>CAWUFW010006780.1:600000-985000 GCA_963921515.1 Calotriton arnoldi | reverse complement strand
AGTCTGGCACAGGAAGCTTCCAGAGCAGATAACGAGGGTCTGGGGTTAGTTATCGAGGGTTGAACCCCAAAGCTTGGCTTCTCCTGAATGGGAGGACACGGTCACCGCTCCCTTGTCTTGGCCTGTTGTGAACCGCTGCACACCTGCCACAGAGTGTCCATGACATTGAGTCATAAATTCAATGTCAAACCTGCCAAACCCCTGCTGAGGACAGTAGAGGGCAGAGTAGAGTCTGAAGCCTCACAGGGTGGAGAGTTGGAACCAGACCCTGGGGGGGGGGGGGGAGGACCACCACTAGTCCAGCCTCTTCCGGATGGATGCTCAAGTGTGGACCCACGGAAGCACATCTGGCCCTGGACATCTGAAGACGCGCCACAGTCAGGTATGAGTAAACAATGCTGCCAGTTACTATCACACACGGACCTGAAGTCATCATGTCCCACTCATGGGCCCATAGAAGCTTCCAGGAGTCTTCAAGATGACCAGGCGACAGCCCAGCCGTCCCCGGTAGAAGAGTGGCGCTCAGCCTCTGGGACCAGAACAGCACCTGGTTCACCCAAGCAAGAGCTGTAAAATCTCCCTGCGAAGGGGTAGAGAGCGAAGGAACTAAACCAGGGGAACTGAAGAGGTAAGAACACGACAAAAGTGGAGATGGCCAAGGAGCAGGTGTGAAGTTGAGATCTAGCTGACGTCACTTCCGGCAGAGAAGCCGGTCTGCACCAGAAACTATTTGATAGAACTTGTGGCTGGACGAGTAGTGAGTAACTGGTCATGCTTCATAAAGGATGGGGCGTGAAAGGACTGTGTGGACAAGAGCGACAATGCTAGTGGTGACCACCCCAGAAGGAGCTTTGAGCAGGAGATTGGAAGGAAGAACCTCACAGGATGTAATGCGTAATACCTTTTTGTTAGTTCATATTGTGAGTATTGTTGAGATATATCTTTTATGAAATTCCTCTTATTTTTGGAATTGATTGGTGGGAGATCATGCCGAAGGGTCATGGATATACGCGCAGAGTTGGATCATTATTCAAAATCAATTACAAATTATTATTTTGAAAATTAATTTGAACTAACCAGTGAAAATCTGGAATTTTGGGAAATCTCACATTGTATAACTTTTCTTAACTATTTTTGAGCGAGTGAACAACTTGTGTAAATAAGTCATGTGAGATCTTGGACAGAGAACCTCTTGCTGACAGGCAGTCCGGGTGGATAGGTCTGAGCAACTTGGTTCGTTTACTGCCTGAGTGGAGTACATGGAAAGTGCGCATGACTGTTTGCCGGCCCGAGACGGCTGGCCAAACATTCATGCGCACTTTACAGAGTGCCCATCACTTCCCCCCCTGCTCCCGCGCCAGGAACACATGAAATGAGAATCGCAACAAGTTATCATCATTTTCTTTTTCTTTATTTCCCCTGCTGAAAGCAGTGGGGTGATGCTCCTCCGCCTTGGCGGAAGAGCCGCCACTGGCCGCAACTTTCATTCCTGTGCCACTTCCTCCATTCCTGTGTGTCAAACTCGAATCCTGTCACTTCATTATTCCTGTGTCACAACCTTTGTTCCTGTGTCAGAACCTCCATTCCTGTGTCCCTTCCTTCATTACTGCGCCACAACCTCCAGTGCTGTGTCACAACCTCCAATAACATGTGACTTCCTTCATTTGTGTGTCTCTACCTCCATTCCTGTGTCACTTCCTTCACTTTTGTGTCACTTCCTCCATTCCTGTGTCACTTCCTTCACTTTTGTGTCACTTCCTTCACTTTTGTGTCACTTCCTCCATTCCTGTGTCACTTCCTTCACTTTTGTGTCACTTCCCCCATTCCTGTGTCACTTCCTTCACTTTTGTGTCACTTCCTCCATTCCTGTGTCACTTCCTTCACTTTTGTGTCACTTCCCCCATTCCTGTCACTTCCTTCACTTTTGTGTCACTTCCTCCATTCCTGTGTCACTTCCTTCACTTTTGTGTCACTTCCCCCATTCCTGTGTCACTTCCTTCACTTTTGTGTCACTTCCTCCATTCCTGTGTCACTTCCTTCACTTTTGTGCCACTTCCTCCATTCCTGTGGCACTTCCTCAGTTTGTGTGTCACTTGCTTCATTTGTGTGTCACTTCCTCCGTTTGTGTGCCACTTCCTCAGTTTGTGTGCCACTTCCTCAGTTTGTGTGCCACTTCCTCAGTTTGTGTGCCACTTCCTCAGTTTGTGTGCCACTTCCTCAGTTTGTGTGCCACTTCCTCAGTTTGTGTGCCACTTCCTCAGTTTGTGTGCCACTTCCTCAGTTTGTGTGCCACTTCCTCAGTTTGTGTGCCACTTCCTCAGTTTGTGTGCCACTTCCTCAGTTTGTGTGCCACTTCCTCAGTTTGTGTGCCACTTCCTCAGTTTGTGTGCCACTTCCTCAGTTTGTGTGCCACTTCCTCAGTTTGTGTGCCACTTCCTCAGTTTGTGTGTCACTTTCTTCATTTGTGTGTCACTTCCTTCATTCCTGTGTCTCTATCTCAATCAATCAATCAATCCGGATTTATAAAGAGCGTCAAATCACCCATGAAGGTCTCAAGGCACTAGATTTGCTAGCTGCTTCCCGGAGAAAGCAGTGAAAAATGAGACAAAAGCAGGAGAAGGCACTCAGAAAAAAGAGGAGAGGAAGGAGAAAGCAATCAGAACAAGCATTGGCCATGCCAATAGGTCTCAGATTTGCGATAGTTAGAGCTATTGGCGTTGTAAATGACAATGTCTTTTACCCATGTGTTTTGGTTTGGAGCCAAGTGGATGTATGTGATTTGGAGTGGATTTATGTGGGTTGGATTGGAATTGTCAGTTGTGGAATTGTGCAGTGTGGAGTATATTTGTGGAGTGGAATTATGTGGCATGGTGTGAATGCAATGGGTTGAGAGCTGCACAGAATAGATAGACGAATAGTGTAGCGTTGAGTGTATTTGTGTAGTGGAATTATGTTGCATGGTGTGCAGTGCAATTATGTGGATAGTAATTATGTGGTATCCAGTTTGGAGTGTAATTGAGTGGTATTATGTGGAATTTAATTATATTGGGTGGATTTTGAATTGTGTGATAGTGAATTGTATGGTGTTGTATGTCACACTAAACACCCAGGTATGGCACAAGGTACCCTGTTTATCTGGCATCTTCAAACTATTCAGATAGGATTCAAATTATTGAAGATTACCAGATTTTGCCAAGATTACACAATGTAGTGGAGTGAGAGAGTTGGGATTAAAACCCAAGTCCACTGGTTCTATTGTCAACAATTTAAGCTCCAGATTGTTTCTAAGAAATCGAATGTATATATGGTTGGTGTGTGCCTTTGTGTGCACCTCTGTTGTCATGCAGTGACTGCTATTTAGGCAGATTATTTGAAAACTTTATTTATATTTCCAAGATGGCTGATTGGTATTTAAGAACAAAAAATTAAATTTAAAAAAGTTTGCACGATGCTGCATAAATGTGCTTGTGTATGAAGCCTCTGAAAAGCTTGCGGGCCTGGGGCACAGTGCTTAGCAGAGCAGTCTGCAGCTGTAACAACTTTTAACTCACCAAAGAGGATTCCTGAGCCTTACCCATGTGCTGTGGAGTGGAGTGGATGTATGTGGTGTAGAGTGGAATTATGTGGGTTGGATTAGAATTGTTAGTTGTGGAATGGTGTGGAGTGGATTTGTGTAGTGTAATTATGTGACACGGTGTGCAGTAGAATTATGTGGGAAATAATTATGCGTTATTGAGTGTACTGGAATTATGTGGAGTGTTATTGTGTGTCATGGAGTGTAATTATGTGGAATGTAATTTTGTGTTGTAGAGTGGAATGTAGTGGAGTTTAATTTTGTGGTGTGCTGTTGATGTTTGTGGCATGATGTGGAATTCTGCGGTGTGGATTGGATGTATGTGGTGTATTGTGTAATTGTGTTGAGTTGAATGATGTGGTTTGGTGTTGAATTATGTGGTGTGGAATGGAAATGTGTGGAGTTGAATTGTGTGGCATGAAACTGTGCAGCATTGAGTGGAATTATGCTGATTGGAATTATGTGGCATAGTCTGGAGTGTATCTATGTGGATTGTTGCTATTTGACAGTGGTTTTATGTGGGGTGTATTTTTGTGGTATTGAGAAGAGTGTAATTATGTGGCGTTGAATAATGTTGAGTTGAGTGGTATGTTGAGTGAAATTATGTTTGGGTGGTGTTGAATTGTGTGGCAGTAAATTGTGTGGTGTGGAATTGTGTGGTGTTGTGTGTCACTTTAAATATCCAATTATGCTCCACAGAATTGGAAGCTTTGGAGCAAACTACAGAAAAATAGATAATAAGCAATCTCTGAGAATTAAAAAAATCAAATAAAGATCGGGCTGTTCACTAAAACAAACAGGTGAGCTGTCCCAGGTCATCATGGCTCGTGATATGTGGTGTATTTATTTGGAATGCCTGATCTTTTCATATATCAAATATTAAACAAAACGAGACATTTTCCAATATTTATTATTCCTTCAGCGAATGGGAACGTACCTTCGATCGTTGTTCATAATGAGACTTAAAGACCACCCCGCCAATGAGCATATCTCCTTTTCTGTGGTTGGGGGATCTCCTTTCTGTGGTTGGGGGAATCTCCTTTTCTGTGGTTGGGGGATCTCCTTTTCTGTGGTTGGGGGATCTCCTTTTCTGTGGTTGGGGGATCTCCTTTTCTGTGGTTGGGGGATCTCCTTTTCTGTGGTGGGGGAATCTCCTTTTCTGTGGTGGTGGGGGGATCTCCTTTCTGTGGAGGGGGATCTCCTTTTCTGTGGTTGGGGGAGATCTCCTTTTCTGTGGTTGGGGGATCTCCTTTCTGTGGTGGGGGGCGCCGAACACTGACTGTGTTGGTTAAACGACGCCTCGGCCAGGCTGCCAATGAGTATATCTCCTTTTCTGTGGTGGGGGGTGGGGGCGCTGAACACTGACTGTGTTGGTTAAACGACGCCTCTGCCAGGCTGCCAATGAGTATATCTCCTTTTCTGTGGTGGGGGGCGCTGAACACTGACTGTGTTGGTTAAACGACGCCTCGGCCAGGCTGCCAATGAGTATATCTCCTTTTCTGTGGTGGGGGGCGCTGAACACTGACTGTGTTGGTTAAACGACGCCTCGGCCAGGCTGCCAATGAGTATATCTCCTTTTCTGTGGTGGGGGGTGGGGGCGCTGAACACTGACTGTGTTGGTTAAACGACGCCTCGGCCAGGCTGCCAATGAGTATATCTCCTTTTCTGTGGTGGGGGGCGCTGAACACTGACTGTGTTGGTTAAACGACGCCTCGGCCAGGCTGCCAATGAGTATATCTCCTTTTCTGTGGTGTGGGGGGCGCTGAACACTGACTGTGTTGGTTAAACGACGCCTCGGCCAGGCTGCCAATGAGTATATCTCCTTTTCTGTGGTGTGGGGGGCGCTGAACACTGACTGTGTTGGTTAAACGACGCCTCGGCCAGGCTGCCAATGAGTATATCTCCTTTTCTGTGGTGTGGGGGGGGCGCTGAACACTGACTGTGTTGGTTAAACGACGCCTCGGCCAGGCTGCCAATGAGTATATCTCCTTTTCTGTGGTGGGGGGGCGCTGAACACTGACTGTGTTGGTTAAACGACGCCTCGGCCAGGCTGCCAATGAGTATATCTCCTTTTCTGTGGTGTGGGGGGGCGCTGAACACTGACTGTGTTGGTTAAACGACGCCTCGGCCAGGCTGCCAATGAGTATATCTCCTTTTCTGTGGTGTGGGGGGCGCTGAACACTGACTGTGTTGGTTAAACGACGCCTCGGCCAGGCTGCCAATGAGTATATCTCCTTTTCTGTGGTGGGGGGGCGCTGAACACTGACTGTGTTGGTTAAACGACGCCTCGGCCAGGCTGCCCTTGCTACTGAAGGCCGCTTTGCATTCAGAGTTATCGGTTAGTGTCCGAGTCTGAACTCTTCAGAGGCGTCACAGCTGCTCCCAGGCGACGTCTAGACTAGAAGTAACAAGAATGGGGTCAGCCGAAGTGACCCCACTACACCCGAGCAAAGGGAACTAAACCAAGGGCAAGTGGTCCAACGTGGGACGGATTATGAAGCCAGGAGTCTATCTCAGTCAGAACACGAATCAATCACTGGCCAAATTGCTTCTATTTCAAAATAAAAATGTTATTACTAGCACAAGGACACGCTGAATCACTGGTGCTCGCACCTGAAGACTCTACTCATATTGACACATTCACGTATGTATACAATGACACACACGTGACATCACATTTTTATCAACCATCATAAACAGACAATTATCTTCATTGTACGTTTATGATCAGGCAAATTCACATCTGAACATTAGACCAATTTTGACCTGTGATTAGTTGGTGTTTTCACTGCGACAGACTTGTGGCTTTATAATCAGTCCCCTCGGTTCAGCATGTCCAGACTAGAAGCGGGCCGGCACTGATTAAGTTGAGTCAATCAGTGCTTGGACCCTGCGCCATAGAGAGGAATGGAAATGATGCCAGGCCTGCAGTGACCAGTTACGATGCTGTAAAGAAGAGTGCCACGCAAGCCAACAAATTGTAAGCAACGGACCTTTATGTTAACAACAGTGTCTCACATGCAGGACGCATGCTCTAACACATGCTGTACCAGGCTCGGCCCTAAAAAATAGTGAAATCACCCAAAAAACTCGAGGGAATATTTACAAGAAAATGGCGCAGCGCAGCGCTGCACACAATTTAGCAGCTCCGACCTGCATCATTTAAAAAACGCATGGATGCACAGTATTCACAAGAATACGGCTCACCCCCGTGTTTTCCCTTGCTCTGGCTCTAAAAAAAAACCCAGCCTAGTACCAACACAGACACCCTTGCCCCATAGTGCAAGAGTGCATGTATTGCGGCGATGATTCCCTGCAACGCAGGCACCCTTGCACCATGCACCACGCCTTTTGCACCCTCGCACCATGGTGCAAGGGTATCTGTGTTACAGGGAATGATTGTTTATGTGCAGGAAGGGACACTTTCCTGCACATAAACGATCTTAAAAACGAGGAGAAATAAAATGATATCTCCTCGTTGCTCCAATCTAATGCCTGCTATTCAGTGGCGTTAGTTTTTGGCGCTGTCTCAGGTTTACAGATCCTTGTAGATCTGGGGCAGTGTCAAAAAGCAATGGGTCTTGAGGTGGAACGCCCACAGTAACACTTATTGAACACCCCTTTTACGCAGATACCTGCATGACAGGGTACAATATTTACAAAGTGGCGTTAAGCCACGCAAAGTGGCTTAACATCGCTTTGTAGATATGGAGCACGGCGTTGCGCCACCGTAACGTTTGAAAAAGTGACGTTCCAGTGGTCAATCCCCGTGTTCTGTTTTTAGCCCTTTGGGATACCAACCAACTACAAGAATAATGCACTCCACTGGTTTGTTAGAGCTGTGAGAAGTCATCCAAAATGTTTATTAGAGAAAATAGGCGGATTCACCACAGATTCCTTTTTAAGTGCCACCTTCTGGTTTTTCCAAAATCTTAAAATGTGCATCTGGCGGGAGGACCAAAGGGGGTCATGAATTAGCTGGATAGTTATACATTTTCAGTGATAAGATTTTTTACAAATAAAAACCACTCTGCGCAAATGTGTGTGGGTGTACAATATTTCAAAAGTAGCCTATGGTGAAAAGTGAATTTCATGTGAAGACACTCGGGGCAGATTTACAAGAAACTGACGCATCTGTAGAGATGCATCAGTTCCATCCCAAAACCTTCGCCACCATGGATGTGCTATATTCACAATATGGCGCACCATGGTGCAAGGATTGACAGATGCGTCAGAAATTCTGACGCATCTGATGGCGCAAAAGTCACGCATTGCTGGAGTCGTGTCACAAGCACGACGCAACTCCAGCAATGCATGGGGAAGCCTATCCTGATTGTACTGCGTCACCCCTTACGTCTGCTCCAAGCAGGCGCAAGGTTTTGACGCAGTGGCGCCCTAGAAGTGGCGCAGTGAAATCTTGTAGATTTCACTGCGTCACTTCTCGAGGCTTTCCTGCGTGGGAACGCCCACCCTCCATACATTATACCTGACGCAGGTATAATGTGACGCAGGGCTTTACAAGGTGACGAATCTCCCTAAATTCGTCACGTTGTAAATGGGCTGCAACGTGGCGCATTGTTTACGCCGCCACTGCCTCACAAAAGTGACGCAACAGTGACTCAAGGGGCTTGTAAATCTGTCCCTCGGAATCTTGTAAAAGGCTGACGAACTGTAGAGCCGGGGCCAGTTTCAAAAGAGAGCAGCGCTGTCTGCAGGTAGGAAGGAGGGTGCAAGCAAAGCACAAGCATTGGCAGAAGGAACGAAGGGAGAAAGTGGGGATAAATAGAATATGGGAGAGGGAACTCCATGGAAGTGTGGGCACATGGGAGATCGAATCAAGAGCTGGCATCGGTACTAGTTGACATCCATGGCCTTCAGCAGCGTCAGCGGCGGTCTCCGAAGAACAACTTCAGACCTTTGTACTTTTTAGGTCTCGCCTGGCGTTAGCAGCGCGCATGCGCTGTTCTTGCCATGCGAGGGCTTCTTGGAATCGATACGATTCCAGAAGTTGTGTCGCTGCTCCGCCTGCAATTTTGATTGGTGCGCGTCGTTTTGCGTCATGGATGATGCAAAACACAGTGTAATGATTCACCAGAGGCAATCATTACACTGAGGGTTGCCACCCTGTCCGCTTTTGGCCCAGCCCACCGGGATTGGATCGTTTACTTGCGGAGGTACACGGCCTCCTTCAATTACTCTGTAAGCACTATTTGCTTGAGTCCTCCTCCTCTCTTCTCGCGTGCGCGCGTTCCATAGAACTGCTGTAACCCACCACGTCTGCCCTGCTGCCGACTCCCAGCGTGGCGCGTTGGCTGTCCTGTAGTAGGCGAAGAGTTTGCGTTTCTGAGCCCCCTGCATGCTTTTTGTGCCTGGTCTCTATTGTTGCCTGTTTTTGTGCCTGCGCTACCGTAGCTTGTTATCATAAATTCGTTCGTGATTTTCTGTTTCTCGAGTTGAGCATTTTCGGCTGGTGGGAGGACTGGGGCGGGCGTGGTGCCGGTGGATCGCGAGCGAAAACGTCACTGTCTAAAATACGAGTTCGCTTTTGGGCGGGTGCGGTTCGTCCGCACAACATCTCAACTGCAAGAGAAGGTGAACAATTAAACGTGCCAGAAAAGTGCAAACTGCTTGTCTTTTGCACCAATCAGCCCGGTGCGCTGTTGCACGGATGTTTGTACTTTTCTTGTGTCTGCTCGCGCCCTTATAATCTCAGAGTGACGCTGACTTCACCTAGTTCCACTCTGTAGCGCCTATCTCTTATGAAAATTTTAATGCGCTTAAAAATTGAGCTGCTATTTTTGTCAACTCAGATGTCATCATGTAATAAATAAAAAAGGGATGGTTTTTGGCTGCTGCGATCTTTAAAATAAACAGACCCAGTGAGACCGTCTTGCGTTTAACTTATTAAAGTCTAGTAAGTAATTTGCACCTTCAACTAGCCATGTTGTGCAATGCCAGGCATTTGAGTTAATTTACAAAGCTATTTTATAATATATACTGCACTCCCGTGTGCTCACGCGTGTACTCTGAATGTAGGAACCGTGCATACTTGTACATGGATGGAGTGATATTTCAAATACTGTCAGCTGATGGATGGACAGGCGCCTTCACCTATCACTCACAGCTCCTCGAGAACATGTGTACATGACTATGACGAGGCGCTAAACAACTCATCCAAGCAACGATGTAATTGTATTTGGATGTATATAGTTCTTACTATGTAGCGCTGATTGGTTCAACATTGTGAAAGCATTGCGTAAATGTTAATTCTTGCACTATCTGGAGTTTTTGGTTTAGTGTCTCGTGTCACGTGGGGGGGCGTCAGAGCGCCTTGCCTACAGCAACCGCTGCAGTGTTGAATGACATGAAGTGCGTTCTTGCCTTTGTGCGCAATATGACCCCTCTAGGTCCTTGCCCGGGAGGTGTTGAAAGGAGTACCCCGGACTGAGACACTGAGAAGGAGGGTCCTGCTGCGACCCTGTCTTTGTTGACTTCCCCACTGATTCCAGGCCCCCTTTCTCCCAGCGCGCAGAAGAGCAGGCTGCGGTGGTGACCTCAGGGGTGGGCAGCCCGCTCTCCTTACTTGTGAGCAGTGGCTGCAATACTTCACCGCGGGGAGTTGGGAAATGAGGAAATATACTGTGTTTACTTTGTGAAAAACAGCCGGTCACCCCTTGATCACAGGTCGAGCACGCTTGCCAGGTTGGTCCAGCGGCATGCGTACCCAGGGGTTTCTTTCGCATGCATCTATCTTTTTATATTTTTTTGATGACTGTTTTTTCGATTTCTTGTTAACGTGGTGCCTAGAACTTTTATTATTTCTCCAGCGACTGACTGGTGGCTTAAACATGACTGTTAATTCCAAAGTGTTTAAGACAAAGAGCTGTTGAAAACCCCCAGGATCCACAGTGATGAGTGTAGACCCAAACCTCCATCGAGCACTTCTCATAAAACAAGCATTGAAAATTCAATAGGTCTCGCCTTTGATTAAGTTAAAGCCATTTGCTTTGCTATACAATACCATTAGCAAAGCAAATGGCTTTAACTTAATCAAAGGCGAGACCTATTGCATTTTCAATGCTTGTTTAACAAATGGAGCCCCCGCAGCGACTCTGGAGGTTTGTAAGGCCCCCCTGTCAGACCGATCAAGAAAGATGCAGACTTCTTTAAATGTCAATGAATAAAGAAAATAAACTGCAGGCCACGGAGGCCTGAAAACCAAAGATGACAACGAGTTGGCGACTGTCTCTGCTGCCCGGTGGCACACACGGCCTCGTTTACAAGCCCATTGCGTCGCGCTGCGTCAATGACATTGCGTACATTGACGCTGCGACAACGTAGTAAATGAGGCCGTAGGCTTTACATCGTCGGAGGTATCCCAAAAACAACCACCACGCGCTGGACAAGGTCTTCAGAGCTGGACCCAATGCTGTCTATGAATACTAAAAGCGAAACCAAATGCTCCACATGAGGCCTTCAGACCCATCTCCTTAAAGACACAGCGCTTCATTCATCTGATCTATGTAATGTCTTAAACAGATCGACCTCGGCCCAGGCAGGTTTCAGAGAAATGTGCAGAGTAGGCGAGAGAGAAGAAAACCGCTTTTGACCGAGAATTGGAAGGATGCAGAGTTCAGAAACAATACTGTGGAGGGTGACAGCAGAACGGGATACAGGGCCGGGGATGAGACTTTTATGTTTGTAACTCGGATCTCAAATGCAGCCTCCAGAGCCGGACACAGTACTACAGACGCGGCCTCGACATCCAAAGGGGCCTCCGGGGTACTCCAGATGTGACTTTGAGAGCTGGTCACAGTACTCCAGATGTGATTTTGAGAGCTGGTCACAGTACTCCAGATGTGACCTCTAGATCTAAATGGGCCCCCACCCCAGGGTACTCCAGATTTGACTTTGAGAGCTGGTCACAGTACTCCAGATGTGATTTTGAGAGCTGGTCACAGTACTCCAGATGTGACCTCTAGATCTAAATGGGCCCCCACCCCAGGGTACTCCAGATTTGACTTTGAGAGCTGGTCACAGTACTCCAGATGTGACTTTGAGAGCTGGTCACAGTACTCCAGGTGTGACTTTGAGAGCTGGTCACAGTACTCCAGATGTGACCTCTAGATCTAAATGGGCCCCCAGGGTACTCCAGATGTGACATTGAGTGGGTCACAGTACTCCAGATGTGACTTTGAGAGCTGGTCACAGTCCTCCAGATGTGACTTTGAGAGCTGGTCACAGTACTACAGATGTGACACCTACAGCTAAAGGGGCCTCCAGAGTACTCCAGATGTGACTTTGATAGCTGGTCACAGTACTACAGGTGTGACTTTGAGAGCTGGTCACAGTACTCCAGATGTGACTTTGAGAGCTGGTCACAGTACTCCAGATGTGACCTCTAGATCTCAATGGGCCCCCAGGGTACTCCAAATGTGACTTTGAGAGCGGGTCACAGTACTCCAGATGTGACTTTGAGAGCTGGTCACAGTACTCTAGGTGTGGCTTTGAGAGCTGGTCACAGTGCCGCAGCCGAGACCTCCAAAATCAGCACAAAGGGTGTCCAGTGACGGAGCCCAAACCCCAGCTGTTCTCCAAGTGTACAGAAGACAAGAGTTAGTAAATAAATAAATAAATACAGGTGAACCCCTCAGAACTGGACGGTAAATCTGTTGATGCATTGGATAATTCCATGCGCACAGTGGTAGTGTTTTGGGGTGTGGGGTGCCTCAAGTGAAGTGCTGAAGTCTTTCCACCGGGAGAGGGAAGAGAAGCCTCGGTTTATCTGCCTGACAGACGCCCATGGCCGGCCCCTGGTGTTGGCTAAGGGGTCCCACGGAGAGGCAGGTTATCCCTGGGAAAGCTGACGTTATTATTGGGGGGTCACCTTTATAAACACAAGAAGGACAACAGGAGCATAGGAAGGAAGGAAGGAAGAGAGGGAGGGAGGGAATGGGGAGGAAGGAAGGTAGGAAGGAGGGAGGAAGGAGGGAGGGAATGAGGGAGGGAGGAAGGAAGGAAGGTAGGAAGGAGGGAGGGAGGGAATGAGGGAGGAAGGAAGGAAGGAAGGAAGGAGGGAGGGAGGTGCCAACCTTTGGTTGCGGAAAGCTGGGCAGCTAGAAGTGCCAACCTTTAGATGCAGAAAGCTGCAGGCGTTTGGCCACCAATTCTGCAATCAGACCGAGTGAGCATCGCCAGAGGCCAGTGTGAACTGTTCTTGTTCGAAACAGCCCCACCCCCTACAGTGAGGGCTTACAAGGTAAGAAGTTGTTAAGAGGCTGCGGCAATGAGGTAACACAGGCCCCCGCAGCCCCCGCTCCAGGGGGGCCCTCAGCACAGTACCCTGGCCAGAGAGCTCCTAATTGAGTTGGAAGGGTCCCCTCCACGTGCCTTGCAGCCTCCCCTCAAGTTTAGTTACGCCAGTGGGCTGCGGCAATGAGGTAACACAGCCCCCCGCAGCCCCCGCTCCAGGGGGGCCCTCAGCACAGTACCCTGTAGTGTCCGGCTGGACACGTTCTAGTGTTTTGCTCTGTGCTAACATCCACACTAACACCCACCCATCACAGGCGTCACCGGTCAGGTGACCCTGCGAATAAAAGGGGCCGGGCGCACGTGCCCTGGGCCAGTTCCAGTACCCAACTACGCCGTGTCTGTGTGGTCCTTTACCTAGCATGTGGGCCTAGGGCCCAAGACACCACATACCTTGGCCAGAGAGCTCCAAATTGAGTTGGAAGGGTCCCCTCCACGTGCCTTGCACCCCCCCCCCCTCAAGTTTAGCTACGCCAGTGGGCTGCAGTCCTCTGCTGAAAGCGGACCGGCCTCGCTCCTACCTTTTATATCCACGGAAGTGCACAGGACGGGATCAGACTTGACAACAGCAAAGCCCTTGTGCTAACACGGTTGAACCGAAACTGCCAATTTTGATATAAATGTATATAGTATTTTTAAATTGCGTTATAGTATGGCTCTAAGCTGAAACAAATCGATTTCTTAAACCGTTTAAAACAACCGCAGTTATTTACAGTAGCACAAGTTTCAAAACTTAAGAAAGACGTCTCCCTCCTCCGCACACCTTGTGAACCAACTGTGCAAACATGTCACCGTTTCACAAGCAGTAGTGCATACTTGTGTTCGCTAACTTGCGCACAGATGCCATTGCATGTCTGCTCTTAATTACTGAACATACTTCTTACCGTGGTATATACGATGAGGCTTCATACAATGAGCCACAAACCATCACATTTAAAGAACGTGTCAAAGCCAGAAGTGAGACTGTGCTCACTGTCACATTACTGCTTTCAAATAAGAGATGCAGTGAATTACCCAGGCATCTAGGGGCTTGTTTACAAGCCCCCTGCGCCGCTGGTGCGCCACCTTTGATATGGGAAAAGCAAAAGCTGCGTGATACAGTGTGCATCCAGCCGCCCTCAGACGACAAATCAGTTTTCTGCACAGTTATGCACCTGGCCGCTGTTTGTGTTTTGTTAGGTATCTATTGTGAAGTGTGACTCTACTCTGACTGAACAGTAGCGGTAGAAATGTTTTAAACTGTGTATTTTTGGGATAAAAGTAATACAGTTAACCACAAGTAAAACAAGCTCACACGCAATTGTGTATAGGGACGGGGAGATTAAGTGATGTGCCCAGAATCACAGGATGTTGAGTCGATACTCGAACCCGGTGCCCCAGTTAGCAGCTCTGACTGTAACGCCACATCCTGGGTAGAGAAAGGCAGCCCTCCGATCTGAGGTGGGTGGGTTCAGACAGCACACATCCCTGCCTCTGCAAAGATTGCATCTCTGTGTGCGGATGGACACCTTTTTAGGTCTCGCTGAGCCAGCGCATGCGCTGCTCTGCGAGACATTTAGTTAGTGGCTTTTCAAAGTGCTACCACAATCTTTTCCTGGCCTCAAGCTTGCGTTCACGAGCGCGTGCACGCGCGCAACCGCCATGTGGCTTTCATGGCTCATTAAGCCTTGCTCTCCCAAGCGCCTCGCTCTGCCCCTCCCCCACCACAGAGCTCAGCAGGCTGCTGCGCTCGCTCGCCCCCACTCCTCTCCTCCAATGGTTCGGGCGGATTGCAGGTAATGAATGGGAAGTATTTATTAAGGGCTTGCCCTGCTTGAACACTGGCTGGTCTTGAGGTGATGATCCTGGAGGTTGGCATATCATTAGGAGGCAGCGAGTGGGACTTTACAGGCTGAAAGAGCGAGTCTAAGCAGGGTAGAGCCCTTCCTTAGGTGCTGTAGCCTGCTGTGACAATTAGCCCTTTTTGCCTGCCTTTGACACAAAACACCGCTTTTCATTTTTCCTGCCCCTCACCACCCTTCCTTCTCGCGCCTCCCCTCGCTTCAGGAGCTAATGTCCAAAGTTCATGCGGCATCGGCTTTTGTTCGGCGGGAGTCTCGCTTTGCCCATTTCATACCAGCGTTGTTGCCGTGCAGTATGTTTCAGCTGCTGGCGCTCATTACCATACAGCTGGCCCGTAGAAAAGGGGCGCGGAGCCGGCAGAAGCGGCACTGTCTGCGAATGGGGCCCCGCCAGATGGGGCATGTGTTCCAGCGGGTGCCGCTGATAGCACACTGCATTAAAAATCATTCTGCCGACGTCTAAGGTCAGCCCCATGAATTCAGAGCTGGAGAGGTATTCAGCATTTTACTGATGCTGTTCAGCATGGTTAAGGGCATTGGCAAAGCCAGTAGTTAAAAAGTGAAACCTATTGGCTTGCCAGTGCTTGTTTTACTTAATCGTGTCAGGTTCTTACTCCTGGAAAGTGTGTACCTTTTGTTGATGATACTCAATTGTACTTTTGCTTCGTAATATATAATATTCTCTGGGAACTGTATTTGTCTGTTTTTTGGCCTCGTAAAGTGCTGTAATGCCCATGGGCCATGGTCATATTTTATGAATCTGCATAAATTACTGAAGCCTAAGTTTGCAGCCTGGGGGCAGCATCACACGCATTGATTTATTATATCTTTTTATTCGGGTTCATTAGATTGGCTGCATCTGGGGGATTTTCTATGAAGACGGTAAGAGGAGGCTGATGGGATAGTGGGGTGTTGTGTGGAAGAAGTAAAACAATGATGAGGCACATAAAATCGAGTTGGTGTCAAACCTTAGACATGAAGAAAATGAACTCCTGTGCAAGGTGATTGTGAACATGTCTCACGTCTTAGGTGAGATGAATTGAATATTATAGCGCTCCTTGTGGTAAGTTATTTTCTTGGAGAGCTCATCATGAATTCCGCTGCTTAACCATTACCAGTGACCAGGCTATTATGCAGACCAAAATCAGTAGGCTGATATCCCACCACAGGCGCATCTATTTCTTTTACTGCTCATATCTTGGGGTTTGAGCGGAGATTTGCATCAAACACGGCTTTCGGTTTGTAATGCATTACACATATATATATATATATAATAGGCATAGCCAATAGGTCTCGCCTTTGGGACCTTATAAGTGTTTAGCCATGCAACAGTTGATGTTGTTGCACCAAGGATATTGTGCTGCATAACTAAATACTTATAAGGTCCCAAAGGCGAGACCTATTGGCTATGCCAATGCTTGTTAACACGGCAATGCTGATATATAGGCAGTACAAGTCTCAGTGGGTCTTATAGCTTCCATAACGCACAAAGAAGACTTCAAACTCAATCAGGCACATCAAGTTTTTATTAATGAACTATTGTCAGGTAAAAAATACTTATACAATAAGATCCGGCGAAACCTTAACATTTAATGTTGACAACCACGCACCATAAAATCACTTAACAGAGCAAAAGCAATTCAGAGTTAAGGTTCTGAGGGAAAGAGGTCCCCTAGAGGCAAACAAGGCTTCTACCAAGCAACGCCCCAGCATCTACGACCGTCGTAAAACGAGCCACAGGTCTAAAAGTGGAAACATATAGGCTCACTTAATCTGAGGTCTACCAGGGCTGTCAGTTCAAGAACAGCGCACACACACGTTAAATACACACGTGCCAGCCACGACTTTAATACCCGTATGCACATCATATTTAAGACAGAATTACTTAAGCAAACTAGCGACGGTTGTTAAACACCAGGTTAAAAACACATACTAATTGTCTCCAAACAAACTCGGACATACCTACAGGACAACTCACACTCACCATCACCATAACCCATGAGTATTTAAAAGTGCTTTTCACACTTTAGCTTCCATGTGAAGGTCTACACATTAACAACTGATGCGCTAAAAACACATTCAGAAAATAAGATATTAAAGAGAGTTTCAGTTCTCATTTGTGACTGGCCTTAGCAGAAGTCAGTGTTCCTTGATTCAAACCTACCGCTTGAGGCGTTTAGTTAACGTGTGTATAGGAGTGCCGCACCTCAGAGCCGTGATGCTGTCACCCGCCATTGCTGCAGCGAGACACATTGGGGCACATTTACAAGCCCAAAGTACCACACGAGCGTCACTTTTTTTATGCTCCAGTGGCGCTGTGTGCTGGCCCATATTTGCAAGGCCACGCAAAGCCACTTTGTGTGCCTATACACAGCCTTGTAAATACAGCCATCTTTCACGCAGCACTCTGCGTCAAAGAGGCGAGTCATGGGTGTTGCTGTGGGTATTCCCATGCAACACCCATGGCTTTTCGACACTGCCCCAGATTTACAAGGATTTGTAAATGTGAGGCAGCACCAAAAACTAACACCTTTCCAGGGGAGACGGCAGCACACATAGAAGAAGCAAAAAGGATTAATGATTGTTTTTGTGTAGGGAGGTGTCCCTTCTTGCACAAACACAATCATCCCTGCAACGCAGGCACTCTTGCACCATGGTGAAAAGGTGCCTGCATTGGCGCATGGCTACTGTTTGTGGCCGGCACAGGGGAGAGCACAGGGGTGCGCATATTCGTGTAAATGCGGTGCATCCCTGTGGTTTTTAAATTGCACCGCTTGGTGCAGCAAAATTGCTTGCAACACCGCACTGCGCCATTTCATTATAAATATGCGCACCAGGGTGTCGGGGGTGGGGGGACCTTTCTGCGTGAGTAATTAGCTGACTCTTTAGCTCTATGGAGCCCCTGGAGCATATTTACAAGCCCCTAGCGCCACCAGAGCATCACTATTTTGACCCTTCAGTGCTGTGTGCTGGCTCTTATTTACAAGGCCACTCAAAGCCACTTTGCGTGGCTTTACACTGCCTTGTAAATATGGCCCTCTTTCACGCATCACTCTGCGTCAAAGGAGCGTGTTATAGATGTTGCTGTGGGTATTCCCATGCAACACCCATGGCTTTTTGACACAGCCCCAGATTTACAAGAATTCGCAAATCTGAGGCGGTGCCAAAAACGAACGCCTTTCTAGGGGAGGCGTTAAAGTGGCACAACGAGGAGAAATACTTTTATTTCCCCTCGTTTTTTGCTCTTTCTTTGTGTGCTGCATTCTGCATCACACATATAAGGAGCAAAATGCCAATAATGATTGTTTTTGTGCAAGAAGGTGTCCCTTCCTGCACAAACATAATCATCCCTGCAACGCAAGCACCCTTGCATCGTGGTGCAAGGGTGCCTGCTGTGGTGCATGGCTGCCTTTTGTGCACCGGCGCAGGGGAGAGAACAGGGGTGCACAGTTTTCTTGCAAACGGATGCAACCCTGCATTTTTTAAATGACGCAGCTCGGCACAGCAAATTGCTTGCGGTGCCGTGCTGTCATTTCATTGTAAATATGTCCCCCTATCTCCAGGGAAATGGACTGGGCTCATGGTTGTAATGTAGTGCTCAAAGTATGTCGCCTTGTTTACTTCAGTTGTGCTGGTTTCTTCTCTTACCACTTGCATTATATGTCCATAATGCTCTCCGCTTTCTCCAGGCATGGCGCATGTGCATACCCCTCTCTAGTCCCCTATGAGACGTCACGTCTCCATTTCACGATGTTGAGGCGATAACACACAGGGTAGGGGCAAATTCCAAATGGGGAGCAGAAAACATGCTGCTCGGAAAAAAAACGCCCCTTCAGTTTAAGTGATATAGGCAGACTGTGAGAGCAAGCCTGAGTCAAGTCAAAACCTCGGTGTTTGTACTCCCTCCACCACCTCCACACACACTTTTCATCTCCACTGATTTTCAACAAAAGCTCTACATAACAACGACAACACTTGTTGCCTCAAACATTTTTCTAGTGGATCAAACCAGGATTTGCCAATTCAGTGATTGGTGCAACATTTCACGGCAAAAAATTAAGAAAGAAACCACTGTCACAGCTACATTACAGTGCTTTGGAACTCACAAGGGGTAAGAAGGCGCTATATGAATAGCAATGTAATACAACATTAAGGTTGAAACCATAGCATACGCATTGTTCAAAAACTTTCAAAGAGGTGGCAGTGATCCAGCGGTGTACTAACAGCAGATACTCCACTACCATATACTCCCTTGGGCCCATATAACTATTTCCACTAAACAACAAGTAGACCGCTGGGACCTTAGTTTATGTTTTTCATACTTCAAGATCTAGTTATTTCTTTCACTAACTAAACCTTTCACTGATCAATTAGTTCTTTCCTCTGGTCAATGGACCATTTAGTTGGAACTAGTTGATGGTGATAATTATCGTAACTTATAAAACATTTCTTGATTAAAATGAAATAATCACAGACTCGGGAAGTTTTAAAATCTTTATCTAAATTAATTGCGTATGAACCATCTCAAACGTTTCAGTACAAACATCCTCATTCGCAAGAGTGTCAATTCATTCAAGTTTCAATAGATTTTTAGCAATTCAGATCCACAAAATAACTATGCTCAGAAAGAAGAGGACAGAGAGAAAAGGACATCTATCAAATACGATATATTTATATTTACCAAGTATGGTGTGAAGACCAACCCCCTGGCCAAAGGGCTGGCAAAAGAGTCCCCCGGGATAGATCAGGAGACAAAGACTTCAGGACAGGAATCAGGACAGGATACTTCACCTCTCTAAATACCGACGACTGCGTCGTACCCCTCTCTGACACTCTCTTCCTCCTCGTGGTTCTTCCGCGATCTTCTTTCTAACCCAATTAAGTCAAATAGATGGTACTGCATTTGATTTCTTCATCAGCGTCTCACAGCATCAGCACCACCCCCAACGCCGACAGCGTCCCGAGCTCTGCTTCAGTGCTGCTTCAGCTCCCATGTCATGCTCTAGCTCTCTAACTAACTAAAAACTATCCTCAATTATACCTTTCCATAGCCATGTACCACCCATTAATGTTTCAATTTTACAAAATACTAACTCTGATTGGACAGGCGAGGGGGGATGATCATCACACCATGCTTACATTTCACTTATTTCTTTAAACCATTGTCTTCAAATCCCTCCCCTCAAACTTTATTAATTCATTTTCCTTTCTCATACATCTCCAAACTTTATTAATACAAAATGTTGCGATATTATGAATAAAGCTCCTTCATATGAACTCTTCACCCTTATGTTCCCAGGGCACATCTCCGCTGGCCTTGGACGCGTGACAAGTCCTTACTCATCCTTCCGTATTTTCTCTCTGGTGCGCATGTGTAGGGTTACATCAGTCGGCTCAATTCAGACAAGTGTAGAGAGGCCCAAATGCGCACTAATAATAAAGTCAAAAGAAGAAATGTTATTCTCAAAAATAAATGGTTTCACTGTACACCACCAACCTCTACTCTAGCCGACACCATTTATTATTTCCCTTTCTGCATTTGCGTTAGTATAAAACTTATATTCTATTTCAACTAAGCAGGAGCCGTGCATGTGAGCTTTCAAGCGGCCATTTTATCGCCTATTGCGCAGGCGCAAGATTTTCCCTCCAAGCGTTAGTACGTCATACTACGCAGATGTAGTAGACGCATGCGCACTAAAGATTCCCTGTTAAAGTGCGTTTTTAGTCCTTCGTTCATGTTACGCTTAGTAAACACATAGGCAAGCTTCATCTTCCCGCGTGTCTTTTTCTAAATGCGAATTATTAATTACAAACACATTGTTAGTAATTCGTTAATGAGTTTAAACGAGAGGATTGCTTCCGAGCAAGTCTCATTTACGAGTCCTTGCTCCATCAGCAGCTCCTCGTACAACTCTTCCCATTCCTGCTCTGTGCACTGGCACCAAATGCCACCTCACTCTGTGAAATCTCTTCCTTGTGCAGTTACAAAATGAGTTATGCCCCTTCAAACAATGGCCTCATCACTACGGTCGCCAACATGGATACGCCAACATGATGCTGTCAGCAGCCATTGTTTTGTGCTAAAATTAAACACGGCTGCAATGAGATGCCAAAGGCGTCTGAATCGTGAAAGTGACTGCTGAGTTGCCCCGTACACAGGAAAGATTTGCAGTGGTGCACAGAATGATGAAATCAAGAAAACTCTCAGTAAAAGGAAATAACAGCAAGTTGACATCGGAGCTTGTCCATTTAAATACACGCCTTGGCAAAGAGGGCGGGGGCTAGAAGAAATAGTGCCTGCATCGCAGGGGATGGGCACTAATCAAGTATAATTAATTTATGCTTGGTCAGTACTCCTCATCTAAGAACAGAAGTGATGTATTGGCTGCTTGAACCAATTAGGAGGCAGCAAAGAAGAGCAACACTGGAGTCAACCTGCGATAATCAGCAGGCGGGATCAAAGTCCTATACTGAATACAGCATGTCTTGCATACAGCGCATGCACGCTGCCCAGCCTCGACCTAAAAACGGGGAGGAAGCAGGCCGGTGCAGCAGCCCGGGAGAGCTAGGCCTAGGCCTATCTCCATTCTTGTGTAATTTCCTCCCTTCCTGTGTCATTTCCTCCATTCCTGTGTCACTTCCTCCTTTTCTCTGTCACTTCCTCCATTCATGTGTTTGTGCTGTTATTTCCTCTGGCAGTAACTCCAATTTCGGTTAGTAGGTCAACTGTCTGTGTTATCCGTTCCTTTTACTGTGTTTTAACCTACTATGCTTTTTCCTACGTGCCATCGGGCGCCAAAGTCACCACTCTTGTGAACTCAGTACCCTTTATACTGTTCTGTTAGTGTCATATGTTGCTCTGCTTCTTCTTTGACTTCCTGGTGTTCTGCCGCGAGTGTCTGGTTCCTGACCTTGCGGTGCGCATGTCCGCCTCCTGCCCTTGCAGTGCGTGTGTCCACCTCCAGCTCTCGTACTCTGTGTGTGGTCTCATGTCCTGTCTCACTGATTCTTGACACAAAATCCGAAGTCTGTGTGCCTGTCCCAGTCCACAGAGAACCAAGTAGATCTTTGGGTCTCACTTGACTGTACTTCACAGATGCAGACAAGGTCCTGAAGTGTAGCCCTGGACTTCATTATGAACTGGTTTGGAAGAAAAAGCAGCAGCTGATGCAACCAGAAGATTTAGGGCCTGGTCTAGAGTTTGGAAGAGTGAGAGAGAGAGTCTGTACATCAGAGGTGCCCCCTCTTTCCCAAACCTGTGGTTCCCCCACTTTACGTATATCGGGGGTCACTGTGTTTATAGCATTGGACCTTCCCTGGTTCCGCCCCATTGAACCTCTGACCTGGTGGCCCATCCGCTACATGGATGTAAGGTCATGTGACGGTCATCGTCCCCTAGTGACAGTGGGTCTGCGTGCCTTACATGGTGGGCACAAGCAGGGAAATTGGGGAATGTCTCTGATTTGCAGGTAGAAAACCTCCTGCGTATTGTGGCCACTTGTATTTTGTTTAGAGAAAACAAAACCGTTTTTCACGTTGAATATGGCAACCGCTTGCCAAACCTTCAGGAGTATGAAGCCAGCAACTGATGCTGTGCCCCCCCCCCCGAGGAGGGAATACCTCAGAAGTGTGGATGGACCTCTCATAGGGTGCTGGAGGCCATGGCCTCTGCTGGCCTGGCCGGCCAGCTTCCAGGGTCCTAATGACGTACAATCCATGTCCCCCTGGCGAGGGGCTTGTGAGCTGTAATAGTTTCATGGGAAAGGACAAAGGATCTGCTTGGAACATTCACATTCTTTAATTAACTTTCCTGTCCCAGGCTGAAATGTGAATTAATTTTGTCCACCAATAGCTGAAACAACATGAAAATGGAGCTATCTGCTGTCTTCTTGCACTGAGAGACATTTCAGAGATGTGTTTCTTAATCCGGGATCTTGGCGCAGACCTGTGCTATGTGAACCAATCCTAGGGGGCTTCCACAATAACAGAAATGGTATGAGCAGTGATGCACTCCATGTTCAGAAGGGCTGGCTCCAGCAGATGGCCTCTCATAGACAAGTCTGGAAGGGAGAGCTTATCCTAGTCCCCCCTTTCCGCCCTGGTACATTGGTTACCACGTGTCAGATATGAACATCCACTGGGTCTCAGAGTCTTCCTGGTATGTGTCACTCTGGCACCAGTTTACATGACCTGTGCTGCTACCGGAATGTCTTTAAAACAGCACATCTGCCTCTGAGACTAATGCAGTTGACCCCCAGGACAACAAATACATAGAAACTGAAAGACTGGGGAAAGCATGTTAGGATTCTGCTTAGTTTGTCAGTACTTTCTTTTCCTGTGGCAGTACCTCAGTTTTCTGTGCCACCTCTTCCATTCACTGGGACAATACCTCAGTTCTCTGTGGCAGTACTTCTAGTTTCCTGTGCCAGTGCCTCCATTTTCTGTAGCAGTACCTCCATTTCTTGGCCCCAATAATTCAATTTTCTGTGCTAGTACTGCCAGTTCCTGTGCCATTGGCTCAACTCCCTGTCCCAGTAATTCCATTTTCTGTGGCAGTGCCTCCACATGCTTTGCTAGTGCCTCCATTTCCTGTGCCAATGATCCCATTCCATGTGTCAGTGCCTCAAATTCATGTGCTAGTACTTCAGTTTCCTGTGCAAGTACCTTCACTTCCTGTGCCAGTACCTCAATTTCCTGTGCCAGCACCCCCTTCCTGTGCCTCTACCTCCACTTCCTGTGTCAGTGTCTCCACTTCCTCTGCCAGTACCTTCACTTCCTATTCCATTGTCTCCACTTACTGTGCCAGTGCCTCCACTTCCTGTGCCAGTGCCTCCACTTCCTGTGCCAGTGCCTCCATTTCCTGTGCTGGGACCCCAACTTCCTGTGCCAGTACACCCACTTCCTGTGCCTTTACCTCCACTTCCTGTGTCAGTGTCTCTACTTCCTGTGCCAGGACCCCCACTTCCTGTGCCAGTGTCTCTACTTTCTATCCCAGGACCCCACTTCCCGTGCCAGGACTCCCACTTCCTGTTCCTCTACTTCCACTTCCTGTGCCAGGAGCTTCACTTCTTGTGCCAGTACCTCCACTTTCTGTGCCTCTGCCTCCGCTTTCTGTGCCAGTACCTCCACTTCCTATGCCAGTACCCCCATTTCATGTGCCGGTGTCTCCACTTCGTGTGTCGGGACCTTCACTTCCTGTGCCTTTACCTCCACTTCCTGTGCCTTTATCTCCACTTCCTGTGCTAGTACCCCCACTTCCTGTGCCTCTACCTCCACTTCCTGTGCCAGTACCTCCACTTTCTGTGCCAGTTCCCCAACTTCCTGTGTGTCTACCTTCACATCCTATGCCAGGACCCCCACTTCCTATGCCAGGACTCCCACTTCTTGTGCCTCTACCTCCACTTTCTATGCCAGTACCCCCATTTCCTGTGCCAGTACCTCCATTTCCTGTGCCGGAACCCCACTTCCTGTGCCAGTACACCCACTTCCTGTGCCTTTACCTCCACTTCCTGTGTCAGTGTCTCTACTTCCTGTGCCTCTACCTCCACTTCCTGTGCCAGTACCTCCACTTCCTTTGCCAGAACCTCCACTTTCTGTGCCAGTACCCCAACTTCCTGTGTCTACCTTCACATCCTATGCCAGGACCCCCACTTCCTATGCCAGGACTCCCACTTCCTGTGCCTCTACCTCCACTTTCTATGCCAGTACCCCCATTTCCTTTGCCAGTACCTCCATTTCCTGTGCCGGGACCCCAACTTCCTGTGCCAGTACACCCACTTCCTGTGCCTTTACCTCCACTTCCTGTGTCAGTGTCTCTACTTCCTGTGCCAGGACCCACACTTCCTGTGCCAGTGTCTCTACTTTCTATCCCGGGACCCCACTTCCCGTGCCAGGACTCCCACTTCCTGTGCCTCTACCTCCACTTCCTGTGCCAGGAGCTTCACTTCTTGTGCCAGTACCTCCACTTTCTGTGCCTCTGCCTCCGCTTTCTGTGCCAGTACCTCCACTTCCTATGCCAGTACCCCCATTTCATGTGCCCTTACCTCCACTTTCTGTTCCAGTACCCCCACTTCCTGTGCCAGTACCTCCACTTCCTGTGCCAGTGTCTCTACTTTCTATGCCAGGACCCCTACTTCCTGTGCCAGTGTATCTACTTCCTGTGCTAGTACCCCCACTTCCTGCCAGTACCTCCACTTCCTGTGCCTCTTCCTCCACTTCCTGTTCCAGTACCCTCACTTCCTGTGCCTCTACCTCCACTTTCTGTGCCAGTGTCTTTACTTCCTGTGCCAGGACCCCACTTCCTGTGGCAGTACCTCCACTTCCTGTGGCAGTGTCTCTACTTCCTGTGTAAGTGTCTCTACTTCCTGTGCCAGTGTCTCTATTTTCTATGCCAGGACCCCCACTTCCTGTGCCAGTATCTCCACTTCCTGAGCCAGGACCCTCACTTCCTGTGCCAGTACCTCCACTTTCTATGCCAGTACCCCCACTTCCTGTGCCAGTACCTCCACTTTCTATGCCAGTACCCCCATTTCCTGTGCCAGCACCTCCATTTCCTGTGCCGGGACCCCCACTTCCTGTGCCAGTACACCCACTTCCTGTGCCTTTATCTCCACTTCCCGTTCCAGTACCCCCACTTCCTGTGCCAGTACCTCTTCTTTCTATGCCAGGACCCCTACTTCCTGTGCCAGTGTATCTACTTCCTGTGCCAGTACCCCCACTTCCTGCCAGTACCTCCACTTCCTGTGCCTCTACCCCCACTTCCTGTTCCAGTACCCCCACTTCCTGTGCCAGCACCTCCACTTTCTGTGTCAGTGTCTCTACGTCCTGTGCCAGGACCCCCACTTCCTGTGCCAGTACCTCCACTTCCTGTGTCAGTGTCTCTACTTCCTGTGCTAGGACCCCCACTTCCTGTGCCAGTATCTCCACTTCCTGTGCCAGTGTCTCTACTTTCTATGCCAGGACCCCACTTCCTGTGCCAGTATCTCCACTTCCTGAGCCAGGACCCTCACTTCCTGTGCCAGTGTCTCTACTTCCTGTGCCAGTACCTGCATCTCCCTAGACCAGAGCTCTGTCTGTAGGCAGCGCCGAGACAGCTCTTTCATTAGTCGCTTAGTATGGCAGGAGACATTGTGAGCTCACGTGTACAGCACAGTGCTGTGCAATAAGTGCTAAAGCGCCCAAGGCCGCACGCTGATTCAAGTAATATTTAATTGAATCTCAAATCAAATTCAACCTTTGAAATTGCAAAATTGCTGGCTATTAAACTGAGTGTAAAAATAACCTTCGCCGGGTACATTTTATGTCTGCAGTGCTTCTAAAGAGTTTATTCCCACGGCAACAGAGCAGACCCCGCTCAAGGACATGCTATAAGTGTGCGTTCGTATGGAGTGACGTGAACGTGTGAAGAACATGTGGGAGAAGGAGCCGACGTATCCCAGACCTCGTCCCGTCGTCGGTGCTTCTTCCACTGTTTGTGAGCTGTGATTATCACATCTGTACACGTCCAGACCACAGCTGCGCCGCTCCACCCCATGGGTCAGTCGTGTCCTCCACTGTGGCACACACAACAGCGCAACTCCACCTTGTGGGTCAGTCATGTCCTCCACTGTGGCACATGTGCAGCTATGCAACTCCACCCTGTGGGTGACTTGACCCTACCACTGTGGCACACACATAGCTGTGTCGTTCTACCCTGTGGGTCAGTCGTGTCCTCCACTGTGGCACACACACAACAGCGCCACTCCCCCCTGTAGGTCATTCATGTCCTCCGCTGTGGCACGAGTGCAGCTGTGCCACCCCACCGAGTGGGTGACTTGAATCCACCACTGTGGCACACACAGAGCTGTGCCGTTCCACCCTGTGGGTCTGTCGTGTCCCCCATTGTGGCACATATACAGCTGCGCCGCTCCACCCTGAGGGTCTGTCGTGTCCTCCACTGTGGCACACATACAGCTGCGATGTTCCACCCTGCGGGTCAGCCATGCCCTCCATTGTGGCACACACAGCTGCGTGGTTCCACCCTGTGGGTCAGCCATGCCCTCCATTGTGTCACACCTACAGCTGCGTTTTTACGCCCTGTGTGATTGGCCTCTTGTCCATTGTGGCACACAAACAGCTGCGCTGTTCCACCTTGTGGGTCACCAAGCCCTCCATTGTGGCACACACACAGCTACACTGTTCCACCCTGTGGGTCAGCCATGCCCTCCATTGTGGCACACCTACAGCTGCGTTTTTACGCCCTGTGTGATTGGCCTCTTGTCCATGTGGCACACAAACAGCTGCGCTGTTCCACCCTGTGTGTCGGCCATGCCCTCCATTGTGGCACACACACAGCTGCTCTGTTCCACCCTGTGGGTCAGCCATGCACTCCATTCTGGCACACATACAGCTGAGCTGTTCCACCCTGCAGGTCAGCCATCCCCTCCATTGTGGCGTCTTGCGCACAACGTAGTTTTTTTTTCATAGGAGAAGGACGGCAAGGACGGCGAGGAGCAGGAAGGAGAGCGGCCAGGCAGAAGAGGACCTCGGCAGCCATGCAGGTAAGTTATTTGCAAACAAAGGGTTACCCCTGAACGAATTTCCTAAATCAGGGTATAAATTTCAAATGTGGAAAAAACCTTTAGGAAATTTATTCAAAGCGTGGACCTAAATTTTTTTAAATATATATTACAAACAATATATACACACCCATGTGTTAGGTATCAAAATATATTTTATTTATATAGAGAATTTTATCTTTTTGAGAATAAAAGAAGGGAGGAAGAAGAATGAACATTTTATCCTCTCAAAACAGTATCACAGTATGTACAATAATGATATGCATTAATTCATTCTACGTCTTTATAAAACCATGATTCCTACGGTAAATATTCAGTCATACTGATACATTCACACAATGCCGATTTGTACACAATATTGTATGTAGAAATATCATACAAGGTTTATATGTTTTTTGAAGGAGGAAACATGGATTATACAGTAAAAAATTCACTTCATTTCAACATCAGTAACCATACACATAGGTCACTTGACTTTTCAAGTACCTTTACCTTCTTCACACTTACTGCCAGATGTTTCTAAGCTTCTATCAAGGTTGTTTTATTAAATCATACATGGCTTCCTGATGGAGGCGCACCGCCGAAACGCGCGTAGGACACAGATTTTCAACAGCCATGTCAAATATGATTATCTCTCCATGAAATGAAGTGAATTTTTACTGTATAATCCATGTTTCCTCCTTCAAAAAAACATATAAACCTTGTATGATATTTCTACATACAATATTGTGTACAAATAGGCATTGTGTGAATGTATCAGTATGACTGAATATTTACCGTAGGAATCATGGTTTTATAAAGACGTAGAATGAATTAATGCATATCATTATTGTACATACTGTGATACTGTTTTGAGAGGATAATTGTTCATTCTTCTTACTCCCTTCTTTTTATTCTCAAAAAAGATAAAATTCTCTATATAAATAAAATATATTTTTGATACCTAACACATGGGTGTGTATATATTGTTTGTAATATATATAAAAAAAATTTAGGTCCACGCTTTTGAATAAATTTCCTAAAGCCATGCAGGTAAGTGCCTTCTTCTTTATTTTTTTATTAATTTGGGAGGGGGGAGGGAGCGTATTTCCACTGAGTTTTTTTCAAACTCGGTGGAAATACGTGTAGAGGCACTACGCCCACGCTTACTTAAAACATGGTAAAGTTGGCTTATACCCAATTGACACATTTAATTTACTTGTAAGCCCCTAGTAAAGTGGCACCACTTGTGATCAGGGCCTGTAAATTAAATTCTACTAGTAGGCCTGCAGCACTGATTGTGCCACCCCCTTAAGTAGCCCTGTAAACATGTCTCAGGCCTGCCATTGCAACCTGTGGGCGCAGTTTGTTTTAAACTGCCATTTCGACTTGTCAAAAAAACCCTTTGCCAGGCACAAACCTTCCTTTTTAATACATATGTCACCCCAAGGGTAGGCCCTTGATAACCCTGAGGGCAGGGTGCAGTGTATTTAAAATGTTGGACGTGCACTTTTAAGTTATACATGTCCTGGTAATGAAAAACTCTTAAATTAATTTTTCACTACAAGGCCTACCTCTCCCACAGGCTAACATTGGAATGACCTTATTACATTTAATAAGATGTAACTTACACATGAGAATAGGTTAACCGTTCATGTTTGGTGTCTTTGGAATTGTAATGGAACATCCACTCTTATGGTAAAGTCGGATTGTAAATTACAATTTTGAAAGCTCCATTTTTAGAAAGTTGGTGTTTTCCTGCCTTAGCCATTTAGTGCCTACAGCATGTCTCTAGGTCACATGACAAGGTGTAGCTGACAATTGGGTTTGTGTATTCCTCCTAAAAACCCACACACAATAGAGAGCATGGGTGTACCTGGATGGGCAATCAGTGGCAGGATGGGAGGGCGAAGCTGGCCCAGCCCTACTTACCTTGAATAGGCTGTCGCCTGCCACCACACAAAGGACTGCATACCTGAAGGAAGTCTGGGGCCAGGGTAGGGGAGGCAGAAAACCTGTGCACTTCTAAGGGAAAACTTCTAGAAGCTTCTCTGACTTCAAAGGAGACACCTGGTATAAATATTGGACCTTGGACACTAACTCTTCAGTATACTTCTGGACCTGTGAGAGGAATAAGGACTGCTGTGCTGCTTAAAGGACTACTACTGTGCTGGACTGCTACTCTGCTGGACTGCTGCCCTGCTGCCCTCCTGCCTGAGGCAGAGGCAATGTACTTGCACCTGAACCCAGGACTCCCAGAGTGACTCCAAGGGCTAGTCTGCTGGCCTCCCGTGAAGAGCGACAGGGACATAACAGGCTCCCAACCACCTGGACCAGTACACAGATCCAGCTGAAACAAGCCTCCGACCCCAAAGTAGTTCCCTGTCAGATCCAAGACCCTTGGTGGGGCCTCAGAGGATCTGATTTGGAGTTTTTGAGCTCTTAGTGACTGCAAACGGGGCAGTTTATGCCAAAACCTTGACTCTTGCACTGCCCACCAATGCGAGTTCCGACCGTTCGTGCTACAGCATCGACTGCTCGCGGGGAGTACCACCGCAAAATTCTGGACTGACAGTTGACAACGACAACTGGAACTTTGCTCTACAGTGCTGACTGTCTGTGATGCCAGGCCTGCTCTTCGCGCTACATGGACAAGCGTCAGTGATGCTTTCCTGCTTCTCACTTCCCCCTCCACCAAGAACGGGACTCTTTGTGCTGGACTGCGAAGGTCTGGTGGCTTAGTGGACTAATGTGCCCACTGTAGGGGTCTGTGTTCGACCTCATGGTCACAGGTTCAAACCCTGGCGGGTCCACTCAGCCTTTCATCCTTCTGAGGTCGATAAAAGGAGTACCATTGAGTTGGGTAACAATAAACTTCTGTTATTCAGCACTAAGATACCCTTTTGGGTGAACGTGTGCTTTACAAATACACAGGTTAGGTAACTTTAAGCGGGACTAACCTAGTACCTATATTTGACCCATGTTCCATCGCGGTCATCCTGAACTTGTGATTTTCTCTCGGTCTCACATGACCAGATAGCCGAGAGTGGCGCTCTGGGCTTTTTAGCGCTATTTTCACTTACATCTTTTAAATTACATATCTCCGGGTGTACTTATTAAATTCTTGTCCTTTTGGGCTTGATTTAATTATTACATTTTGCTCTGTTTTTCTAGCTTGGTGTGTGATTTGTCTTGTGTTGTGTTTTTACTTTATTACTGTTTGAAATGCTACATAAATACTTTACACGTTGCCTCTACGTCAAGCCTGACTGCTCTGTGCTAATCTACCAGAGGGGTGAGCACAGGGTAACGTGAGGTTTGCTGGTGCCTCATCCTGACAAGGGTTGTGGCTGCTGCTTGGGTAGGTTTCATCCCCCCTGTTGTAAAGTCATCCTGTGCCCTGGGCACCCCCCAACTTTTTTGCTGACTGGAACTGGTGGTAACTGACTGACTGACCCTGGGCTCTGCCTAACCAGGCCCAGGGCCAGTGCCAAGCTGAAAGGAATATATTAGAATACAGTTAAAACACCTAACATACACTAGGGTACACTATGGTATGGTGGGGTACCCCTGTAATTGGCATGACCTACCCCATAAGCCCCTAGTATATAATAGGGCAGGGGAGTGAAACTACCTAGAAGTCCCCAGTACCCTGGGGCATGGCAGTTTAGAGGCCAGCAGCTCTTTTTGCACTTGCATGTGTGCACTGCTGAAGCCTGGGGTCAGGTTAAAAACAGCCCTGGGTGCCAGGACTGCTTTTAAAAAGCAAATTGTGCCCAAATTCGACTTTGGGGTTTGGGGCACTTAAAAATGGATAACCTACAATGTTTTGGCATATTTGGGACCCCCAGGGTCTCCCCTAGGTATCCCAGGGGTGGGGGGGTCAGGTATCTATAAGGTAGACCCTTATAAAATGAGTTTTAATATGCCTGGGTAAAGTGAAATTTCACATTTCACTCCCCCATTGTGGTAAAGTGCTGCCCAAATTCGACTTTGAGGCTAGGAGCACAGTGAAGTGAGGATCTGCAATATTTTTACAGATTCAGAACCCCTAAAGTCTCCCCTAGTTGCACAGGGGTTGGGGGTCCTGTAGAAATTAGGGAAATACTTATAAAATATGTTTTTATAAGCCCTGGTGCTAGAAAACTGGCCCAAGTCATTTTTCCCATTGCAAATCCCCAGTTACATAGGCTAACATTGCAGGAAGTTATTAAATAATAACTCCTGATAGAAAGGAGATAGAGCTACCATTCAAAGACTTCTCAGAATGGTAATGCTAAATCCAACAATATTATATTGTTGAATTTCTCCTAAAGTGTACATACAAGAAGTTATGAGACTTTCTTGTTTGTAAGTTCAAATTCAGCCTTCCAGTGGTCTGCCCTGATTGGTCAGAGTTAAGTGAATTAGCCAGGCTGCTTTGAAGAGGTGATAAAGATCCCCTGGGGTTACCAACTGTCCTGTGAGGGCAGTGTGTTGGTCTATAGGAATGCCAGGCCAGGGGGTGGAGTCGTAAACCATGCTCTTCAAAGGCAGAGGGGAGGCCTGGGTTTCAGTTTCACTCTTACACTCTTGACCCAGAGTCAGGGCTAGGCTTAAGGAAGGTATGTGCAGATGGTAGGGGGAGGGTCCAGGAAGATAAGCCATCCCAGGGGGTGTGTTTAGCCAGCTCTTGCCTCTCTGCTGGAAATTCAGCCATTATGGATTTGGAAGATTTGATGCACTCTGGGACAAAATGATGCCACACTCTACAGGAAGTGGTCATCACCTTGGGGAGTTACCCTGCTCTCATTGGTCAAGAATGACCTGCTGCTTGACCCAGAGAATTTTGAATAAGTATCTGAGAGGGGCAGAGCCCTCCAGATCTGCTGCTTGAAACTTACTGAAGCAAGAAGTGCCCTGCTGAGAAGATTTTGCTGTGCAAAGATTTCTAAGGCCTGACCTCTGAAAACTGCACCATCTGAAACTGCAGCCCTGTGGATTACCTTGCTGGAAAAGAACTAAAGAGTGGACTCCCTGAAAGCTCCAGGTTAAAAGAGCTCAACTGGAACATCACCAACTAAATCTGCACCTTGGGGAACTACCAGTGGATTTGTAAGGGTGACGTCCAAGTGGATTGTGGGAACTGAAGTCCTCAACTTTCAAGGACCATCTTGGAGCTTCCAGACCCTTGGAGTGAGTTTGAGACACTTTGGGACCCTTTGAGGAACTTCAGGAAGAAGTTAAAGAAGTTTGGAGAACTTTGGAGGAACTTTGAAAAAAAGCTCCATAGAGGGACCGACTCAACCTGGTCAGCCAAGCCGCCTGCCTTCAACCGCGAGCCGGCCAAGCCACCCAGGTTCGTCCCGCTAAAAGCTCCATTGCATCGACTTCCAGAGATTGACCGGGACTAGAGAAAATCTGAAGCCGCCGAACCCTCACCGGATCCGGCTACATGAGGAGCATCGAGAGACCCCGCGAGAAAAAGCTCCAGAAAAGCTTCTAAGTCCGCTCGTAGAAAAGTCGACCGGGAGCAACCGCGAGAGCCAAGCCGCCTGTCTTCCATCGCGTGTCGGCCTGGATTTATGGATTGCCCCGCTGAAGCGATCTTGAGAAATTTTCTAAGTCCGCTCCAGGGAAGTTTACTGGGACCTCGTCACAAGTCAAGCCGGCGAACCCTCACCGGATCCGGACTGGCTGGGAGCTTCGAGGGGCCTCGCGAGAAAAAGCTCCTGAAAAGTTTCTAAGTGTGAAGGTAGAAACTGCGACCGGGACCTGCCGCAAGCTGTAGCCGCCCAGGGCTCCATCGCGGTCGGCCTGAAACTTTGACTTTGCCCCGGTCTATCGCGAGCAGGTATCCCAATATGGTGCTATAAACTTCTAAGTGCTATATTTTATTAAATCTTTGAAAATTCATATCTCCGGTTCCCTACATTGGATTTTTGTCGTTTTGGTGTCATTTTAAAGATAAAAATAATTCCTATTTTTATAAATTGGTGTTGGATTTTTATTATGTGTTGTGTCTTAATTATTTACTGAATTGGTGTTTTAAATGCTTTACATACCTGTCTTTGAAGTTAAGCCTGTCTGTTCGCAGCCACGTTACCAAGGGTTGAGCATAGGAATAATTTTCTAAGACCTATGCTGAGTTTTATCATGTGTTAGTGGCCTTATTGCCAGTGGCAGACCTACATTTGCCCCTACCAATAACCCACTTTCCAACACCCCCTAAACCAGTAACCCGATTTCTCGCACCCCCCCATTAGTCCTCTCCTTTTGTGTAGCAGTTGATTGCAGGAGCAGATGATTTTGGGGGCCCGACGTAACACAAAATTTAGATGGGTAAAAAGTGAATTACGGGGATGATTTTCACCTCTGGGCTCTGAGTGACATCAAAGACAAGTCGAGCTTCGCTCTCGTCTGTTTGATGTCACTCAGAATCGCTCGGGGAAACACATCTGCGTAATTCACTGTTACCCATCTATAATTCTATATGTAAATATAGCTCTACATACAAACACATATACAGAGTCAGATGTGTAAACAAGCAGCGTGGAAATCTGACTTTGCATGTATGCGTGTGTATATATGAATCTGACTTTGCATGTATGCATGTGTATATATAAATCTGACTTTGTATCTATACCAATATACACAAGATACATTCACACACACACACACACACACACACACACAATCAGCTCCATACATTTTAAGCAGGCTTCTTTGCACGGAAAGGTAGCTGGACAGATTAAAGTGTATGAAAAAGTGCAATGTCTGTGTTATTTCCTGGACTGTCTCCTGACATTCCACAGCTGGGGTACTGGGTGGCGTGTGGGGGGGGGGGCGTGAGTCATATCTCGAAGAGTCCAGTCCACCGGGCTCCCATTACACCTCTAAACAATTCAATACTTTTTTTTAATTTCAAATCTTGTTTTTGTCCAGCCCTCATTTAAAATATGGTATGAGGAATTATGCAGGACTTTTGGGAGAGAAAACTAAATGATAGCTTGCATAATTTGTTAATTTAAAAAACTTGTTTATGGCTGTGGCTTGCTTGAAAGACATTGCATTTAATAGTTGGCACAACACATTTCATTTCAAACACATACATGATCACATGTAAGTGAACCTGAAGCAACACATGTGACTTCTTTGACAAAAAACTGAATTAAATTCAAAACACTGCAACTGGATACATCTGTGTGTGATAAAATTAATGCGATGATATAAAACATGGTTTAAAAGCCAGATAAAAGAATTGACTGAAACACATCACACTGCAGTAAATATTTTACTGCTAAAAGCAACATTTGTTCACTTGGCGGAAGAGTGATAAATGTGCGAGAATAAATTAAAGTTCCACAGTATTAATCCCACTTCCAACGGGTGTGATCTGAGACCAGACATGGTTGTATATTATGATAGATGATTTATTTTAATGTTTCACTGTTCTCGGGCCCATATCGGCTAGTGTGAAGATGCAGTGGATAATGAAGGCTTGCAGTTTACCCAACTGCAGTGGTTATTCAAGACTTGCAGTTTACCCAGATGCAGTGGATAATGAAGGCTTGCAGTTTACCCAGCTGCAGTGGATAATGAAGGCTTGCAGTTTACACAGATGCAGTGGATATTCGAGGCTTGCAGTTTACCCAGCTGTAGTGAATATTCGAGGCGTGCAGTTTACCCAGCTGCAGAGGATAATAAAGACTTGCAGTTTACCCAGCTGCAGAGGATAATCAAGGCTTGCAGTTTACCCAGCTGCAGTGGATATTCAAGGCTTGCAGTTTACCCAGATGCAGAGGATAATGAAGACTTGCAGTTTACCCAGCTGCAGTGGATAATGAAGGCTTGCAGTTTACCCAGATGCAGTGGATATTCGAGGCTTGCAGTTTACCCAGCTGCAGTGGATATTCAAGGCTTGCAGTTTACCCAGATGCAGAGGATAATGAAGACTTGCAGTTTACCCAGCTGCAGTGGATAATGAAGGCTTGCAGTTACCCAGCTGCAGTGGATAATGAAGGCTTGCAGCTTACCCAGCTGCAGTGGATAATCAAAGCTTGCAGTTTACCCAGCTGCAGTGGATAATGAAGGCTTGCAGTTTACCCTGATGCAGTGGATAATCAAAGCTTGCAGTTTACCCAGCTGCAGTGGATATTCAAGACTTGCAGTTTACCCAGCTGCAGTGGATAATGAAGGCTTGCAGTTTACCCATTGGCAGTGGATGTTCAGCCCTTTAACACGTGACTTCCAGTACACCCCTTTAACACGTGACTTCCAGTACACCTCTTTAACACGTGACTCCCAGTACACCCGTTTAACATGTGACTTACAGTACACCCCTTTAACACGTGACTCCCAGTACACCCCTTTAGCACATGACTCCTAGTACACCCCTTTAACACGTGGCTCCCAGTACACCCCTTTAACACATGACTCCCAATACACCCTTTTAGCATGTGACTCCCAGTACACCCCTGCAACTTGTGACTCCCAGTACACCCCTTAGCACGTAACTCCAGTACACTTCTTTAACACGTGACTCCCAGTACACCCCTTTAACACGTGACTCCCAGTACACCCCTTTAACACGTGACCTCCATTACACCCCTTTAACATGTGACTCCCAGTACCCCCCTTTAGGACGTGACTCCCAGTACACCCCTTTAGGACGTGACTCCCAGTACACCCCTTTAGGACGTGACTCATAGTACACCCCTTTAACATGTGACTTCCAGTACACCCCTTTAACATGTGACTCCCAGTACCCCCCTTTAGGACGTGACTCCCAGTACACCCCTTTAGGACGTGACTCCCAGTACACCCCTTTAGGACGTGACTCCCAGTACACCCCTTTAGGACGTGACTCCCAGTACACCCCTTTAACATGTGACTTCCAGTACACCCCTTTAACACGTGACTCCCGCTACACCCCTTTAACACGTGACCTCCATTACACCCCTTTAACATGTGACTCGCAGTACCCCCCTTTAGGACGTGACTCCCAGTACACCCCTTTAGGACGTGACTCATAGTACACCCCTTTAACATGTGACTTCCAGTACACCCCTTTAACATGACTCCCAGTACCCCCCTTTAGGACGTGACTCCCAGTACACCCCTTTAGGACGTGACTCCCAGTACACCCGTTTAACATGTGACTTCCAGTACACCCCTTTAACACGTGACTCCCAGTACACCCCTTTAGCACATGACTCCTAGTACACCCCTTTAACACGTGGCTCCCAGTACACCCCTTTAACACATGACTCCCAATACCCCCTTTTAGCATGTGACTCCCAATACCCCCTTTTAGCATGTGACTCCCAGTACACCCCTGCAACTTGTGACTCCCAGTACACCCCTTAGCACGTAACTCCAGTACACTTCTTTAACACGTGACTCCCAGTACACCCCTTTAACACGTGACTTCCAGTACACCCCTTTAACATGTGACTTCCAGTACACCCCTTTAGCACATGACTCCCAGTACACCCCTTTAACACGTGACTTCCAGTACACCCCTTTAACACGTGACTCCCAGTACACCCCTTTAACACGTGACTTCCAGTACACCCCTTTAACACATGACTTCCAGTACACCCCTTTAACACGTGACTTCCAGTACACCCCTTTAACACGTGACTTCCAGTACACCCCTTTAACACGTGACTTCCAGTACACCCCTTTAACACGTGACTCCCAGTACACCCGTTTAACACGTGACTTCCAGTACACCCGTTTAACACGTGACTTCCAGTACACCCCTTTAAAACGTGACTTCCAGTACACCCCTTTAAAACGTGACTTCCAGTACACCCCTTTAAAACGTGACTCCCAGTACACCCCTTTAACACGTGACTCCCAGTACACCCCTTTAGGACGTGACTCCCAGTAAACCCCTTTAACACGTGACTCCCAGTACACCCCTTTAGGACGTGACTCCCAGTACTCCCCTTTAACATGTGACTCCCAGTACACCCCTTTAACACGTGATTTCCAGTACACCCCTTTAACACGTGACTTCCAGTACACCCCTTTAACACGTGACTCCCAGTACACCCCTTTAACACGTGACTCCCAGTACACCCCTTTAACATGTGACTCCCAGTACACCCCTTTAGGATGTGACTCCCAGTACACCCCTTTAGGATGTGACTCCCAGTACACCCCTTTAACACGTGACTCCCAGTACACCCCTTTAACACGTGACTCCCAGTACACCCCTTTAACACGTGACTCCCAGTACACCCCTTTAACACGTGACTCCTAGTACACCCCTTTAACACGTGACTCCTAGTACACCCCTTTAACACGTGACTCCTAGTACACCCTTTAACACGTGACTCCTAGTACACCCCTTTAACACGTGACTCCTAGTACACCCCTTTAACACGTGACTCCTAGTACACCCCTTTAACACGTGACTCCTAGTACACCCCTTTAACACGTGACTCCTAGTACACCCCTTTAACACGTGACTCCTAGTACACCCCTTTAGGACGTGACTCCCAGTACACCCCTTTAGGACGTGACTCCCAGTACACCCCTTTAGGACGTGACTCCCAGTACACCCCTTTAACACGTGACTCCCAGTACACCCCTTTAGCACTTGACTCCCAGTACACCCCTTTAACATATGACTCCCAGTACACCCCTTTAACACGTGACTCCCAGTACACCCCTTCAGCATGTGACTCCCAGTACACCCCTTCAGCTTGTGACTCCCAGTACACCCCTTAGCACGTAACTCCAGTACACCCCTTTAGCACGTGACTCCCCGTACACCCCTTTAGCACGTGACTCCTAGTACACCCCTTTAACACGTGGCTCCCAGTACACTCCTTTAACACGTGACTCCCAGTACACCCTTTTAGCATGTGACTCCCAGTACACCCCTTCAGCTTTGACTCCCAGTACATACCTTAGCACGTAACTCCAGTACACCCCTTTAGCACGTGACTCCCCGTACACCCCTTTTGCACGTGACTCCCAGTACACCCCTTTAACACGTGGCTCCCAGTACACCCCTTTAACACGTGGCTCCCAGTACACCCCTTTAACACGTGGCTCCCAGTACACTCCTTTAACATGTGACTCCCAGTACACCCCTTTAGGATGTGACTCCCAGTACACCCCTTTAGGATGTGACTCCCAGTACACCCCTTTAGGATGTGACTCCCAGTACACCCCTTTAACATGTGACTCCCACTACACCCCTTTAACACGAGACCTCCATTACACCCCTTTAACATGTGACTCCCAGTACCCCCCTTTAGGACGTGACTCCCAGTACACCCCTTTAGGACGTGACTCATAGTATACCCCTTTAATACGTGACTTCCAGTACACCCCTTTAACACGTGACTTCCAGTACACCCCTTTAACACGTGACTTCCATTACACCCCTTTAACATGTGACTCCCAGTACCCCCCTTTAGGACGTGACTCCCAGTACCCCCCTTTAGGACGTGACTCCCAGTACACCCCTTTAACATGTGACTCCCAGTACACCCCTTTAACATGTGACTCCCAGTACACCCCTTTAACATGTGACTCCCACTACACCCTTTTAACACGTGACTTCCAGTACACCCCTTTAACACGTGACTCCCAGTACACCCCTTCAGGACGTGACTCCCAGTAAACCCCTTTAACACGTGACTCCCAGTACACCATTTAGCACTTGACTCCCAGTACTCCCCTTTAACACGTGACTCCCAGTACACCCCTTTAGCACGTGACTCCCAGTACACCCCTTTAGCACATGACTCCCAGTACACCCCTTTTGCACTTGACTCCCAGTACACCCCTTTAGCACGTGACTTCCAGTACACCCCTTTAACACGTGACTCCCAGTACACCCCTTTAACACGTGACTCCCAGTACACCCCTTTAACACGTGACTCCCAGTACACCCCTTTAACACGTGACTCCCAGTACACCCCTTTAACACGTGACTCCCAGTACACCCCTTTAACACGTGACTCCCAGTACACCCCTTTAACACGTGACTCCCAGTACACCCCTTTAACACGTGACTCCTAGTACACCCCTTTAACACGTGACTCCCAGTACACCCCTTTAACACGTGACTCCCAGTACACCCCTTTAACACGTGACTCCTAGTACACCCCTTTAACACGTGACTCCTAGTACACCCCTTTAACACGTGACTCCTAGTACACCCCTTTAACACGTGACTCCCAGTACACCCCTTTAGGACGTGACTCCCAGTACACCCCTTTAGGACGTGACTCCCAGTACACCCCTTTAACACGTGACTCCCAGTACACCCCTTCAGCATGTGACTCCCAGTACACCCCTTTAACACGTAACTTCCAGTACACCCCTTTAGCACGTGGCTCCCAAAACACCCCTTTAGCACATGACTCCCAGTACACCCCTTCAACTTGTGACTCCCAGTACACACCTTAGCACGTAACTCCAGTACACGCCTTTAGCACGTAACTCCAGTACACGCCTTTAGCACGTGACTCCCCGTACACCCCTTTAGCACGTGGCTCCCAGTACACCCCTTTAACACGTGACTCCCAGTACACCCCTTTAGCACGTGATTCCCAGTACACCCCTTTAGCACGTGACTCCCAGTACACCCCTTCAGCATGTGACTCCCAGTACACCCCTTCAGCATGTGACTCCCAGTACACCCCTTCAGCATGTGACTCCCAGTACACCCCTTCAGCTTGTGACTCCCAGTACACCCCTTAGCACGTAATTCCAGTACACCCCTTAGCACGTAACTCCAGTACACCCCTTTAGCACGTGACTCCCCGTACACCCCTTTAGCACGTGACTCCTAGTACACCCCTTTAACACGTGGCTCCCAGTACACTCCTTTAAGACGTGACTCCCAGCACACCCTTTTAGCACGTGACTCCCAGTACACCCCTTCAGCTTTGACTCCCAGTACACACCTTAGCACGTAACTCCAGTACACCCCTTTAGCATGTGACTCCTCGTACACCCCTTTAGCACGTGACTCCTAGTACACCCTTTAACACGTGGCTCCCAGTACACTCCTTTAACACGTGACTCCAAGTACACCCTTTTAGCACGTGACTCCCAGTACACCCTTTTAGCACGTGACTCCCAGTACACCCTTTTAGCACGTGACTCCCAGTACACCCTTTTAGCACGTGACTCCCAGTACACCCCTTTAGCACGTGACTCCAGTACACCCCTTTAGCACGTGACTCCCAGTACACCCCTTCAGCACGTGACTCCCAGTATACCCCTTCAGCACGTGACTCCCAGTATACCCCTTCAGCACGTGATTCCCGGTGCACCCCTTTAGCACGTGACTCCCGGTGCACCCCTTTAGCCCCTGAGTCCCAGTGCACCCCTTTAGCCCCTGACTCCCGGTGCACCCCTTTAGCCCCTGACTCCCGGTGCACCCCTTTAGCCCCTGACTCCCGGTGCACCCCTTTAGCCCCTGACTCCCGGTGCACCCCTTTAGCCCCTGACTCCCGGTGCACCCCTTTAGCCCCTGACTCCCGGTGCACCCCTTTAGCCCCTGACTCCCGGTGCACCCCTTTAGCCCCTGACTCCCGGTGCACCCCTTTAGCCCCTGACTCCCGGTGCACCCCTTTAGCCCCTGACTCCCGGTGCACCCCTTTAGCACCAGACTCCCGGTGCACCCCTTTAGCACGTGACTCCCGGTGCACCCCTTTAGCACCAGACTCCCGGTGCACCCCTTTAGCACATGACTCCAGGTGCACCCCTGTATGGTAAATGCAGTCAGCGAAAACAGAGGGCACTGCCCTCAGAGAGGAAATCACTGGTTCTTGGGGCGCCCCTCGAGGGTCCTATGATTTACTTCCACAAAGGTCACTTCCGGGTAATGATTGAGTGGTACATAAGAAGGTTTCCGAAGCTCCACACACTGCCACGCCGGAGCGCAGGCCCTTGGTTGTTGCTGTCTGATGGGTGGACCAGTGTCTGCCGGGTGAGGAAGGGGCGAGTGCAGCTCCTGGTGCGGTGCAGTCCCAAAAGTGTTACCCGAAACAGCCTCGCTGTCCTGGGGGATTCAATGGTGTCTTCCCCAGTCACAGAGATGCCCCCGTGAAGGTCATCGAGATGACCCCGTGCAGGTCACAGATATGACCCCGTGCAGGTCACTGAGATGACCCCATGCAGGTCACTGAGATGACCCCATGCAGGTCACAGAGATGACACTATGCAGGTCACAGAGATGGCCCCGTGCAGGTCACAGAGATGACCCCTGTAGGTCAAGAGGATCCCATGCAGGTCACAGAGATGACCCTGTGCAGGTCATATAGATGACCCTGTGCAGGTCATGGAGATGACCCTGTGCAGGTCATGGAGATGACCCTGTGCAGGTCACAGAGATGACCTTGTGCAGGTCACAGAGATGACCCCGTGCAGGTCACAAAGATGACTCCATGCAGGTCACAGAGATGACCTTGTGCAGGTCACTGAGATGACCCCATGCAGGTCACAGAGAAGACCCCATGCAGGTCACAGAGATGACCCCATGCAGGTCACAGAGATGACCCCATGCAGGTCCCTGAGATGACCCCGTGCAGGTCACTGAGATGACCCCGTGCAGGTCACTGAGATGACCTTGTGCAGGTCACTGAGATGACCCCGTGCAGGTCACTGAGATGACCTTGTGCAGGTCACTGAGATGACCTTGTGCAGGTCACTGAGATGACCTTGTGCAGGTCACAGAGATGACTCCATGCAGGTCACAGAGATGACTCCATGCAGGTCACAGAGATGACTCCATGCAGGTCACAGAGATGACTCCATGCAGGTCACAGAGATGACTCCATGCAGGTCACAGAGATGACTCCATGCAGGTCACAGAGATGACTCCATGCAGGTCACAGAGATGACTCCATGCAGGTCACAGAGATGACTCCATGCAGGTCACAGAGATGACTCCATGCAGGTCACAGAGATGACTCCATGCAGGTCACAGAGATGACTCCATGCAGGTCACAGAGATGACTCCATGCAGGTCACAGAGATGACTCCATGCAGGTCACAGAGATGACTCCATGCAGGTCACAGAGATGACTCCATGCAGGTCACAGAGATGACTCCATGCAGGTCACAGAGATGACTCCATGCAGGTCACAGAGATGACTCCATGCAGGTCACAGAGATGACTCCATGCAGGTCACAGAGATGACTCCATGCAGGTCACAGAGATGACTCCATGCGGGTCACAGAGATGACTCCATGCGGGTCACAGAGATGACTCCATGCGGGTCACAGAGATGACTCCATGCGGGTCACAGAGATGACTCCATGCGGGTCACAGAGATGACTCCATGCGGGTCACAGAGATGACTCCATGCGGGTCACAGAGATGACTCCATGCGGGTCACAGAGATGACTCCATGCGGGTCACAGAGATGACTCCATGCGGGTCACAGAGATGACCCCCGTGCGGGTCACAGAGATGACCCTGTGCAGGTCAGGAGGATCCCATGTAAGTCACAGAGATGACCCCGTGCAGGTCACTGAGATGACGTCATGCAGGTCACAGAGATGACTCCATGCAGGTCACAGAGATGACTCCATGCAGGTCACAGAGATGACTCCATGCAGGTCACAGAGATGACTCCATGCAGGTCACAGAGATGACTCCATGCAGGTCACAGAGATGACTCCATGCAGGTCACAGAGATGACTCCATGCGGGTCACAGAGATGACTCCATGCGGGTCACAGAGATGACTCCATGCGGGTCACAGAGATGACTCCATGCGGGTCACAGAGATGACTCCATGCGGGTCACAGAGATGACTCCATGCGGGTCACAGAGATGACCCCGTGCGGGTCACAGAGATGACCCCGTGCGGGTCACAGAGATGACCCCGTGCGGGTCACAGAGATGACCCTGTGCAGGTCAGGAGGATCCCATGTAAGTCACAGAGATGACCCCGTGCAGGTCACCCCATGCAGGTCACAGAGATGACCATGTGTAGGTCACAGAGATGACACCGTGCTGGCCACAGAGATGACCCCGTGCAGGTCCTAGAGATGACCCCGTGCAGGTCCTAGAGATGGCCCCGTGCAGGTCCTAGAGATGGCCCCGTGCAGGTCCTAGAGATGGCCCCGTGCAGGTCCTAGAGATGGCCCCGTGCAGGTCCTAGAGATGGCCCCGTGCAGGTCCTAGATATGGCCCCGTGCAGGTCCTAGAGATGGCCCCGTGCAGGTCCTAGAGATGGCCCCGTGCAGGTCCTAGAGATGGCCCCGTGCAGATCAGGATGAACCCATGCAGGTCACAGAGATGACCTCGTGCAGGTCACAGAGTTGGCCCTGTGCAGGTCCTAGAGATGACCCCTGTGCAGGTCACTGAGATGACACCCGTGCAGGTCACGAGATGACCCCGTGCAGGTCACAGAGATGACCCCGTGCAGGTCACTGAGATGACCCCGTGCAGGTCACTGAGATGACACCCGTGCAGGTCACGAGATGACCCCATGCAGGTCCCAGAGAGGACCCCGTGCAGGTCCTAGAGATGACCCAGTGCAGATCAGGATGACCCCATGCAGGTCCCAGAGATGCCCCCGTGCAGGTCAGGAGGATCCCGTGCAAGTCACAGAAATGATCCTGTGGAGGTCACAAAGATAGATGACCCTGTGCAGGTCACAGAGATGAACCCATGCAGGTCACACAGATAGATGACCCTGTGCAGGTCACAGAGATGAACCCATGCAGGTCACACAGATAGATGACCCTGTGCAGGTCACACAGATAGATGACCCTGTGCAGGTCACAGAGATGAACCCATGCAGGTCACATAGATGACCACGAGCTGGTCAGGATGACCACGTGTAGGTCACAGAGAAGACCCTGTACAGGTCACAGAGGTGACCCCATGCAGGTCTCAGAGATGACACTAAGCAGGTCGGGAGAATCCCGTGCAGGTCACAGAGATGACCCCGTGCAGGTCACCGAGATGACCCCGTGCAGGTCACCGAGATGACCCCGTGCAGGTCACCGAGATGCCCCTGTGCAGGTCACCGAGATGACCCCGTGCAGGTCACAGAGATGACCCCGTGCAGGTCACAGAGATGACCCCGTGCAGGTCACAGAGATGACTTCCTGTAGGTCAGGAGGATCCATGCAAGTCACAGAGATGACCCATGCAGGTCACAGAGATGACCCATGCAGGTCACAGAGATGACCCATGCAGGTCACAGAGTTGACCCCATTCAGGTCACAGAGGTGACCCCGTGCAGGTCACAGAGGTGACCCCGTGCAGGTCACAGAGGTGACCCCGTGCAGGTCACAGAGGTGACCCCGTGCAGGTCACAGAGGTGACCCCGTGCAGGTCACAGAGGTGACCCCGTGCAGGTCACAGAGGTGACCCCGTGCAGGTCACAGAGGTGACCCCGTGCAGGTCACTGAGATGACTCCAGTGCAGGTCACAGAGATGACCCCCTGCAGGTCACAGAGGTGACCCCGTCCAGGACACTGAGATGAACCTGTGCAGGTCACAGATGACCCCGTGCACGTCAGAGAGATGAACCTGTGCAGGTCACAGAGATGATTCCATGCAGGTCAGGAGGATCCCGTGCAGGACACAGATGACCCCGTGCAGGACACAGATGACCCCGTGCAGATCACAGAGATGACCCCGTGCAGGTCACAGAGATGACCCCGTGCAGGTCACAGAGATGACCCCGTGCAGGTCACAGAGATGAACCTGTGCAGGTCGCAGAGAGGACGCTGTGCAAGTCACAGAGGTGACCCCGTGCAGGGTACAGAGGTGACCCCGTGCAGGTCACAGAGATGACCGCTTGCAGGTCACAGAGATGACCGCTTGCAGGTCACAGAGATGACCCCGTGCAGGTCACAGAGATGACCCCGTGCAAGTCAGGAGGAGCCCGTGCAAGTCAGGAGGAGCCCGTGCAGGTCACCAAGATGACCCCGTGCAAATCACCGAGATGACCCTGTGCAGGTCACAGAGATGACCCTGTGCAGGTCACCGAGATGAACCAGTGCAGGTCATCGAGATGAACCAGTGCAGGTCATCGAGATGAACCAGTGCAGGTCATCGAGATGAACCAGTGCAGGTCATCGAGATGACCCTGTGCAGGTCATCGAGATGACCCTGTGCAGGTCAGAAATATCCCATGCAGGTCACAGAGATGACCCCATGCAGGTCACAGAGATGACCCCGTGCAGGTCACAGAGATGACCCCGTGCAGGTCACAGAGATGGCCCCGTGCAGGTCACAGAGATGGCCCCGTGTAGGTCACAGAGATGACCCCATGCAGGTCACAGAGATGACCCTGTGTAGGTCATAGAGAGGACCTTATGCAGGTCAGGATCAGGGCCGGATTGGGAACCGAAACCGGCCATGGCAAACAGCTCGGCCGACCCCCTCAGAGGAGTGGGGGGTGCTAGTGGAAAGCACCACTCCCGTCTCACCGCTGCCACTTTTGTTGCAGGGGCCGATATTGCAGCTATGCTGCATAACCGGCCCCCGGTAACAAAAACTGCCCCCCAGGGTTAAAAAAACAGCCCCCACCCTGCGGCCCACCGTGGAAACGCCCGGTGCCCGCTACAGCCAGTCCAGCCCTGGTCACCATGACCCCATGCAGGTCACAGAGATGACCCAGTGCAGGCCAGGAGGATCCCATGCAGGTCACAGAGATGATCCCGTGTAGGTCACCGAGGTGACCCTGTGCAGGTAACAGAGATGACCCCGTGCAGGTCAGGAGGATCCGGTACAAGTCACAGAGATGACCTTATACAGGTTACCGAGATGACCCCATGCAGGTCACATAGGTAGATGGGCCCCCATGCATGTCACAGAGATGAACCCATGCATGTCACAGAGATGAACCCATGCAGGTCACAGAGATGACCCCATGCAGGTGACAGAGAGGACCCCATGCAGGTCCTAGAGATGACCCAGTGCAGATCAGGATGAACCCATGCAGGTCACAGAGATTACCTCGTGCAGGTCAGTATGATCCGAGGCAGGTCACGGAGATAACCCAGTACAAGTCAGGATGACCCTGTGCAGGTTACTGAGATGACCCAGTGCAGGTCACAGAAATTACCTTGTGCAGGTCACAGAGGTGACCCCGTGCAGGTCACAGAAGTGACCCCATGCAGGTTACAGAGACGACCCCATGCAGATCACAGAGACGACCCCATGCAGGTCACAGAGGTGACCCCATGCAGGTCACAGAGGTGACCCCATGCAGGTCACAGAGGTGACCCCGTGCAGGTCACAGAGATGACCCTGTGCATGTCACAGAGATGACCTTATGCAGGTCACAGAGATGAACCTATGCAGGTCACAGAGATGAACCTGTGCAGGTCGCAGAAGTGACCCAGTGCAGGTCACAGAGATGACCCCGTGCAGGTCACAGAGATGACCCCGTGCAGGTCACAGAGATGACCCCGTGCAGATCACTGAGATGACCCCGTTTAGGTCACTGAGATGACCCCGTTTAGGTCACTGAGATGACCCCGTTTAGGTCACTGAGATGACCCCGTTTAGGTCACTGAGATGACCCCGTTTAGGTCACTGAGATGACCCTGTGCAGGTCATAGAGATGACCCTGTGCAGGTCAGAAATATCCCATGCAGGTCATAGAGATGATCCCGTGCAGGTCATAGAGAGGACCTTGTGCAGGTCATAGAGAGGACCTTGTGCAGGTCAGGAACAGGGCCGGACTGGGAACCGAAACCGGCCCAGCAAACAGCTCGGCCGACCCCCTCGGAGGGGTGGAGGGCGCTAGTGGAAAGCACCACTCCCGTCTCACCGCTGCCACTTTTGTTACAAGGGCCGATATTGCAGTTATGCTGCATAACTGGCCCCTGGTAACAAAAAGTGCCCCCCGGGGTTAAAAAAACAGCCCCCACTCTGGTGGCCCACCACGGAAAAACAGAGAGAACCCTGTGCAGGTCACAGAAGTGACCCCATGCAGGTTACAGAGGTGACCCCGTGCAGGTTACAGAGGTGACCCCGTGCAGGTCACAGAGGTGACCCCGTGCAGGTCACAGAGGTGACCCCGTGCAGGTCACAGAGGTGACCCCGTGCAGGTCACAGAGATGACCCCATGCAGGTCAAGATGACCCCATGCAGGTCACAGAGATTACGAATTGCAGGTCAGGAGGATCCCGTTCAGGTCAGGAGGATCCTGTGAAGGTCACCGAGATAAACTTGTGCATGTCACAGAGATTACCCCATGCACGTCAGAGGTGACCCTGTGCAGGTCAGGATGACCCCTTGCAGGTCACAGAGATGACCCTGTTCAGGTCAGGATGACCCCTTGCAGGTCACAGAGATGACCCTGTGCAGGTCAGGATAACCCCATGCAGGTCAGGAGGAGCCCATGCATGTCACAGAGATGATCCCATGCAGGTCACCAAGATGACCCCGTGCAGGTCACAGAGATTACCCCATGCAGGTCACAGAGATTAACCCGTGCAGGTCAGGATGACCCCGTGCAGGTCAGAGATGGTCCGTGCAGGTTACAGAGATGAACCCATGCTGGTCACAGAGATGAACCCATGCTGGTCACAGAGATGAACCCCTGCAGGTCACAGAGATGAACCCCTGCAGGTCACAGAGATGAACCCCTGCAGGTCACAGAGATGAACCCCTGCAGGTCACAGAGATGACCCCGTGCAGGTCAGGATGGCCCCGTGCAGGCCACAGAGATGACCCCGTACAGGCCAGGAGCCCCACTGATACAGACTGGAATCTCATGGCAGCACCCACATTTTTTGGCCAACAAGGAGTGGTGACGATTCTTTGGGTGCCACAAGTCACAGGGGTTGAACCTTGATATGAGAGGAAATGCATAGTGCCGATATCGGCAACCCTCCCCCGCTTAGCAGTAATTGGTCGCGCTGCAAAAAATAATCAGTCCATACAAATTTTGTTAGAAAACTGTTTGCTGCAGGTTTATTTCATATATGAAGTTTGCCAACGTGGTGGGTTAACTTACGGGCGATCCAAGGGCAGGCAGCGGTGGCCAACCCACAGGGTAAGCAGTTGGGAGGGTGACAGCGTGTCTAGCAGGGAGCAAAGAGAATGGCCAGTGGTTGGGGGCAGGTATAAATACCTGGCCCCACCCACTGCGCACCGGAAATGACGCCGCAGAGGTGCCGGACATAGGCGGGACTCCCATGGGAAGGGGTCCCAGCGACTGGTGCCAGGGGATGTGATTAATGCGGCACTAAGAGGCCCGCCCTCTTACAGGGGCACACTGCGTGTGCCACGGGCAGCCACAGAGATGCATCTCCAGGGGCCCCAGGCTGTCGCAGGCGCTTCAGGGCGCGCTGCCGGATGACGGGTCTCCAGGCCTCACCACCTGGACTGACAGCAGCAATCCTTCCCGAGCCCCCCTTTTCAAAGCAGTGTTTCCTTGTGCAAGGAGGGCTGCCCCAGCGCCCCTCCTCAGCGGTCAGCCAGTTCCTTCTCTCACGGCAGGCCAAGGCAGCTCTTCTCCTGGCAGGTCACAGGACTTTCCAGATCCCTGGTACTGAAGCTGGCAGTCAGCGACCCCCAACCCTGGAGCAGGACAGAGCTCCCTGGCCTTCTGCTTGTGTGGACCCCGAGTTCTGGTAGCACCGCCTTGGTGCCCTGGCTGGTATTATAACAATGCCTTGTATGAGAGCCTGGTTCAGGAAATCAAAATGGACTCCAGTGTAGCCACAGCCAACCATTACAGACAGACTTCCTGCGCAGCCATCACAGAGAGGTGCTACAAACACACACACACACATGGACACACAACACACACACACACATAACACACACACAACACACACACACACGGACACACACGCACACGGACACACACACACAGGGACACACACACAGGGGGCCACACACACACGGACACACGCACACACGGACACACGCACACACGGACACACGCACACACGGACACAAGCACACACGGACACACGCACAAGGACAGACACACACACAGGGACACACACACACGGACAGACACACACACACATGTGCCATCCATGCCCCAAGTGGATGGAGTGAAGGACCCGGATGCAAGGTACTATCAAACCAATTAAAAAATACAGGTGAGGTCAGTAGACGGCTCTCCCTGGCAGGTGACCGGGAAAAAGGCCTGTCCTGCTCCTGTAATAATGATGCTGCCTCCGCTGTCAATCCTCAACATCCTGTTGAGCCAACCAATGGGGGTGCGCTTGGTGAGCCCCTTCAGGAGACAGACTTCCCCCCGCTCCCATCCCGGGTCACATCCTGTGCTTAGAAAGTCCTCACTGCAGAAAAAGCAAAAAACAAAAACAAACTAAACTTCTGAACTTGCTAATGTGAACTTGAACAGTGATGCGCGCTCCCCAGGGCCACACGGGAGACCTTTTCTGTCTCTGCACATGCTCTTGGTTGGTGAATGTGTTCTTTGATGGATTTCTCCATTGTGTTGTTTGGCAGCCCCACAGTTCACCCATTGATCGCTCACACTGCATACAAAGGCGCCACCAGCGTCTCTTTGATCTTCTGCATCTTTCAATCTGCAGGGAACGATGCTTTCCTTGCACCGAGAGGCAGAATCCAATTCCAGGCTCAAGCCTTCTCCTCCATCATGGACGGACACCGGCCGAGTGATGCCAGCGTGGCAGGGATTGGAGCCGGCTACAAAATGGACTCCCGCCGAGCCCGCTGCCTGCTGCCGCATGCTTTCCCTGCCCATAAACTCTGGCATTATTTCAATTTACTGTGGCTTTCAATCACTCTTTTCCAAATATATATCCTGGTCAGAATCTTATTTTCTTGGTAATATCCTGGCACATACATAGGCACGCTTAAGATGCATTTTATGGAAGGTGCAAATGAACACGATGTGCCCTCATTCTATGTGTCAGGAGGGGCAGGGGCTCTTCAGCCCATCATTCAGCGGCATCTTCTAGGCATATCACAGACTGCAGGAGAAGGAAGCGCCATGGCTCATAAATTAGAGACCTCTACTTATGCTGCTGAAATTGAGCATCGTTAGAGAAGCAGAAATTCTGTCGCAAAGATTAGTAGTTGGCTGAGGGGATGCCCTGATGCTTCTTACACCTGTGTTTTAAGACACAAGATTACAAATTATTTTGTTTTCTTCTATAATGTCATGTTTCGGAAATTGATTTCTTTTTTCCCCTCAATACTTTCCACTCTGCTTACATTATGCTCCGAGCACTGATTCCAGCAAGTCACACTTTGTTCCTACCCGCGTTTGCCATGACTCATGTGAAGAAGAGACTAGCTCTATTTTGTAGTTTTGTGGTTGTTACGATATGTTGTTGGGTTTCACCACCACTGTGTGTTCTCTACAATTACATGAGTGGAATAGTGCACTCCGCACAAATGTCATCTTACAAGCTAAGCGCGTGTTGTCCTTGACATGTCTGCATTGGCTGATAACAAAGCGGGCTTGTTTTATGTGACGCCCGCCGCCAATCCTGTCATCCACTTTACTTGCATGGATATTCAAATGCCCAATCGCTTCTTTGATGACAAAGGCTCTGAATTCTCTGAAAAATTCTGCAACTCTATATTGTGTTAGAGATTCACAGCACCTGCCCACCCCTTTTATTCACCGACAGGTTGACTCTTTCACTACTTACATTTATTCCAGATTTGACAAGCATGTGGAACAGATATGGAGTCAAGTATGGTACCTGTTTACAAAAAACAATTTATGATAATTGGAAAACAAATCCATTGGTGTAGAATGAGGAATGCTCGAGTTATACTCCTGTGTGTACCAGGGCTGGGAGAGAGCACACATTGTACCTTTCTACTCTCAAAGCTGCTGCACGATATGCGAGGCCTTTCACATGGCCCCTTACCTTGAGAGGGGATTTCACTTGCTTTCAGATGTTGGGGAAGCTGGGTCCTGAAGTCCTCTCTCTATCCTGATGCCCGGGGCATTGTTCTTTTTCTGGGACTTGAGCATAGACCAGTGTTGTAGAGCTCCCACCGCAGTGGCTGAAGTGATGTTGGCACTTGTTAGGTGACTTTTAGGGGGTCTGTGAAGTACAGGTATCTAAGTCCCAGTTCAATGGTTGTTGGTGGGTCGAGGTGTTAAATTTCCTTGCCTTCCCTGGTCCTGACGAGGCCTTGAACTTTTTAGGCTGAAACGCATTGACTTACTTTTGAAGTTTTCCCATTAAGAAGAAGCTTTTTAGATTAGTTTAGCAATAGGAGGATTGGCAGGCCTGGGGTTTCGGATCCCCTCCTGGGATAGGATTACCTTCAAGCTGCAGTGAATAGCGACAATTAGAACAAGTGGGGCAACGGATGAATATTAACCTACTCGCAGGCACTAATCAAAACCAGCAGTGCCCTTAGGCTCAAAGCCAAAGCGATCAATCGTGGTCCATTTCAAATAGTGTTTATAACAGGCCACGGGTTGAGATCTCACTGATACCAGTAAGAGATTTATTAATAAATGTACACAGGAGACCCTTTAGAGGGTCCCCTGAAAACCTTCCAAGCACTGGTGTGGTATGTGACTAGTCATAGCCAGTCTGACACCTCCAGACATGTTTCTGACCTTGTGGGCTGAGAGCCTGCGCTCTCACAGGCCAGGAACAAAACCTGCTTCTGATGGAGGTACTTCACACCTCCTCCAGGCCAGAATGACCTTCCAGAGCGGGATGCTTCAAAGGCAGTGCCGCCGTTGAAGTGCCATCCAGGCTTCCCCAGATAGTGGGGGATGCCAAGCCCCCTGTCCTGCTCCACATTTGGTGGGGGGACAGGTAGGAAAATTATTTAGATGAGGAGGAAGGTCCACACTCAGCCAGCACCACCCCTAGGGTGGGGCAGACGATGTGAACCCCTCTCCTGGAAATCCATCATCTAGGGTAGTGCTTCTTACCACAGGAAGTGGTCACTTACAGGGTGTAGGCACCCTAAAGGTAGGTAGCCCATGGGCTACTACCCCCTATAACGCCCCTAAATTCAGTATTTAGGTGGCATCCTTAGACCTTGAACCTAGATTTGATGGACAAGAAGAAGACCAGGTCAGATAAGACTCGATTCCCGAGAACTGAAGTCCCGCTGCAAAAGAAAATTGGTGCCAAACCCTGCCTGCAGCATCTGGGACTTCAACAATCATGGTATGCTGTGTCGTCCTTAACCTGTGAAGACTCCAAGAACCCCAGAGCTCCTCCAGCCTTCGCAAAATTGCCAAGAACTTTCCTTGGAGTAAAGGTATTACTCCCCTGCACACCGCAGGCACCAATCCCGCGGAGTCCAGTTTTATAATGTGCTGCTTCCTGATGACTTCAACACAGCACCCACACCAAAAGAGGTACACCAGCTCCGAAGGGTCAGATCTGTCTCCCCACCAAGTTTGGAGACACCAGGACCTACTGGAGCCGCACCCTACCAATGCTCGGGGTGCCAGACTCCCAACAGCAAGGAGAAGAGTTCATGGCAGACTCCAACAAAACCAGAAGCCAGCACTCATTGAGGGATGTCGTTGCCCCTGAAATCCACATCCTGGGTGGCCCAGCTGTCCCAAAATCGCCTCTCCAAGTTGCCTGCTTCTGACCACGAGGACTTCTCGGCGCACGACACCCGGCTGACCTAGCTGCTCTGCACCGGCCCCTCCAGCCCCAGTAACGACAAACTAGCAGTGCTCCCATGGTCCTGCAACCCTTCCAACCTCATCCCTCCCTCCAGTGGGACACACCAGACTTACCTCTAAGTCCTCCTGTGCAGTGTCTTTCCAGGTGGCCCCCTTCGTCGTAGCGCACCAGCTATAAACACCTTCAGCACCCTGCTCCCAGCCAAATCTGGGATGCTCCCGATCTTCTGCTGCTGGAAGTTTGGACTGGTCCTGCTATCAACCTAAAACAAGAAGGTGAACTTCGTGAAAGCACTGCCTGATTTATATGCATTTTTCTGCTTTTCTCCATTGACTTTAAAAGAAGTGTTGGTGCCTGAAATTATGGACTAACCTTCCAAAAGTAAGGTCAAGAAGTCTGGGAATACAGCTTCTATACAGACACCAGATCAAGTCCCCTCTCCTCAGGTAGAAGACTTGTCAGCCCCACATGGAACTGAGTCACAGGAACTTGGGCCTTACACTGTAGAGCTCCCGGACCCAGGGGGACTCTCTAGGGAAGATCTGTGCCATGGGCAGAGGACATGTCCCACTCTTGAAAGCCTGAGGCAGCAAGCTGCTGATCAGAAAAAGGGAAGTGTAAGTGGTTCCTACAGGACCTATTTGAAGGAGGGACCCGAAAACCGGTACCACTAGGAGATTGGTAGTGCCTCAGCAGTTTAGAGAGTTTCTCCTAATATTAGCCCATGACATTCCTGTAGCTGGGCATCTTTGTCAGACAAAAACTTGGAGTAGATTGGTCAACCACTTCTACTGGCCAGGAATGTTTCAGAAGGTGAAGGAGTTTTTCAACTCCTGTGCCACCTGTCAAGCCAGTATCAAGACAGGCAGCCAATACAGCCCCCCTTAATTCCACTTTCAGTGGTAGGGGTACCCTTTGAGAGGATTTGGTTTGACATTGTTGGTCCCCTTGATCCTCAAACAGTATCAGGAAACCCATTTATACTAGTGGATCATGTCACTGGGTATCCTGAGGCAATTCCCCTAAGGACAAACACTGTCCCTGCAGTTGCCAAAGCTCTCCTCTGTATTTTTACTAGGGTTGGGTTTCTTAAGGAGGTAGTATCAGACAGAGGTACAAACCTTATTTCTGCATACATGAAACATATGTGGACCGAGTGTGGGGTGACTTTATAGGTTCAATACACCATACCATCCGCAGACAAATGGGCTTGTTGAAAGATCTAACAAGAACCTAAAAAGTATGATTGGTGGACTCCGTGACAAGCTCAGAGGGCAATGGAATGTCTTAGTACCATGCCTGCTTTTTGCTTACAGAGACATGCCGCAAAAGGGAGTAGGGTTTTCCCACTTTGAACTTTTGTTTGGACCCCCTGTAAGGGGGCCACTTTGTACTGTGAAGGAAGGATGGGAGAGAATTCGCAAAGGGCCTAAGCAGGATATTGTGGATTATGTGCTTGGCCTTTATTCCAGGATGGCTGAGTACATGAAGAAAGCCAACAAAAACCTTGAGAACAGTAAAGAGCTCCAGAAGCTCTGGTATGACCTAAAGGCTGCCATGGTGGAGTTACAATCAGGGCAAAAGGTATGGGGTTTGGAGCCTGTGGAACCTAGGGCCCTCCAAGACAAATGGATGGGTTCTACCCTATCCTTGAAAGAAAAGGGGAGGTCACTTATCTGGTGGACCTTGACACATGTGGGAACCCCAAAAGGGTCATACATGAAAATCGCCTGAAACTCTATAATGAGAGGGCTGACATGGCCATGCTCATGGTCATTGATGAGGATCAGGAATCAGAGAGTAAACTTCTCCCTGACCACCTCTCTCACAGCCCTAAAGATGGCTCAGTGGAAGAAGTGGTTTTCTCAGACACCCTCAGTGACCAACAACAGACTGATTGCAGGCAAGTCCTAAAGGGTTCTTTTGGACCCTCAAGCACAAAACAAGCTGAACTTTCATGAGACTTCTGCCTGCCGCCCACTCCAAGCTTCATTCACCAAGAACTAAAGCCATAACATTAATCTTTGATGTAAAACAGGAGAGAAAGAGATGCCAATCTAATAGCTGAGTCGCGCAATGTGAGGAAACCTGGGTTCAATCCCGGCTGCTCCACTTGACCAAATTGTGTGATCCTTGCCAACCCTTATGAAAGCACCTTCAAAGGCATGAGTTCAGAAAGTGCACTGTACAAAAGCCTTGCTTTTGTTTGATTCAATATATATAATAATGTTGCTCCATGTATATTAAGAATCTCAATCTACGCCATATTCAGGGTGCACATGACAACTGAATTGCCCTTTAGTTCACTAATGTCATTTTTGTCAGGCAGGGGCATTAATGTTTCTACACGCAAGCACATTACACCAACAGAAGGGATAATCTCACCAAGGGAGAGAGAGAGGCACTTTTTGCACTACAGACAGATAGGGGGATCACGATACGAGAAGCGGATAAGGGGGCAACGTGGTCCTAATGAATAGTGCAGACTATGAGCAGGACATATTATCCCAGCTCAATGATATAACATGCTATGAAGCTCTACCTTGTAATCCTATCTGGTCCCTTGTACAACTCATCAACACCAAACTTAAGGGATGGCATGACCAATGCCTCCTGGACAGAAATGAACACACCTACCTTATGCTAGACCGTCCCAGATACCCCTGCATATATACTCTTCCCAAGATCCACAAAAATCTCCCTTTTCCCCCTGGCAGGCCAATAATATCTGGTATAGGGGGGCCGACTGAAAGGATTTCTGAGTATGTGGATACGTTCCTACAGCCCTTTGTCCGCAACCTACCATCACACATCAGGGACACCAAGCATATTCTGAGCACGCTCACAGACATTACATGGGAGGATGGTTTGACACTCGTAACACTAGACGTCATAGCACTTTATACAAGTATCGGACATGACCTTGGACTACAGGCCTTACGCCACATTCTAGGCCGTAGATCGGCCAGTCTTTGGAGCACACTGAAATGATTTTAGAGATGACAGAACTCATCCTGGACAACAATGTCTTCCTTTTCAAGGAAGGGTGGTATAAACAAAAACAAGGGGTGGCTATGGGCTCAAAGTTTTCTCCCTCGTCTGCTAATCTATTCATGGGCAGACTGGAAGAACAATGGATTTGGAGCGAATGGGGTAGTAACTGGAATGATTCGATCTTATTTTGGGGCAGATTCATAGACGACTGTCTTATGGTCTGGACAGGCTCCACCGAAAAACTTCTTGAATTCTTCACACACCTTAATAGCAATGACAAAAACATCAGATTTACGTTCCAGTACAGTCAGAGGAACATCACATTTTTAGATGTTGAACTCTTTATTCTAGATAATAAGATCCAAAGCAGACTATTCAGGAAACCAGCAGCTTGTAATGCAACCCTTCATGCCTCAAGTGCACATCCAGGTCACCAGATTAATGCTATCCCATATGGCAAATTCACACGTGCCAGGCGCAATTGCAGTACAGAATTGGACTTTAAGAATTGTATAGAGAGCATGGCCACTAGATTCTCATGCAGAGGGTATGCAAAGAGAACTATACATAGGGCCAAAGAGAGAATATCTAAGATCAGTCGACAAGACACCCTTAAAAACAAACCAGAAAAGAGAGAGAACAAAACAGTACGTTTAATTACGGATTTTAACAAGCACGCAAACACACTAACACGCAGTATACGTAGACATTGGCACTTACGGCAGACAAGACACTGCAGAGATTCACAACATCAAGGCCTGAGATTACCTTTCGCAGGGGTGTATGCCTAAAAAATATTGTCAGCCCTAGCTACCCAAAAGTGGAACAAACACCAAACTGGCTTACCCAACACACTTTGGGCTTTTTCAAATGCGGCCACTGCTCCATGTGCAGATGTGCCACTGACAGAAAGAAAGAATTTAGGGGACCTAACAACAGGGTGTACAAAATTGACAACAACATCACCTGTTACACAAAATATGTAGTATAGGCTATTAAGTGTAAGTGTGGTCTAAGATACATTGGAAGTACCATCAGGAGCCTCAAAGAGCGCATTGGGGAACACATGAAGGCTGTAAAGCAAGGGGACAGCAGATATCTGATAGCCACACACATAGCTGAATGTAATTCTCAGAGCACACATAGAACGTTCTCCTTTTATGGTTTTAATGTCACACCCAAAGACCCAATGGGAGGTAATAGGGAATTAACACTCAGGAGGAAAGAGGCGCTATGGATTATGAGACTTAAAAGTGTCGAACAGGGCTTGAACACGGACCATGAGCTTCAATACTTCCTTGGGGATTAGCCCGTACCCACGTCCAAATGAACTGAAACACTGGCTGGCTTACGCCATGCCATCATCACAGTTTATGGAGTACGCCCATTATCCTCCCTACTTTTCTTGGTAGACTACGTACTGTTGCAATACATGACAGTTTCTGTATTAATGAAGTGATTTACTCGCACTGGATACTTAACTTACTATAGACTATATACTGTGAGGAATTGAGACCTCGAGACTTAACATGTTGTAGACTATGTGCACCATCTCAGTTTATAGAGTACTCCCATCATCATCCCTATTTATTTTGGTAGACTACATACTGCTGGAATATATGACTGTTTCCATATTAATGAAGGGATTTACTTGCACTCGATACTTAACATGTTGTAGACTATGTACAGTGAGGAATTGAGACCTCGATACTTAACCTGTTGTAGACTATGTACAATAAGGAACTGAGACTAAATGTTACTGTCCCCACCTAGCTATGTCACAGAATTCACTTTCACATTGCAATACGGCTCCTAAAATGCTTTGGATCTGATACTAGCGAGAATTGAGACCGATTGCCACTGTCCGTAACAAGTCTAGGAATTTATAGTTAAATATGAGGTTCACCCAGTTATGTCACGATATTCACTATCACTTTGTCACACGTCACATGTCACAAAACACACTATCATGTTGATTAGTTCGGGTCAGAACGACAAAGCTCTTGGATATCAAGAGAAATTATTTGCAAGGATGTACTTATGTATAAAACCGCATGCACGTTGCCACAAATGTCACACTTGTTTGGTATTGTACCGCAATGCTGTCATGTGCCCCTGCAGATACAGATTACTAGCAGATAGCGTTTAATCTTAAGGGCTTTCCACCAGCCCGTTGCCACTGACATTCCGCCAGTTCACAACAATATTGATTCAATTGCCACGGGGGTCCCGATACACCACTCCAAGATGGTGCCCAAAATGGGTTCTGGGATTCCAGTGCCCCGGGGGTCTCGATACACCACTCCAAGATGGCGCCCAAAATGGGTTCAGTACCGGCTTAGTCCACCCTCATGCTTCATTATTTAAGACAACGCCGGGATGGCCGGCTGCAGACTGCGGATTTGCACAGCGAACACGCCACGGCCTGGAGATCCGAAGGGTTCTACCTAATACTGCCGGTAAGGAATGATAAAACGGACTTACTAGAGTCTCAATACGGGACGGAGGAATAAGGGATAAAAATGCTAATATAATGTTAATTTTACCTTGGGATGGGGCAGCTCTTCTAAAAGAAACTCCCTTACATTTGGAAGCAAATTTAGCTTTCTGGACACGAGACTAATTGTTCTATCTCTCCAGGAGCAGAATTTATAGGAACCCCTTCCGGGTTGGAATTATCACCGGAATTAAGGTAGGGGGATCCTTCATGGTGCCTAGTACACCTTATTAGAATGTACCGACTGCTACTCTTTAGCTGATGTGCCCTTTTCTGTTACTTAGAGACTACTTGAAACTGACCTCAGGTATCGTATTATAACAAAATACGTTCTTTTATACATGTTTGATTACACAATATAGTCAGCATGTATTTACTATTTAGTGACATCATGAGGGAGCACTACTCTGCCACGAATATGACAAAATAGATTATAATTCCTAAACAGGATGATTGCATGCCCGCACCTTGCCAACCACAGGATTACTCCTATAAGGGAGTCTCAAACACCAACTGTACCAGTATGTTTTATAGCGATAACATAACGATTGGGGGCTTTGCTTGTTCTTTCTTTCCCCCATTAATATATTGATGAACAAAGAAGTTGTGTAGAACACCAGTTCACATGGATTTCCACACAGTTCTATTCACTTTTTTGAAACTCACACAAGTCACCGAAGTCACCTTGTCAATAATTTAAAAGTAAAGTGTTCTTACTACCATTGCATACACGAACAAGTACCTGTTTATATATTCCCTTAGCCCTGAAGAAGTCGCGGGTAATCCCCTTTAACAGCGACTGAAACACGTGGTGGCTAAGAAGGCTTAAAGATCTTGAATTAAAGACATCTGAAAATATAAAGACCAGCATCATTGTGATACTTTATGTAACTTTATGTATGTACTTTTGAACGTGTGCAGAGGATTTGTATACATAGCATAGTGGTCTGCTGGCCACACACGTGGGGATCTGGTGGTTTTTCCCTACCTTATGCACCGTGCCAGATTACCTGCCATTACTGATTTGTACTTGTGATAGACCTTAGAGTGCCAATTTTGCCTATTGCTGATCACCAACTGTATAACTCATGAATGTTTCTAAATTCATGTTTAAAAACTTGTAATAAATGCCTCTTAGTGAAGTGATATGATCTTATGTACTAAGGTGAAACACTTCCACTTAATAAAGAAATACACCTTTTAGGATTTTGAAGAAACCTTATCATATTTGTGCCGGATGTATGTTGCACCATTTGCATTCGCCTTGTGCACTGGCTCTTAGAGCCGAGCCAGAACCTTGTGTCAGTTCAGGCTCAGCCTCCTTGTTCCCACCTCAAGCCAGCATAGTCTTTAATTGATGGAGTCATTTGAAGCATCCTGGTGACAAAGATGTATTCTTTTTGAGAGTACTGGAAGGGCGTTACCAGCGGCGCTCTGTGCGTCCTTTTATAGGTACAGTTTGATTGCCCTCTTCTGAAAAAAAAGCTATTTAGAAAGCACTATTTGTTCTTAAAGACCAAGATCCAGATTTATCAAGAAGACAGACAACGCAGCGCAGCAAGTCAAGATGCTGCGCTCTGCGTGAAAGGGAGAGACTAGAAGAGGAGGAAAGCGCCATAGGTACTGAGATGCTGCGCTGTTTTCCCAGCTCCCTGTGCTGATGTACTTTTGGCTGCCGTGTGCCTACGCACACACGCTTGTGCATAGTGTAAGGGTGTGTGCGTTGTCTGAATCATAGGTTTTCGTTTGGAAGGAGTCTCTTCCAGTGCAAAAACTATGCTTTAAGGCTTTTCCATTTCATGTGTGTGCTGTACAATACAGCACACATGCAAAGTGGGAAAACGAGGAGAAATAAAACATCTCTCATTATTGTGCCTGCCTCGAGGAGGGGTATGATTTTGGTGCAAATCCATGTCTAAAATTCTTTGTGGGTATGGATTTGCATCAGAACCATGGTGGTTGTTCGGGAACGCACATGCACCACTCATGGAACACCCCCTTGATGCAGACTAAGACAACGCAGCGCACAGGAGCGCACATGCACCACTCATGGAACGCCCCCTTGATGCAGAGTAACACAGGGCAGTGCACAGGAGCGCCTATGCACCACTCATGAAACGCCCCCTTAATGCAGACTAAGACAACGCAGCGCACATGCACCACTCATGGAACGCCCCCTTGATGTAGAGTAACACAGGGCAGCCCATAGGAGCGCACATGCACCACTCTTGGAACGCCCCCTTGATGCAGAGTAACACAGGGCAGCACACAGGAGCGCTATTGCACCACTCATGGAACGCCCCTTGATGCAGAGTAACACAAGGCAGCGCACAGGAGCACACATGCACCACTCATGGAAAGCCCCTTGATGCAGAGTAACACAAGGCAGCGCATGGGAGCGTACATGCACCACCCATGGAACGCCCCTTGATGCAGAGTAACACAGGGCAGCGCACGGGAGCGCACATGCACCACTCATGGAACGCCCCTTGATGCAGAGTAACACAAGGCAGCGCACAGGAGCGCACATGCGCCACTTATGGAACGCCCCCTTGATTCGAAGTAACACAAGGCAACACACAGGAGCGCACATGCACCACTCATCGAACGCCCCTTGATGCAGAGTAACACAAGGCAGCGCACAGGAGCGCACATGCACCACTCATGGAACGCCCCCTTGATGCAGAGTAACACAAGGCAGCGCACAGGAGCGCACATGCACCACTCATGGAACGCCCCCTTGATGCAGAGTAACACAAGGCAGCGCACAGGAGCGCACATGCACCACTCATGGAACACCCCTTGATGCAGAGTAACACAAGGCAGCGCACATGAGCGCACATGCACCACTCATGGAACCCCCCTTGATGCAGAGTAACACAAGGCAGCGCACGGGAGCGCACATGCACCACTAATGGAACGCCCCCTTCATGCAGAGTAACACAAGGCAGTGCACAGGAGCGCACATGCACCACTCATGGAACGCCCCCTTGATGCAGAGTAACACAAGGCAGTGCACGGGAGCACACATGCACGACTGATGGAACGCCCCTTGTTGCAGAGTAACACAAGGCAGCGCACAGGAGCGCCTATGCACCAATCATGGAACGCCCCTGGATGCAGAGTAAGACAACGCAGTGCACAGGAGCGCACATTCACCACTCATGGAACGCCCCTGGATGCAGAGTAAGACAACGCAGCGCACAGTAGCGCACATTCACCACTCATGGAACGCCCCTGGATGCAGAGTAAGACAACGCAGTGCACAGGAGCGCACATTCACCACTCATGGAACGCCCCTGGATGCAGAGTAAGAGAACGCAGCGCACAGTAGCGCACATTCACCACTCATGGAACGCCCCTGGATGCAGAGTAAGACAATGCAGCGTGTTGCGTTGCTTGGGTTAATATCCAATGCAAATAGCGAATAGTGCTGGATAGTAAACTCCACCTGAACACTTTGGGCCTGGTTTGCATCAGAAATAATAACGCATTTGTAACTCGGGGGCCTCAATCTTTTTGGCTCATTTTGTGGAATGTACTCTGTATTATGTGTAATTGTAATGCAATTTTAAAATAATGGCTTACATATTTACAGTGCTTTCTTTTACAGAAGGGGACCTTGTAGCACTATAAATACACCTCACTATTTCACACTGTGCTAAACAGGATTCAGTTCTGTGTCTCATACACACAGACAAAGGCACTGATCGCATTAACCAATTGAACTTTGAATCACTGGTACAGCTGGAGACCAGGCAGCATCTGTCCTGTTAGGACAGGCAGGGAGAGGCGGAGAGTGGAGGGACCTCGCTGTCCATCTGTCTTCAGCCTTCAGGGATGGACAGGTGGACTACCAGGCAGCCGCGGTCCGTGCAGGTAACAGCGTGGGGCTGCGTGGGGGGGGGGATTTTGAGGGACGATGCAGAGTGAAAATTAGATATTTATTTAATTTTCCCTCTGCATCGTCCCTTGAAATCCCCCCCACCCAACGTGGCCCCACCACTGCGGCTGCTACCAGGCAGGATCTGTCCTGTTAGGACAAGCAGGGAGAAGCTTAGAGTGTATCGGCCTCGTTGTCCATCTGTCTGCAGCCTCCTGGGATGGACAGGTCGACTACCAGGCAGGATCTGTCCTGCTAGGACAGGAGGGAGAGGCGGAGAGTGTATGGGCCTCGCTGTCCATCTGTCTGCAGCCTGCAAGGCTCCTCAACTCTATGCCTCTCCAGGGCGCTAGAGGGCGCACGGCAAGATGGCTGTGCCTTAGTGCAGCTCTGCCGGCCGAGTGCATAATCCGCCCATAATCCTGCCACTGCCACATTATTGAGCCCCAAAAACCAAAGCAATAGCTTCAACATAGTTGTATGCCGATGTACAGATGATAAGGCTGGCAACAACGCGGGTGGAGCGCTGTTTAACCCCCACCCTGAAACGGCACACGGTGATGAAGAAAATGGCGTCCACCGCGAGAGGCTAAGGGGACCCAGTGGGTCGCGCCCGCACTGCAGCGCGGAGTGAAGAGATCCCCGGGGCGTGATCCCCTCAGCGATTGCCAGGGGCCGCGCCGAACCCTCCGGTAGTAGCACAGCGAGTGGAGAAGCTCACCCGGGAGCTGCTGCAGGGACAGATTCGGCGGCACCCGCAGCTGACTGGTGTGGCCTGGGAACTGGAGGACAGTGGAGCGGAGCAGCACGAGAGAACAGCGCTGCACCGCTGAAATAATAGATCGGCACACCAGATCCCAGCAGCAAGTACATTGTTAAGCGGGTAGTGCCCGCATTGGGATCCTGCCTGAGATCTGGGCTGTGACTAACTCCCGTAGCGAAGGAATGCTGAGCAGCGAAGCCTTAATTCCAGTGTGCAGCTGAGACTAGGCCGGGAGACTAGGCCTTGCGGAGGCAGAGCGAGGGAAAGTGATCCGGACCAGCCGGCACAAGGTGTGAAAAACAATCTCTCAGAGGTGAATTCAGACTGCAGTGAGTGCCTAATTAAAACGACGGACAGTGATGAAGACAATGGCATCCACCGCATGAGGCCAGGGGGACCCAGTTGGCCACTCCCGCACTGCGGCGCGGACTGAAGAGATCCCCGGGGCGTGATTACTTCAGTGATTGCGGGGGGTCATGCTGAGCCCTCCGGTAGTAGCACAGTGAGCAGAAAAGCTTACCCAGGAGCTGCTGCGGGAATAGATGCAGCGGCGCCCACAGCGGACTGGCGTAGCCTGATAGCTGGAGGATAGTGTAGCTGAGCGGCAGGAGAGAACAGTGCTGCACCGCTGAAACAACAGAGCGGGCGCCCCAGCGGCGAGTGCACTGTTAAGCAGGGTGGGCCGGCATTGGGATCCCATCTGAGATCTGGGCCTTGAGTAATATCCTCAGCGAAGGAATGCTAAGCCATAACTCCAGCTTGCAGCTGAGACTGGGCCGGGAGACTAGGCCTTGCGGAGGCGGAGCGAGGGAGAGTGATCCGGGCCTACTGACACACGATCTGAAAAGGAAGCTCTTAGAGGAGAATAGAGACCACAGTGAGTACCTAACTAAACCGGAGCGCCACTGCAGACCTGATTAGAGGCCCATAGCACCGTTCCACTGCTCTATCAAATATACAGGCACAGAAAGTGCCACTGCATAGGAGCAGGATAAATCTAATGTCTGAATACACGTCGGCTGGTGGGGCACCAGACACACATGGCGACCTGACAAGATGGGGAAGACAGACAAGAACCAAGCCCATCTCACATTTGAAATGAGAAAGCCGGGAAGGTCTCAACAGCGGGCATTATCTGACTCAGAACAAGACACTCGGGTGGATGGGGCCCCCTCACTCGAATCTACACTTCTGGCCATGCAGAGTAGCCTACAGTCCATAGGTGGCAAAATAGATGCCCTAAACCTAAGGATTGATCACATGTCTGCCAAACTAGATAAACATGGTGCCAGATTGGGGGAAGCTGAAAAACGAATTTTGGATGCAGAAGACTGTCTGAAAACCGTCTCATCTAAATGCCTCAACATGGAGAAGGTCTTGACCGTAATCCAGGCAAAAAACGAGGACTTAGAGGCGAGGTTGAGACGAAATAACCTCAGAATTATGGGCCTGCAGGAATCGACCAACACTGTCAAGCTGGAGCTCTATGTAGAGGGCATGCTCAAGGACATCTTCGGCCCTGAGAGTCTATCAGGGGTGTTGATTGTGGAGAGGGTGCATAGATCGTTGGTGGTGCGCACAGCCCCGGGGGCCCGCCGCGGAGGATTATTGCAAGGCTGCTCAATTACAGGGACCCCGACGCGGTCTTGCGAATGGCGAGGGAGAAGCAAACCATCAATTACAAAGGGAACGATCTTGCATTCTATCCCAACTTCACTGCTGCTGACCAAGCGGCCTGGCGAGAATTCCAGCCAGTAAATAAACTACTGATAGCAGCAAACATCCCTTACGCAATGCTGTACCCTGCCCGGCTGTGGATCGAAGTGGATGGGAAGGTCAAACGGTTTAACACTCCGAAATCCGCCATGGAATATGCCAAGTCACTGAAGAGGAGCTGGCGAGAGCAAGCAGAAAGAACAGATGATGAGGAGCAATAAAGAGATCCCGTCCCCGGATAGAACCTGTTCGAACACTCAAACACATGCGGTAACTGAATAGAAATCGTGGCATGAGATGCCAGGGCGACAGGAAAGGGGGGCATGGGAGGTTGTGGGCCTGGAATGTAATACGATGTAGGAAATGCCACACACTGCGTTTGGTACACAAGACAAGTAAGTGTTTGAATGACAGTCAATATGCCAGGAGATGGTGATGACTGAATACTGTCATGGATGGGACAAAGCCCTGCAGAGACATTGCGTAAGTGGCAACCAACCTATCGGCCACACTCGGCCACCTCCTTCTTCACCAGGAGGTAATCTGTGCACTAGTGCCCCCACATGGGAGTCCCCAAAACTTTCAATGGGAAATTTTCCTTAGTTTAGGCAAGTCAGGGTCACACGGGGCTGCCTTTAGCAAGTTGGGGGTGGTGAACCCAATCACTGCCTATTAGCGCCCTTGACACTGATCTGAAGTGATAATGCAGGATACAATGATCGGGTGTCTGAGGCGCTGGGCCGGCCTTGGGGATGGGCGAGCTGTGCCCAGGCCCAGGGTGCCAATGTCCAGAGGGGTGCAGCAGGGAGCTGCAAACAGCAGCTCGTCCTTCCCACTTGGTCTCGATCTGCTCCCGGTAAAGACTTTGGAATCAGCCCTTAATGTACCTCAGTGTAATTGTTGGCACCCCTTCAACTCCGTGCCCTCCTTCCATCTTCCTCACATCTCCTGCCGTTAGACTGCAATGACCCCCCCGCCCCCCTAACAAACACCAAGTTTTCTTTACGCCCAGGGTACTGTACCACTCAACCGGATTTAGCGCCAGCCCTGCAGAGGAGGATGCAGGATACGCCATATTTAGGAACCTACTCTATGCCAAGAAGCTACTCTTCAGTGTGGCGCTGAAAAGCTACTCTTCATTGTGGCGCTGAGAAGCTCATCTCTGCTGTGGCGCTGAGAAGCTATTCTTTACTGTGGTGCTGAGAAGCTACTCTTCAGTGTGGCGCTGAGAAGCTACTCTTCACAGTGGTGCTGAGAAGCTACTCTTCACAGTGGTGCAGAGAAGCTACTCTTCAGTGTGGCGCAGAAAAGCTATTCTTTAGTGTGGCGCTGAGAAGCTACTCTTCACTGTAGCGCTGAGAAGCTACTCTTCAGTGTGGCGCTGAGAAGCTAATCTTTGTTGTGGCGCTGAGAAGCTACTCTTCAGTGTGGCGCTGAGAAGCTAATCTTTGTTGTGGCGCTGAGAAGCTACTCTTCAGTGTGGCGCAGAGAAGCTACTCTTTAGTGTAGCACAGAGAAGCTACTCTTTACTGTGGCGCTGAGAAGCTAATCTTTCTTGTGGCGCTGAGAAGCTACTCTTCAGTGTGGCGCAGAGAAGCTACTCTTTAGTGTAGCACAGAGAAGCTACTCTTTAGTGTAGCACAGAGAAGCTACTCTTTAGTGTAGCACAGAGAAGCTACTCTTCAGTGTGGCGCTGAGAAGCTACTCTTCAGTGTGGCGCTGAGAAGCTACTCTTCAGTGTGGCGCTGAGAAGCTACTCTTCACTGTAGCGCAGAGAATCTACTCTTCACTGTGGCGCAGAGAAGCTACTCTTTAGTGTGGCTCTGAGAAGCTACTCTTCAGTGTGGCGCAGAGAAGCTACTCTTCAGTGTGGCGCTGAGAAGCTACTCTTCACTGTAGCGCAGAGAAGCTACTCTTCACTGTAGCGCAGAGAAGCTACTCTTCACTGTAGCGCAGAGAAGCTACTCTTCACTGTGGCGCTGAGAAACTACTCTTCACTGTGGCGCTGAGAAGCTAATCTTGGTTGTGGCGCTGAGAAGCTACTCTTCAGTGTGGTGCTGAGAAGCTATTCTTTACTGTGGCGCTGAGAAGCTACTCTATACTGTGGCGCAGAGAAGCTACTCTTTACTGTCGTGCTGAGAAGCTATTCTTCACTGTTTTGCTGAGAAGCTACTCTTCACTGTGGCGCAGAGAAGCTACTCTTCACTGTGGCGCAGAGAAGCTACTCTTCACTGTGGCGCAGAGAAGCTACTCTTCAGTGTGGCGCTGAGAAGCTACTCTTCACTGTGGCGCAGAGAAGCTACTCTTCAGTGTGGTGCAGAGAAGCTACTTTTTAGTATAGCGCAGAAAAGCTACTCTTTACTGTGGTGCTGAGAAGCTACTCAGTGTGGTGCAGAGAAGCTACTCTTTAGTGTAGCGCAGAGAAGCTATTGTTTACTGTGGCGCTGTGAAGCTACTCTTCACTGTGGCGCTGAGAAGCTAATCTTTGTTGTGGCGCTGAGAAGCTACTCTTCAGTGTGGTGCTGAGATGCTACTCTTCAGTGTGGTGCTGAGATGCTACTCTTCACTGTGGCGCTGAGAAGCTAATCTTTGTTGTGGCGCTGAGAAGCTACTCTTCAGTGTGGTGCTGAGATGCTACTCTTCAGTGTGGTGCTGAGATGCTACTCTTCAGTGTGGCGCTGAGATGCTACTCTTCAGTGTGGCGCTGAGAAGCTAATCTTCACTGTGGTGCTGAGAAGCTACTCCTCAGTGTGGTGCAGAGAAGCTACTCTTTAGTGTAGCGCAGAGAAGCTACTCTTTACTGTGGCGCTGAGAAGCTGATCTTTGTTGTGGCGCAGAGAAGCTACTCTTCACTGTGGCGCTGAGAAGCTAATCTTTGTTGTGGTGCTGAGAAGCTACTCTTCAGTGTGGTGCTGAGATGCTACTCTTCAGTGTGGCGCTGAGAAGCTACTCTTCACTGTGGTGCAGAGAAGCTACTCTTCAGTGTGACGCTGAGAAGCTACTCTTCACTGTAGCGCAGAGAAGCTATTCTTTACTGTGGCACTGAGAAGCTACTCTTCACTGTGGCGCTGAGAAGCTACTCTTCAGTGTGGCACTGAGAAGCTACTCTTTGTTGTGGCGCTGAGAAGCTACTCTTTGTTGTGGTGTTGAGAAGCTACTCTTCAGTGTGGCGCAGAGCAGCTACTCTTTAGTGTGGTGCTGAGAAGCTAATCTTTGTTGTGCGCTGAGAAGCTACTCTTCAGTTTGGCGCTGAGAAGCTACTCTTCACTGTAGCGCAGAGAATCTACTCCACTGTGGCGCAGAGAAGCTACTCTTTAGTGTGGAGCAGAGAAGCTACTCTTCAGTGTGGCGCTGAGAAGCTACTCTTCACTGTAGCGCAGAGAAGCTACTCTTCAGTGTGGTGCTGAGAAGCTATTCTTTACTGTGGCGCTGAGAAGCTACTCTATACTGTGGCGCAGAGAAGCTACTCTTTACTGTCGCGCTGAGAAGCTAATCTTCAGTGTGGTGTGGTGCAGAGAAGCTACTCTTTAGTGTAGCGCAGAGAAGCTACTCTTTACAGTGGTGCTGAGAAGCTACTCCTCAGTGTGGTGCAGAGAAGCTACTCTTTAGTGTAGCGCTGAGAAGCTACTCTTTAGTGTAGCGCTGAGAAGCTAATCTTTGTTGTGGCGCTGAGAAGCTACTCTTCACTGTGGCGCTGAGAAGCTAATCTTTGTTGTGGCGCTGAGAAGCTAATCTTCAGTGTGGTGCAGAGAAGCTACTCTTTAGTATAGCGCAGAGAAGCTACTCTTTACTGTGGTGCTGAGAAGCTACTCCTCAGTGTGGTGCAGAGAAGCTACTCTTTAGTGTAGCGCAGAGAAGCTACTCTTTACAGTGGTGCTGAGAAGCTACTCCTCAGTGTGGTGCAGAGAAGCTACTCTTTAGTGTAGCGCAGAGAAGCTACTCTTTGCTGTGGCGCTGAGAAGCTAATCTTTGTTGTGGCGCAGAGAAGCTACTCTTTAGTATAGCGCAGAGAAGCTACTCTTTACTGTGGTGCTGAGAAGATACTCCTCAGTGTGGTGCAGAGAAGCTACTCTTTAGTGTGGCGCAGAGAAGCTACTCTTCAGTGTGGCGCTGAGAAGCTACTCTTCACTGTAGCGCAGAGAAGCTACTCTTTACTGTGGCGCTGAGAAGCTACTCTTTACTGTCGCGCAGATAAGCTTTTCTTCACTGTGGTGCTGAGAAGCTAATCTTTGTTGTGGCGCTGAGAAGCTACTCTTCACTGTGGCACTGAGAAGCTAATCTTTGTTGTGGCGCTGAGAAGCTACTCTTCACTGTGGCACTGAGAAGCTAATCTTTGTTGTGGCGCTGAGAAGCTAGTCTTCAGTGTGGTGCTGAGAAGCTATTCTTTACTGTGGCGCTGAGAAGCTACTCTTCACTGTGGCACTGAGAAGCTAATCTTTGTTGTGGCGCTGAGAAGCTAGTCTTCAGTGTGGTGCTGAGAAGCTAGTCTTCAGTGTGGTGCTGAGAAGCTACTCTTCACTGTGGCACTGAGAAGCTAATCTTTGTTGTGGTGCTGAGAAGCTAGTCTTCAGTGTGGTGCTGAGAAGCTATTCTTCACTGTGGTGCTGAGAAGCTAATCTTTGTTGTGGCGCTGAGAAGCTAGTCTTCAGTGTGGTGCTGAGAAGCTAGTCTTCAGTGTGGTGCTGAGAAGCTACTCTTCACTGTGGCGCTGAGAAGCTACTCTTTAGTGTGGAGCTGAGAAGCTACTCTTCAGTGTGGCGCAGAGAAGCTACTCTTCAGTGTGGCGCTGAGAAGCTACTCTTCAGTGTGGCGCTGAGAAGCTACTCTTCACTGTAGCGCAGAGAAGCTACTCTTCAGTGTGGTGCTGAGAAGCTATTCTTTACTGCGGCGCTGAGAAGCTACTCTTTACTGTGGCGCTGAGAAGCTACTCTTTACTGTCGCGCAGATAAGCTTTTCTTCACTGTGGTGCTGAGAAGCTAATCTTTGTTGTGGCGCTGAGAAGCTACTCTTCACTGTGGCACTGAGAAGCTAATCTTTGTTGTGGCGCTGAGAAGCTACTCTTCATTGTGGCGCTGAGAAGCTAATCTTTGTTGTGGCGCTGAGAAGCTACTCTTCACTGTGGCACTGAGAAGCTAATCTTTGTTGTGGCGCTGAGAAGCTACTCTTCACTGTGGCACTGAGAAGCTAATCTTTGTTGTGGCGCTGAGAAGCTAGTCTTCAGTGTGGTGCTGAGAAGCTATTCTTTACTGTGGCGCAGAGAAGCTACTCTTTACTGTCGCGCTGAGAAGCTATTCTTCACTGTGGCGCTGAGAAGCTAATCTTTGTTGTGGCGCTGAGAAGCTATTCTTCGTTGTGGCGCTGAGAAGCTAATCTTTGTTGTGGCGCTGAGAAGCTAATCTTCAGTGTGGTGCAGAGAAGCTACACTTTACTCTGGTGCTGAGAAGCTACTCAGTGTGGTGCAGAGAAGCTACTCTTTAGTATAGCGCAGAGAAGCTACTCTTTACTGTGGCGCTGAGAAGCTAATCTTTGTTGTGGCGCAGAGAAGCTACTCTTCACTGTGGCGCTGAGAAGCTAATCTTTGTTGTGGCGCTGAGAAGCTAATCTTTGTTGTGGCGCTGAGAAGCTAATCTTCAGTGTGGCACTGAGAAGCTACTCTTTACTGTGGCGCTGAGAAGCTACTCTTCATTGTGGGGCTGAGAAGCTAATCTTTCTTGTGGCGCTGAGAAGCAACTCTTCATTGTGGCGCTGAGAAGCTAATCTTTGTGGTGGTGCTGAGAAGCTACTCTTCAGTGTGGCACTGAGAAGCTATTCTTTGTTGTGGTGCTGAGAAGCTACTCTTCAGTGTGGCACTGAGAAGCTATTCTTTACTGTGGTGGTGAGAAGCTACTCCATTGTGGCGCTGAGAAGCTACTCTTTAGTGTGGCGCTGAGAAGCTCATCTCTGCTGTGGCGCTGAGAAGCTATTCACTGTAGCTCAGAGGAGCTACTCTTCAGTGTGGCGCTGAGAAGCTACTCTTCAGTGTGGCGCTGAGAAGCTACTCTTCAGTGTGGCTCTGAGTAGCTACTCTTCACTGTAGCGCAGAGAAACTACTCTTCAGTGTGGCACTGAGAAGCTGCTGTTTAGTGTGGCGCTGAGAAGCTCATCTCTGCTGTGGCGCTGAGAAGGTACTCTTCACTGTAGCTCAGAGGAGCTACTCTTCAGTGTGGCGCTGAGAAGCTACTCTTCAGTGTGGCGCTGAGAAGCTACTCTTCAGTGTGGCTCTGAGTAGCTACTCTTCAGTGTGGCGCTGAGAAGCTACTCTTCAGTGTGGCACTGAGAAGCTACTCTTCAGTGTGGCGTTGAGAAGCTACTCTTCACTGTAGCGCAGAGAAGCTACTCTTCAGTGTGGCGCTGAGAAGCTATTCTTCATTGTGGCGCAGAGAAGCTATTCTTCATTGTGGCGCAGAGAAGCTACTGTCTACCATGGAGCTATGAAGCTACTCTGCACTGTGGCGATGGGAAGCTCATCTCTGCTGTGGGGTTGAGAAGATAATCTTTACTGTGGGGTCGAGAAGCTACTGTCTACTGTGGAGCCACAGAATCATGACCGCGTGAACCTACGTTCCAGGTTGATCCATGGAGTACTGGTGTTGTCAGATCCTAGTAATTCGGGAGAAGGCAGGGCTGCTATTTGATGAGCACATGTCTTGTTTACTTCACCCCAGACACCTCAGAGACTCTCTTAGGGGTCACAGGCATTAATCACCTCTGCTGGTCACTCTTACTCGCAGGAGGAGTGAGGACCCAAGGTTTCAAGCCCAACACATCGAACAGCAGATGTTCCAAACTTTATGGAACCCACCCAAGTCTAGTTCACGTGTCAGAGCCTCTCAGATGTCTCCTGTAATCTGGCACCTTGGTCCTTGACGGAGACTCCTACTGAGTGAATCTTAGGGAACCTCTGGGGTACATTGAAGAGTACGGGGTCAAACAGTCCGGTGGCCAAGCACTGAAGAAAGAAACCCATATGCTAAGGTGATCCTTGTCCCCAGATTGCCCTGTGGGCTGCACTTGGAGCCTTAAATTAGACCCGGGTCTCCACCAGAAGACAAGATGACATTCTACCCATGGAGGTGGGTAGAGTTATCTCTAGGCTTGGACTTGCAGAAGCCCAGACTGCATAATTTTCACTCATCATCACCTCTTCAGGACAGGATGCACGTAGTCCACCCTGGGAAGTAGAACCCAATGATCAAGTCATACCCGGACTGGGAGTCAAGACCAAATTGAATTTTTAGAATGGTGAATTTAGGCCAACACCCACCACCGCCCCTTCTGTCCACAGCCAAGAGGATGTGCTGAGCCCACCCCTGAGATCCAGGAAGCATACAGAAGCTGTCCTGGTGCTCTCTCCTCCATAACAAACTCCAACAGGAAGTCCACATGGTGGTTGCCTGACCGAGGGCTGAGCCTTGAGGGACACCTCAGGGTGTTTCTTGCAGCAATGGCTGATGGGAGTCCAGGTTCTCCGAGTGGTGTCTCTCCAAAGGAGAAAGTGAGGCTACCCTGTGTTTCACTCTGAAAACATTGCTTTCAAGGACTCCTACATCTCTTACACAACTTAAGAGTAAGGCGCAGAGATGTTTTACGACATGGGCAAAGTCGGCTCTGGCCCCAGGCCCCAGCCTTCCAGGGGGCCCGTGATAGAGCCAGCTCTGTCCTGAGAGAGTCTTGCCCTGATGACCTTGAATAATTCTTAAACAGATTGTTTTAAATACCATTCCCCTTTAATTTATTTTTAGGTCTCGCCTAGCGATGCAGCGCAAAGCGCTGCTCGCTATGCGAGATCTATTGTTGCCGTCTTTTGCTCCGATGCGGGACAGGAGATGTGCACGCGCATGGTGCGAGCAGGAGTTGTAATAGCGCCGCAAGCCGTACGCGTGCACATCAACTGTCTGTGCCGAAGCTTAACAGACAGGAGATGTGCACGCGTACGGCTCGCGGCGTTATCACAACGCCTGCTCGCACCATACGCGTGCACATCTCCTGTCCAGGCAGCCGATGCGCACGCTCACGGCGTGTCTTCAGCTTGTTACAGATTTTGGCTGCCACTCGTGGAATGCGTACTAGGCTGATTGGTAGGACTAAGTTACTGCACACACTTGCCACGACCCGTGAGCTTTGGGGCGGCGTTGTCGATGCGGGTCGGATATGCGCAGGTGCGGGGAGGTAGCGTGGCGGCGATTTGGACGCCATTCGGGGGGTTGCTTTCCGGGCTCGGCACACTGGTGGGTGGCTATCGGGGAAGAGTGGATTTAGATAGCGCTGCGAGGAGGAAGGGGCAGGTAGAGCGGTAGCCCCCTTCCTTCACCCTTTCTTCCGGTCTCCCTCCTTAGAGCCGCCTTACTCTGCCTCAATAGCAGGGTCCTGCCAGGTCTCAGACCCGGCAGTCATTAAGCACTGCCTTTGAACGGCTCTCTGTGGACGGGCAGACACACTCTCGACAGTGTAAAACCCTCCAGGAAGTGGCAGTGCCTGCAGTAACTCGGAGTGGCTCTTTCTCCGGATTTTGTGTGTCTGTGTTGGTTTTATCCAGCGCATCGCCCGGTACAGGGGGCGCTGGGAAGTGATGGCCTCGGTGAGTGCAGCCGGTGGGTGTGTAAGGGGCCACGAGTGAGCGCTCTGGAGCAAGGCTGTGGGCACTACAGGTGTTTGTCTGCGGGTCATAAGAGTCCAGGAGACATGCCCATCCAAGCCCTGGCCTCTCTGAAGAGAGCACGCAGCGATGGTCCGCTATGTGCGAGTGTGTGAAGGGGTGCACAGCGCTGAAGGAGGTTACAATGGTGTGTGAGATGGGGTGAAGGGTGAAATGCCGGCAGAAGGACAGCGTGAAAGACCGTAAAGACGAGGAAGTCGATGACGTTTGAGATGGAAGATTCCAGAAATATGTGGGGAGATATGGCGTGAGATAGCGCCTAGCAGGCTGCAGGGGAGGGCGGGGTCACCGGGACACTCCGAAGGCCACTGTTCACTGACACTGATGGCAGGAGTAATTTGCTAACGGCGGAGTAGAGGCACCAGTCGGCAATATGGGGGAGACACTGGGTAGCGCGCTCGTTGGCACACAAAGGCGGTGTGTGCATACAGGCGGCAGCGGGTGGTCACACACACATGCCTTCTGTTCCTTGCAATGGCGCCCTCCCTCACAGGCTGCTTCCTCCCTTCCTTTCAGCCTGCCTGTCTTTGTGTCTCTCCTCTTTCCATGGGAGTTTATAAGCTCTCCTGCCTTTACAAAGGCAAGACCACCACCAACTTGCAAGACCACCACCAGCTTGCAATACCACATACCATCGTCCCTAACAACCCCCATAAAACGCCTTCATTTCCTAAAATGTGAGGGACAGTACAGCAGCGAAAACTGGATTAAAAGGATAATGCCAGCTGCGTGGCTAATATAATAAAGGGAGTGGCTTAAATTACGTGCACAAAAATCGGTGCTTAGCATAGTGTGCTGCCCCACTTGTATTTTGCTGTTTCTGTCATTGCATCCAGATATATGATACAAGAAGTAGCAGCATACTGACAATAAGTCGGGTATATTGGCTTTGTCAATGGTTGTTAGTTGCATAAGATAAATAAGCAGCAACTATGGCTTGGGGTAAATTAAGCGGCAGGGTTGAGCGAATTATGCGGCAAAAAAACACACCCAAAAAAACCCGGCAATTTATGCGGTATAATGCAGCACATTTGGGTGCATGGTGAGTCTAAAGAGGCGCAAGCTGCCGAAAGATAGTGGGAACACAAGTCACACAACTACAGGTGAAATGTAAGGGGATAAAGGCACTGGGAGATAATATTGCTCACTGGCTAGGGCAATCAAATAACGTTCACGGGTAACAACGTATGATGCTAGGCGAAAAAAAAAAAATTGCCGCTTACACCAGAAGGTACAGTGTACAAAAAACAGCAAAACCAAACCAAGGGCAGGGAGTTGTTCAACAGGACCAATATATTTTACTAAGGATGGAGCTAAGAAGGCTACAATAGCGTTAATGCATGTAGGTCAAGCAATAAGGCAGCCATGCAGGAATGGGGAAAGTCCTAATTCATACGCAGACTCCTCTTACAGCACGGTATATTAACAGAGGTATTAAGCTACAAGGCGGTGGCATAGCAGTGTTGCCCCAAGGGCACAAACAAAGGGTGCAGTATTAGGGGATGGCAGCACAGCCGCATGCATAGTTATAGTCCAAGGGTCCTGCGCCATGTCCCAGTTAGTTGACTACAGTAGGACAGTGTCCTTGGAAAGGGAGGAGATCCATTCTGACCCTCTGGCCTCGGGATGGTGTGCAAGGCTCATCGCCGGGGGTTTGGGGTGGAGGGGGTTGGGGGAATGGTGAGCTCCTGGCGCCTTCCTCCCCTTCCCCAGCGCTCCTCCACCAATGCCGGATGGGTCGGGGAGGGGGGATGGGTGATGGAATAACAGTCAGGAGGGAGTATACACATTTACTTTTAAAGAGGCACTGCCCACCTGGCCTTTGGAGTAACAGAGGGAAGGAGAGGTATATTTCAGTGGGAGTCATACTACCAACGATAGACACGCCTGGGGCACAACACTAGGTGGGTGCTAGGAGGTGGACAACGATGGTAGTCTGCATGTACGGTTCACAAGAGCTGGTGCGGCAAAGTCTGGGTGCAGGTGGTGCAAATAACAAGGCTAACATGTTGTTTCTATTTTAGATTATAAGCAAGGAGGCAGTCCATTCTGATGGAGAAGGGGCTGTGTAAACGGAGCAAAAGGGGTGTCAGTAGTGGCGGAGGTCACGGACTGGGCAAACAAAGCAGGAACAAGCATAAGGGGTCGGGGGACTGGAACAAAAGGTAAGTTTGGAAAACAGGATGGGCGTCAGGCTTCAGAGTATAGGGAACACCACCAAGACAGTGCTGGGGGTACCGTAGCAAGCGTATGGACCTCTGCGGCCTACACCAATGCCGGACGGGTCGGGTGGAGGGGTGGGAATTGATAGTCGTCATTGGCATAGAAACAGTTACCCATAGAGTAACATCTATTGTCGTCGGTTTTGGTAGCAAAGGGGTACAGGAGATGTGCACACGCCCGGACAGGCGTGCACGCACACGCCCGGACAGGCGATGTGCACGCGTACGGCTCGCGCGTTCAGCACATTACTGCTACGGAGTTTGTGTGCGAGTAGCCGAAGGTTTCCTATGCGTAATATTTAAGGTGTTATGTAAAGTGCCAACTCAGCAAGGTGCAGAGCAGACGAATGCTTCACAGAGAATGTTATATTTTTATTTCACCAGCAGTAGCCTAAGCATGCTTGCAATACAGTATGTTTTGGCGGGGGTGCGCTAGATGAGACAGGAACACTCAATTCTCGATTGGGACAGTACACTTTACATTGTGTTTTTGTGGTTTATGTTGCACACATTACCACAGTACACAGATCCACAATTTAAGGCACTGTGAGATACTTTTCCCCAGAGCCACACGATTTCTGGTCAAGTACCGAAGGTGGGACTGGTACTGTGTTGGAATATTAAATATGTATTTAACTTATGTTATTTATAGCAGGATATAGTGCTGCCTGCTTTACCTGCAACAATAGAAACTATTAGTCCAGAGAGTACTTTTAAAGAAAATTTGCTCATTTAGGTAACTTGTTTTTCAAGGAACTTTTAGGACATGCAATATTCGAGGAGAACGGTACCCTGATATACAGCTGGGTATCAGGAGCATGTTGATGAATGTTGATGCTATCTTCTCTTCGCTATATCTATAATGTTTAGGCCCCATATACTTGTGGCAAGAAATTATTTTAATGATGACAGCCAGCCTTATTATAAAGGACACAAGTCATGTCGACTATATTTTGTGTATGGGCAAAAAGGGTTGGGAACAGAAGCCTACAGCTTTAAAAAAACAAAGATATGAACAGATTAGAAAAGTTGGTGGCGCCCATTTGTATTAAAAGCGATTTACCTATACATTGGAAGACGTTGTGCTCGTGGACTTGGTTTAACGCTCTCTCGAACGTTGGACAAGCCTGGCCTACAGAGCCATGTAATGGTTTCATGGTCTTAGGTACTTTATCAGCACATTCTGAAGATTAATAATTAGCTGCTAAAACAGTTTATGATTCTTCCAATTCAATGACAGCAACCAAGCTCTCCTGTTCTTCATTGTGGCTAGTCAAAACAAGCATTTGCAATGCAATAGGTCTCGCATTTGCAAGAGTTTAATCTATTGGCATTGTAATGACAATGCCTTTTATTTATGTTTTAAAAACCAACACATAAATAAAAGGCATTGCCATTTACAATGCCAATAGCTCAAACTCTAACAACTGCGAGACCTATTGCATTGCAAATGCTTGTTAATGTGGGTGATGTATGAGAGTCTATTACATACATTATGCAGACAAATGTTGTTTAAGTTTCATGAAACATCCATAAAAAGCTTCTTTTAGATACAAACAGGATCTCACATATGAGAAATGGGAGGGTGTCGCAGAGATTATTTGAGGTAATATTAGTGCGCTGCAGCTGTATTACAATATTGAAACACATCCCACTATCCCCGAATATTAGATAGAAATATGTTGCTTGCGCAGTGTCAGTGTCAGAAGACATGAAAGAGCTGAAACTGGATCATAAATTCAAAGCTGATCCGAACAGGGGCCCCCAAACTACGTTTGTCCGAGAGCCCCCAAAATCCTTAAGATGTCCCTAGTAAGAGAACAAGACTGTGGCACCAGGGGGTTCGGAGTGAAATATCAAGAACTGAGCACCTCCTATTATGTATTTCCTGAGGACTGTGAGAGCCAAGTAAGGGGGCTTGTCACACCTCTGAGCTGCTTTAATGCAGGACATCAGAAGAGATTACCACTGCTCCCAGGTAAATACTGTGCAAGCTGTGAGTACAAAACAGACGACCCCCCCCATATGCCTTTCAAGAAGTCATTTTACCTTGAGCCCCAATCCCACCCCCAAACCAAGGGTTTATTATTATTCCCCAAGTAGCCAGATTCCTGTGTATTCCCCCTTCACTCTCTATCCTCAGATCCTCTGCCCCCCAATGTCTTGCTCCCACATAGTATAGCGCTTGATGAGCGGCAGGGCTGGGGCGCTGCTCCACTTATGCCACAAAGTCAGCCAAGTACCCTACAACCCTCACATCCCCCCGATGCTGCACATCATCAGCAAAGCCAGAAAAATACAAATATCTCAGTCACTTCCTGGAGAACTAAAGGAGCGAATGAAATCCTGAGTTATCTTACTACTGCCCTTTCCCCACCCCCCTTTATACCTTTACTCCCATCCAACCTCCAGCGTCTCCTTTATTGCTTTAGTACCACCTACTACCCCCCTTTTGTGTTACTCCATCCAACCTCCAGTGTCTCCTTTATTGCTTTAGTACCACCTACTACCCCCCTTTTGTGTTACTCCATCCAACCTCCAGTGTCTCCTTTATTGCTTTAGTACTACCTACCACCCCCTTTTGTGTTACTCCTTCCAACCTCCAGCGTCTCCTTTATTGCTTTAGTACCACCTACCAACCCCCTTTTGTGTTACTCCATCCAACCTCCAGCTTCTCCTTTATTGCTTTAGTAACACCTACCACCCCCTCCTTTTGTGTTACTCCATCCAACCTCCAGCGTCTCCTTTATTGCTTTAGTACCACCTACCACTCCTTTTGTGTTACTCCATCCAACCTCCAGCATCTCCTTTATTGCTTTAGTACCACCTACCACCCCACTTTTGTGTTACTCCATCCAACCTCCAGCATCTCCTTTATTACTTTAGTACCACCTACCACCTCCCCTTTTGTGTAACTCCATCCAACCTCCAGCGTCTCCTTTATTACTTTAGTACCACCTACCACCCCCTTTTGTGTTACTCCATCCAACCTCCGGCGTCTCCTTTATTGCTTTAGTACCCCCTACCACCCCTTTTGTGTAACTCCATCCTACCTCCAGCGTCTCCTTTATTGCTTTAGTACCACCTACCACCCCCTTTTGTGTTACTCCATCCAACCTCCGGTGTCTCCTTTATTGCTTTAGTACCCCCCTACCATCCCTTTTGTGTTACTCCTTCCAACCTCTAGCATCTCCTTTATTGCTTTAGTACCACCTACCACCCCCCTTTTGTGTTACCCCATCCAACCTCCAGCATCTCCTTTATTGCTTAGTTCCACCTACCACACCCCTTTCATGTTACTCCATCCAACCTCCAGTGTCTCCTTTATTGCTTTAGTACCATCTACCACCCCCTTTATATCTTTACTCCTTCCAACCTCCAGCGTCTCCTTTATTGCTTTAGCTCCACCTACCACCACCCCTTTTGTGTTACTCCTTCCAACCTCCAGCTTCTCCTTTATTGCTTTAGTACCACCTACCAACCCCCTTTTGTGTTACTCCATCCAACCTCCAGCTTCTCCTTTATTGCTTTAGTACCACCTACCACCTCCTTCTTTTGTGTTACTCCATCCAACCTCCAGCGTCTCCTTTATTGCTTTAGTACCACCTACCACCCCCTTTTGTGTTACTCCATCCAACCTCCAGCGTCTCCTTTATTGCTTTAGGACCACCTACCACCCCCCTTTTGTGTTACTCCATCCAACCTCCGGCGTCTCCTTTATTGGTTTAGTTCCACCAACCACCCCACTTTTATGTTACTCCATCCAACCTCCAGCATCTCCTTTACTGCTTTAGTAAAACCCCCCCTTTTGTGTAACTCCATCCAACCTCCAGCGTCTCCTTTATTGGTTTAGTACCACCTACCACCCCCTTTTGTGTTACTCCATCCAACCTCCGGCGTCTCCTTTATTGCTTTAGTACCACCTACCACCCCCTTTTGTGTTACTCCTTCCAACCTCTAGCTCTCCTTTATTGCTTTAGTACCACCTACCACCCCCCTTTTGTGTCACCCCATCCAACCTCCAGCATCTCCTTTATTGCTTAGTTCCACCTACCACACCCCTTTCATGTTACTCCATCCAACCTTGTGTCTCCTTTATTGCTTTAGTACCATCTACCACCCCCTTTATACCTTTACTCCTTCCAACGTCCAGCGTCTCCTTTATTGCTTTAGTACCACCTACCACCCCCTTTTGTGTTACTCCATCCAACCTCCAGCGTCTCCTTTATTGCTTTAGTACCACCTATCACCCTCCTTTTGTGTTACTCCATCCAACCTCCAGCGTCTCCTATATTGCTTTAGTACCACCTACCACCCCACTTTTGTGTTACTCCATCCAACCTCCAGCATCTCCTTTACTGCTTTAGTACCACCTACCACCCCCCCTTTTGTGTAACTCCATCCAACCTCCAGCGTCTCCTTTATTGCTTTAGTACCACCTACCAACCCCTTTTGTGTTACTCCATCCAACCTCCAGCGTCTCCTTTATTGATTTAGTACCACCTACCACCCCCTTTAGTGTTACTCCTTCCAACCTCTAGCGTCTCCTTTATTGCTTTAGTACCACCTACCACCCCTCTTTGTGTTACCCCATCCAACCTCCAGCATCTCCTTTACTGCTTTAGTACCACCTACCACCCCCTTTATTCCTTTACTCCTTCCAACCTCCAGCGTCTCCTTTATTGCTTAGTTCTACCTACCACCCCCCTTTCGTGTTACTCCATCCAACCTCCAGTGTCTCCTTTATTGCTTTAGTACCATCTACCACCCCCTTTATACCTTTACTCCTTCCAACCTCCAGCGTCTCCTTTATTGCTTAGTTCCACCTACCACCCTCTTTTGTGTTACTCCATCCAACGTCCAGCGTCTCCTTTATTGCTTTAGTACCACCTACCACCCTCTTTTGTTTTACTCCATCCAACGTCCAGCGTCTCCTTTATTGCTTTAGTACCACCTACCACCCCCTTTTGTGTTACTCCCATCCAACTCCAGCGTCTCCTTTATTACTTTAATACCACCTGCCCCCACCTTGTTACTCCTTCCAACCTCCAGCGTCTCCTTTATTGCTTTAGTACCACCCACCCCCTTTTGTGTTACTCCTTCCAACCTCTAGTGTCTCCTTTATTGCTTTAGTACCACCTGCCCCCCTTTTGTGTTACTCCTTCCACCCTCCTGCGTCTCCTTTATTGCTTAAGTACCACCGGCCCCCCTCTTTTGTGTTACTCCTTCCAACCTCCAGCGTCTCCTTTATTACTTTAGTACCACCTACCACCCCCCTTTTGTGTTACTCCATTCAACCTCCAGCGTCTCCTTTATTGCTTTAATACCACTGTGGTCACCTGGTCATACAGAACAATGAATCAGGAGTAGTTTTTGTCGTGGACTTTAATGGTCAGTCCAAAGGGAACACATGGAAATGATTCAAACGGAGACAAAGTCCAGTAAAGAAAACAAAACAAATAAACTGGAGGGCTCCTTTTCCTCTGTCTCAGTCACTATACTCTTGGGGGAAGTCTCTCCCTCCCGTTCTCTTGTCAGGTTGTGGGAGACGTCTTTTAGGCTCTCTTCTTCCTTCTGTTCTGGATACAGGAAGAGGGGATAGTGGGCAGGACCCTCGGAGGAAAAAATAGACAAGAATCAGGTATGAAGGGGTTTGAGTCAGCCTGTTTACCACCACCGTCACCCGAAACCAGGGCTGTGTAGGGTTTAAAGGGACAAGTGGAGAGAACACGGGCCCCTGTGCACATACATAGACTTGTCCCCTTCACCCCCCCAACCTCCACCAACCTGCTGTGAAGTAGTTTTAAAAAGGTGCTTGCCTGTGGCCACGGCCTTCCTGGGTCGTGGCAGGAGGAGTCTCACCGCACTCCTCCTCTCCGGGTCGGTCGGACTTTTGGGCCTTGCCTCTAGGCGGTTCCTCATTTTGGGTGTCTCCTTCCTTCTCTCTTCCTTCTGGCGGTACCGGTGTTCCTCGCTCGCTTCGGGGTCCTGGTTCCTGAGGGATCTCTCTCTGCTCGCTCTCGTGCTCCATGGCGTCTTCCTTTCTTGTTCCTTGCCCCTCCTCTTGCCGTGTCAGTGCTCCCGCGCACGTAGGGGCTGGACCGCCGACTTCCTGTTCCTGGCGTCCGATCGGGGGCGCCTTGTTGGATTTCCCAGCCGCGACAGGCACCGGGTTAAACTGCCTTCCTTCCAGGCATGGACGATTGGGCCATGTATCTGTTGGATAACGCAATAAAAAGTCCACGTTCCCTTGAGCACGATCAGGTGCATGGAGGGCCTGAAAAGAAAAAGGCTGTAAGGACAGGAACCAGCGGAATATCTTGGGGTTTGTGTCTTTATGAGTGGCGAGCCAGGTGAGGGGGGCATGGTCAGTGATTAGAGAGAAAGTGCGTCCCAATAAATAATACTGTAGGTCCTCCATAGCCCACTTGATGGCTAGGCATTCCTTCTCCATTGTTGCGTAGTGGGTTTCTCGTGGAAATAACTTACGCCTGAGGTAAAGGACAGGCCGAAGATCACCCTGCTGGTCAGGTTGTGACAAGATATCCCCTAAGCCACGGTCAGAAGCATCCGTTTGCAGGACGAATGGTTTCTCGAAATCAGGACACATTAGTACAGGGTCCTGACATAGTAGGACTTTAGGGACTGGAAGCTGTGCTCCTGGTTGGTAGTCCACTCTAACTGGTTGTTGGGGTATCGGTGGGATAAGTCCGTGAGAGGGCATGCTACGGAGGAAAAGTCAGGGATAAAACGCCTATAATAACCCACACGGCCAAGGAATGCTCGTACATCATTTTTGGTAGTCGGTCTGGGTATATTTTGTATGGCTTCTACCTTGGTGTATTGAGGTCGTAGTGTCCCTGCTTGAATGGAGTATCCTAGATATTCTATGCGGTCGGTACCCAGAGTGGTCTTCTTGGGGTTGAGTGTTAGTCCCGATTGGTGGAGAGAGGAGAAGGTACACTGTAGGTGTTGTAGGTGTCTCCCAATCGGGGCTGTATACCACAATATCATCAAGATAGGCCACGGCGTATGTTTGATGAGCTCGTAGAATGACATCCATTAGCCTTTGGAACGTAGCGGGGGCTCCGTGTAGACCAAAGGGCATGACCTTAAATTGATACAGGCCAGATGGGGTGGAAAAGGCTGTTTTCTCTCTGGCGGCTGGACTGAGGGGTATCTGCCAGTATCCCTTTGTCAAGTCGATGGTAGACATTACACGAGCCCCTCCCAGTCTTTCTATGAGCTCATCAACTCTCGGCATGGGATAACTGTCGAATTTGGAGTGGGCATTCAACTGGCGGAAGTCGATGCAAAACCGGAGGCTTCCGTCAGGTTTGGGTACTAACACCACCGAGGAACACCAGTTGCTCTGTGAGGGTTCTATGATATCCGCCCGCAACATTGCGTCCACTTCTTGCTCTACTGCCTGGCGTCTGGCAGCTGGAATGCGATAAGGCCTTAGTTTTATAACTTTCCCTGCTTCTGTTTTTATGTTGTGTGTTACTAAGGAGGTCCTCCCCGGGTTGCTGGAACTGAGCCCTGGAAAACAGTCTAACAGGTCGTACAGTTGCTCTCTCTGACCAATGCTAAGAGTTTCCCCTGTTACTGGCCGTTCCACCACCGTCAAGCAGGAAGGCTGGATGGGTATCTCCATGGGCTTTGTACAGGCAATATGGTCAACAGACGTAACAACGTCTTTGTTCTGAGGGGGGGGGTTCCTCCCACCTTTTTAACAGGTTGATATGGTACACTTGTCCCTTGGGCCCTGTACTGGGAACCACGACTCTATAGGTAACAGGGGTTACTTGTCCCACCACTGTATAAGGCCCTTGCCAGGTCGCCAGTAGCTTTTTGTCTGAGGAGGGTAAGAGTATGAGGACTTTGTCTCCCACTGTTAGCTTTCTTATTTGTGTGCCCTTGTCGTAATACGTTTTCTGTTTTTGCTGGGCCTTCTCCATGTTTTGATGGACCTCCTCCCACAGAGTAGCTAGGGTTGTTTTTAAGGCAGCGGAGTACGCTAATAACGGTTTCCCCTCATCCTCCTCCTCCGTCCACTGCTCGGCTGTCATATCTAAAAAGGTGCGGGGTCTACGCCCAAACACTATCTCAAACGGGCTGAGCCCCGTGGATTTCTGCTCATGTGTTCGTATAGCGAACAGCGCCAAAGGGAGCTTGCGGTCCCAAACTCTCCCTGTGTCTGTGATACACTTTCTCAATATGGTCTTTATAGTCCGGTTATAGCGTTCCAACCAACCATCCGTCTGGGGGTGGTATACAGCCGTTCGGATCTGCCGAACACCCAGAAGGTTATAGACTTCCTTCATTAATCGGGACATGAAGGGTGTCCCCTGGTCGGTCAGGATTTCTGACGGAAACCCGACCCTTGAGAAGAAGGAGACAATGGCTTGAGCAACTGATAGGGTGGTCATGCTTGTCAGGGGTATCGCCTCAGGGTATCGCGTGGCATAATCCACCAAAACCAGTATATATTGGTGGCCCCTAGCTGAGGGAATAGGGGGGCCTACCAGGTCCATTCCTACCCGTTTGAAAGGGACGTCTATAATAGACAAGGGTCGTAATGGGGCTCTCTTGTCTGTTGAGGGGTTGACCAATTGGCACCTGGGGCAGGAGGCACAAAACCTGGCCACTTCCTTGTACACCCCAGGCCAATAGAATTTCTCCAATAAATACTGAAGGGTGTGTTCCTGGCCATAGTTTCCACAACCAGCTTGGCTATGGGCAATGTGTAAAGCCAGTTCTCTGAATGCCAGGGGAATGAGTAGCTGCTCTTTCTTATCTATGGTATCCCCACTGATCCTATAGAGAAGTCCTTTCTTAACACAAAAGTACGGGCCTACCTTATGGGGATCTTCTTCGTAGGCTTGGTTCCATGCATGCGCCAGGGTGCTGTCATCCCGTTGAGCCGTCCTAAAGCTTCGGACCGGCCATTCTCTCTCTTCTGGGGAAGAAAGAAGACAAGTGACAGGGAAGACAAGGCCGTTGGGTACGCTATGCGCTCCTTCCTTTTTTCTGACCTGGTCTTTGGGATTTTGGTCTTGTAGGACTTGGCCTTTTGGTTAAAGTTCCCTAAAACTTTTTGCTTTCCCCCTAGACCGTTTTCCTGACATAGAGTTGCCAATTTAGATGCTTTGGGTACTTTGCCACTGCTAATCAGTGTCAAAGTACAAAGGTTCCCTGTGTAAAGTGTAATGGTAATTGGTTGGCCATGATTGGTATGTTGCCTTACTAGTAAAGTCCCTAGTGATGTGCACTGTGTGCGCCAGGGCTAGTAATGCAAAGGTGCGCGGAGAAGGGAACTCAGGCCTGCAGTGTAGGGCCTGCGCGCAGTTTGCTAAGTTAGCATGTTGTCCTGACAAGTGCAACCACTTGTCAGGCCTTACTTTCCCTTTTACGTACACAGTGGGCACCCCTGTGGTAGGTCCCAGGTAACCCCTGGGCAGGGTGCCGTAAGTAAAAGGCAGGACATATACTGAGGTGTGTGTTATGTCCTGACAGTGAAAACCCTCCATTTCTGTTTTTCACTGGTGAAAGGGCCATTCTGCCCATAGGACAGAATGGGGAGGCTGGGTATTGTGTTTGTTAGCCTAGTTTCCCATAAGTTTAAAATGGAGAGGTGAAGTTTGGTATGTATGAACTCACAGCGTCATAACGCATCGTTCTATGAAAGTGGTTTTGTCACTGTGTGTTCAGAAGCTGCTCTTTTAGAAAGTGGCTGAGTTTGTGCTTTAAGCATTTCTGTGTGTGTCTGCTGAATGTGGATTGACTGACTGGATCTGAGAGGGGAGGGGGGGAGATGGCACCAGGCTGACCTGCATCTGGAGAGTATGCGAGGAGAAACCCCGGGAGGTGAAGAGGCCTGGGTTGCAGCTATAAAACAATTGACTCATCTCCTGCTGAGTGATTAAGGATCCAGACCCCCAGTATCAAAGGGAGAAAGGTGACACTGGGAGGGAGACACCCAGAACTGATTTAGGCAGGGGTCAGGGACCCCTGAGCACAACGAACTTCAAAGACATTCAGGGGTATAACTATGAGAGCTGAGACCCCTGAACGTTGGAATAGAAATGGATTGAGACTGAAAAGGCTTGGACCCATTTCGTGGTCAAGAGGAACCTCTGCTAAGGAAGGAACAACTGAAGAGACTGCTGGGGAGGACCAATCCTTGCTTCGTGATCTGGGGCTGGTCTGCAGTTTGCTGTTTTAACCAAGGAAGAGGCTGTTGGGACTGTGCTGTGTGCGCTGGGTCCCCCTGCTTGAAGTAGACTGTGCTTTGTGCTGTGTCTTGTAGCCCCAAGGGCCCGAGGTGAGCTGGCTCCCTGTTTGGAAACACAGGAACATAAAAGTTTCCGGAGAAGTTATAAGCGACGCGGTGGGCGCGTGTTGTGGCAGCTTGAGACCCTAGGAAGGTGTGCCCTGTGATCTTGGACACACGGAGGAGAAGTGAGACTCGGACGCGCTGGGTGCGTGTCGTGGTGCACAGGAGGCGTTGGTGAGGAGCGCCTGGTGAACCTGTGCATCGAAGGAGAAGCGAGTCTCGGACGTGCAGGGTGCGTGTCGTGGTGCACAGGAGGCGTTGGTGAAGAGTACCTGGTCAGCGGGTGCATCAGAGGTGAAGAGAGTCTTGGACGCGCAGGGTGAGTGTCGTGGTGCACTGGAGCCGTTGGCGAGGAGCGCCTGGTCAACGCGTGCATCGGAAGTGCAGTGAGTCTCGGACGCGCAGGGTGCGTGTCGGGGTGCACCGGAGGCGTTGGTGAAGAGCGCCTGGTGATCAAGTGCACCGGAGGAGAAGTGAGGCTCGGACACGGTGAACGTGTCCAGGTGCGGCCGAAGGCGTTGGTGAAGAGCGCCTGGATATCGGGGCACCGGAATTGGAGTAAGTCTCAGTGAAGCAGTGTGCGTGCTGTGGTGCAACCTGGGACTGTGGAGGTGATCGGCTGATCATCGTGTGCACCGGAAGAAAGTGAGTCTCTGCAGCGTGGTGTGCGTGTGTCGGTGCCAACTGAGACCGCAGGAAGGAGTGCCTGGCGAACGTGCACTCGGAGGCGACATGAAGTCTCATCAGCGTTGTGTGTGTGGCTTCGTGCCAGAAGAGACCCGGAGGGTGCCGTGGTGAACATGCACCCGGAGTAACGTAATCTCAGGGGCGTGGGGTACGTGTGCCCTGCAGCCGCTTGAGACCTTCCTAACAGTCGCGGCCCGGACCGGCAGCCCCGGAGGAGCTGAGCTGCCAGGCCGAGCCGCTGAGGCCCATTGAGAAAGTTCTGCATTGAAGGCCTAGTTCATTGAAGGACGAGAGGAGAGTGGGGTCGCGCCCCCCAGGTAACGTGGATCACTGCCTGGGCGGGGTGCGGGCTTGGAGGGACACTCTCGGCCTCTCAGTCCTTCTGGCGACGTGAGCCTTTGCTTCGGCTCAGATTGGGGGCCCGTACTGACCAAAGGAGTAGCTGTACTGGGGCCAGAGTGCGAAGCTGTACTTTATGTCATCGTGGATACGTGTGGGGGGCAATTGTTATCGAAGAGGCTGACTGTCGTAATACACATTGCCAATATTGCTGCTAACGAACTGCCGGACTGTCTTATGACGCCTGACATTATTTCTGCCTAACGAAGTACACGATTGTAGCGCTACGCATTGCATTATTTCTCCCTTGCAAAGTACAGGATTGTAGCGGCCCGCATTGCATTATTTCGTCATTGCAATGTACATGATTGTAGCTACGCATTGCATTATTCCTGGATTGCAAAGTACATGATTGTGGCGGCGCGCATTGCATTATCTCTTCATTGCAAAGTACGTGATTGGGGTGTGACGCATTGCATTATTCCTTCATTGTGCAGTACATGATTGTAGCGGTACACATTGCATTATTTCTCCCATTGCAGGTACCGGGGTGTATCGTTACGCATTGTATTATTTCTCCTGTGCCCAGCACAGGATTGTATCGTTACGCAGTGTAATAATGGTGTGGAGAAGTGTGGCTCAATGGTTAGAGCGGCAGACCCTGATGCAGAGATCTGGCCCGGGACCAGGGTTCAATTCCCGCCTCGGCGGGTCTTGGGCTCAATTTCCTCGGACCTGATAATTCTCGCCTCGGTGCCTATTCTAATCATGGGTCCCACTCTGCAACTCTGGGCAATAGCTTGCTTAATCTCCACAACGGCCCCAACAGCGCTGGGATGCCTGGCTTCACCCTGGGGGTGCCCAGGAGTGGACATTTCACAGGGAAAAGCCAGGAAGGGTTCCACAGCGGTATGCGTACAGCGCCTGGACACCCCTTTGGGGGTATGGGTGCGCTTTACAAGTGCAAATTTCATTTCATTCATTTCATTTCATTTCATTTCATTCATTTCATTGTTTGTCTATTGCAACGTGTGTGATTCTAGCATTACGACCAGCATAGCATTTTGAACGCTGTGGTTGGGATTTGAACCTACCAGCCAGCCGGAACGAATATTACCCTTTATTACATGTTGGCTTTTGTATCGTGGGGTCTGATCGTATATCTTTCTATATAAAGTTTATACTCGTTTTTATCAAACTCGTGTGGAGTCCATTTGTGGTGTCACCAGGGGGTTGCTGTGGGTGTGGTTGCACATACTGTACACTCGTGCCTTGGAGAGAGGCCTGGCTGCTCGTGCCAAGCTACTAAGGGGGTGAGCAGGGCTATCTCAAATGGTGTCCTTACTTGGCCTAACGTTGAGTGGGGAGTCCCGGGTCTCGCATTTGTGACAGTGTCGCGTGACTGGGACTCCGGCTTCCAACAGGTCTCCTTCCGTGGTATCTCAGAGGTGGAGAAGGGCGCTTCCTGTAACCATTCGGTCTCTTGACTAGTCTTGGACACACCTGCTAGATACTCATCGAATCGGGGTAAATCTGTTCCGAGAAGGACCTTTTCTTGGAGTGCCGGCACCACCCCCACTCGACGTACTTTTGGGTCCCCATCTATTTCCATCAGGACATTGGCTACTGGGTACAAGCGGACATCCCCATGGATAGAGGATACCTGTATTTGGCCCTCATCTGTGATATGGCTGATAGGAACCAGTTCCCTGGATACCACTGTGTGGTGACACCCGGTATCCAATACGGCGTCTATAGACCGACCTTTAAGACGGATGGTCTTTCTATAACGTGGCTGAGGTACCCCCTGTGGCAAGCACCCTAGCCCGGGTTAGTCCGACCTCCATGGGCTCCACCCCCTCACTCTTTACCGGGCAATTTCTGGTGATGTGACCCCACTCTAGGCACTTAAAACACTGAGGACCTGCTGGTGTAGGGACGGGGTGTATAGGTGGTCTCGTCAACCCTTTTCCCAGTCCGGTAATCTTGTTCTCACTCTGCCTGGGGAAAGTCTTCTGGGGTGTCGGGGCTGAGGTTCTTACAGGCTGGGCCCTGAAGTCTGGAGACCTATGGTAGGCACAGGCCAGTTCTACAGCTGTCTGTACAGTCAGATGAGGGTGTTGTTTTAGCCAGGCACGAGTGTTGGGGGGGAAGGGCCTCCAAGTACTGTTCTAAGTACAACTTCTCCGTAATTTCTTCCACAGGGGAGAGATTGGATTGTAACCACCTTTCTCCTAGATCTCTGATACGGTAGTATAGTGCTCTGGGGTTGTCGCCCGTCACCCACTTCTCCTTACAGAACTTTGCCCTGTAGTACTCAGTGTCATACCCCAGCCTTTCGAGAATGGTTTTCTTGATCTCAGGGTAGGGTGTAAGGCCGGCAGGGTTCGCGGCCTGATATGCGGCCTGTAATTCACCGGACAGAAGGGGAGCTATGTATTGGCCACATCGCTCAGGAGGCCAAGCGGCTGTTGTGGGTACCCTCTCGAAATTGACAAAAAAATAATCTGGGTCCTCCCCCTCCTGATACTTTTGCAGTACTGAACTGGGAATGTTAGGGTGGGCCCGGGCTGTGGTTATAGCATCAGTGAGGCGTAAGATGGCGGTATCTTGGATCTGCTGATTGGTGGTTAAAAGGGCTGCCTGCTCTTTTAGGGCGGTTTGGAAGGCCTCCCTCTCTTTCTTTGCCGCCTGGTTTTGGCGTTCAATGACCAGCTATAGGTGCCTCTGACCTTCGGCTAACTGGGTGACCATTGCTTCCATGGTGATGGGTTGGGTCATGGTAGTCTTGAATGACAGGATCCCACTTCTGACACCACTGTGGTCACCTGGCCATACAGAACAATGAATCAGGAGTAGTTTTTGTCATGGACTTTAATGGTCAGTCCAAAGGGAACACATGGAAATGATTCAAACGGAGACAAAGTCCAGTAAAGAAACCAAAACAAATAAACTGGAGGGCTCCTTTTCCTCTGTCTCAGTCACTATACTCTTGGTGGAAGTCTCTCCCGCCCGTTCTCTTGTCGGGTTGTGGGAGACGTCTTTTAGGCTCTCTTCTTACTTCTGTCTGGATGCAGGAAGAGGGGATAGTGGGCAGGACCCTCGGAGGAAAAAATAGACAAGAATCGGGTATGAAGGGGTTTGACTCTCAATCCAAAAGGAGCTACAGAGGGAAATAATTCACAGGTCACCCTCCTCTCAACATATCATTAAATCAAAAAGACCTGTTCATGTAAGGCTCCTCTTCTTGAGGTATACGTATAAGTGGAGGCAGGGATTCCTTCACTATTTATCTATCACTCTTCACTTAAATTAGAGGTAGTGTCCTACCACTTTACTGCCTAATTTTTCTAAAATCAATCTTTTTGCGACTGACAATCAAAAAACCACATGCCCCCTCTATACATAGGGGTGTATCTTAATTAGTATGAGAAATACACAGGATCCACCTATCTAGGTGTTACCTTTAACAAAAAAAAGTGTGAAAGGACAAAATGGCACCTCACGTGCGCACCACCAGTCGAGCTTGCTGATTGGTACTCACCAGCTATGCTCACTTTTCTCATCATTGGCCACCATCTTGCCCAAATAATGTGTGTCCCCAAAAATTAGTGCCAAAAATTATAGTGCCAGTTGTAATGTGTATTTCACAATTACCACCAAAAGCATGACCCCGTGAAAATAAAATTGAGATAAGTAGCACGGTTACCAACTTTTATTCTTCACTTGTGCACTTATTCAAATTTTAAAACCGGCTGCTTTACGCAGACCTTTGCCGCAAACATTTGCCAACATGTTTCATTGCCCCTATTACTTCAAGGCAATTTCGTCAGGGCTGGGTCATCAATCACCAATTTTGGACACTGGTAACTTGGTATATAATGACTGTCAGAAGCAAAAAGAATACGGCCCAGTTATTAAAAATATTCACTCTTCAATGATTCAAATACACATTATTATGATGTATTACAAATCTCATTACCATGTGGGAGCCTATGTCATTCGTACCAGCTCTCCACTCCGTCAACTTGAGGAGACTTCCAGTCGTGAGTCCCTCTCTTTAGACGTGCACTCAATTGTAGTGCCAATTTCTAAACATCAAGAAACAACTGATAAACATCTCGCTTCCCATGTAACCGCAACTCGAACACCTTAATCATCCTGCATTAGACAGTGATTACCCCATCGTAGCCTCGTTACTCTTTCTCAATAGCCTACTGTGCTTTATAAGACTGGCCTCTCGTATTTCATTCATCAGCCTACTTGCAGCTTCTAAAAGTGCACTTAGCACCCTCTTTTTCATTTCCATGGAACGCGTTATGTCAAAATCTCACTCCCGATACCGGGTCACTCTACCGGGTCACTCTTAACACCCTTCTCTTTCATTTTCACGGAGCGCGTTATATTAAACTCTCGCTCCCGAAACCAGGATCACTCTAATTCTGAAGCCTCCAACTCGGCCTGCTATCTTTTAAAGTAATTAACTTACTTTGAGCCCCTCATTGCGCGCATAACCACCTTACCGCCTTTTTCTCCACGGAGCGCTTTGAATCCACCCTCGGTCCTGAAGCCGAGTCGCAGAGGTTTAAAAACCTCCCGCACCGCCTCGCATCACGTCGCTGCACCGACGTGATCATCACATGGCAGGGGCCGGCAGTACACGTCACATGACTTAGGCATCGACTATGGCAGCCATCTTAGACTTTCCATAGTTGGCCCACAACTCCACTGTGACACATCACCACCGAGAGCTGCAAAGGGGTAGTCTCTTCCATTTTCAATTGAAACACATCCTCATATTATTATTAACTCTCGATGGTTTTTAAAGTTAATGAAACATCATGAAATTCACTTTCTTTCTTAAGCTACTCCACTGGATTCTATTCTGGATGCAGTCTTACTCATCTCAAATCCCCCTCCACTACAATTCTGTGGATTCCTACTTGACAGCAAACCACTGCTCTGTCATTCAGATTCCTACTTTTAGGTGACTAGAACAACCTATCACCTAACCTATTTATTCAGTGCTTTTTTCTTTTTTTCAACAACATGTTCTCTCAAGAACCTTTATTGTTCCACAATGTTTATAACACAAACAATCATCTTTTATGTAGTAAGGCTCAAATACTGAGAACTTTTGAAAGAACTCACCCTCTCTGATACCAATAGATACAAACAACGCTTTCAGGAGTGGATGAAGGGGTTTGAGTCAGCCTGATTACCACCACCGTCACCCGAAACCAGGGCTGTGTAGGGTTTAAAGGGACAAGTGGAGAGAACACAGGCCCTTGTGCACATACATAGACGTGTGCCCTTCACCGCCCCAACCTCCACCAACCTGCTGTGATGTGGTTGTAAAAAGGTGCTTGCCTGTGGCCATGGCCCTCCTAGGTCGTGGCAGGGGGAGTCTCACAGACCTCCTCCTCTCAGGGTCAGTCGGACTCTTGGGCCTTGCCTCTAGGCGGTTCCTCGTTTTGGGTGTCTCCTTCCTTCTCTCTTCCTTCTGGCGGTACCGGTGTTCCTCGCTCGCTTCGGGGTCCCGGTTCCTCGGGGATCTCTCTCTGCTCGCTCTCGTACTCCGTGGTGTCTTCCTTTCTTGTTCCTTGCCCCTCCTCTTGCCGTGTCAGCGCTCCTGCGCACGTAGGGGCTGGACCGCCGACTTCCTGTTCCTGGCATCCGATCAGGGGCTCCATGTTGGATTTACCAGCTGCGAGAGGCACTGGATTACAACCACCTACCACCACCCTTTTGTGTTATTCCTTCCAACCTCCAGCGTCTCCTTTATTGCTTTAGTACCACCTACCGCCCCCCCTTTTGTGTTACTCCTTCCAACCTCCAGCATCTCCTTTATTGCTTTAGTACCACCTGCCCCCCTTTTGTGTTACTCCTTCGAACCTCCAGCTTCTCCTTTATTGCTTTAGTACCACCTACCGCCCCCCCTTTTGTGTTACTTCATCCAACCTCCAGCGTCTCCTTTATTGCTTTAGTACCACCTGCCACCCCCCTTTTGTTACTTCATCCAACCTCCAGCGTCTCCTTTATTGCTTTAGCACCACCTACCACCCCCTTTAGTGTTACTCCTTTCAATCTACAGTGTCTCCTTTATTGCTTTAGTACCACCTACCAACCTCCTTTTGTGTTACTCCATCCAACCTCCAGCGTCTGCTTGAGTACCACCTACCATCCCCTTTTGTGTTACTCCATCCAACCTCCAGCGTCTCCTTTATTGCTTTAGTACCACCTGCCACCCCCTTTGTGTTACTTCATCCAACCTCCAGCGTCTCCTTTATTGCTTTAGCACCACCTACCACCCCTTTAGTGTTACTCCTTTCAATCTACAGTGTCTCCTTTATTGCTTTAGTACCACCTACCAACCTCCTTTTGTGTTACTCCATCCAACCTCCAGCGTCTGCTTGAGTACCACCTACCATCCCCTTTTGTGTTACTCCTTCCAACCTCCAGTGTCTCCTTTATTGCTTTAGTACCACCTACCGCCCCCCTCTTGTGTTACTCCTTCCAACCTCCCCCCTCTTGTGTTACTCCTTCCAACCTCCAGCGTCTCCTTTATTGCTTTAGTACCACCTACCACCCCCTTTTGTTACTCCATCCAACCTCCAGCATCACCTTTATTGCTTAGTTCCACCCACCACCCCCCTTTTGTGTTACTCCATCCAACTTCCAGCGTCTCCTTTATTGCTTTAGTACCACCTACCACCCCCTTTTGTGTTACTCCATCCAACTTCCAGCGTCTCCTTTATTGCTTTAGTACCACCTACCACCCCCTTTTGTGTTACTCCATCCAACTTCCAGCGTCTCCTTTATTGCTTTAGTACCACCTACCACCCCCTTTTGTGTTACTCCATCCAACTTCCAGCGTCTCCTTTATTGCTTTAGTACCACCTACCGCCTCCCTTTGTGTTACTCCTTCCAACCACCTAAACCTTAACCTTTCTTTTGACTTAGTATCAACAGCTACAGACCTCTCCCAGTAGAGTCACTGCTACTAACCCCCATTTTATATTGCACCTCTACCACCTACCCTCCAAGTTCTCCTTCATCGTCTTAACAGCTCCCCTTTACCAGCCAAGAAAAGTGGGGGCAATATCCGTCCCCCCTCAGATTTTATTGACAAAATCAGTGGCAAGAACAGAGGAGAGGCTTTGCATTCCTTATTTTCAACCGTCTTTTGTTATAATGATGGTAAATGGTGTTCTATTTCTTGCTATTACTGAATAAAAAAGGGAACACGCTGAGCTGGAACGGGATCTTCGGTGGCAGCTTTGGTAAATAAAAATCTTTTTTAAATATATGTTGTGTGCGCGCTTGCAGGTGAGAGTCTGTTCATGTGAGAGAAAGACTGTGTGTAGGTGTGATCCCGTGTCTGTATGTATAAGCATGTGCACGTGATTAAATGTGAGTGAGTCAGTGACATGTAGTAAGTGATATTATGTGAGATTCACTATTCTTTGACCCAAGGAAACGCTGCACCAAAGTCGCTGCGCTGCCTTGCGATAAAAGGGAGAAAGAAAACATGCACCATATCTATTAAGATAAAGGGCGGCGTTTCTCTCCTTGTGCGTGGGTGCACTTCAGGCAGCCACGCACCACTGCACACTCCATTGCACCATAGTGCAAGGGTATGTGCATTGTGTGAAGCATAGGTTTTGTACTGGAAGGGGTTCCTTCTAGTGTAGAATATATGCTTTAATGTTTTGCCCACCTTGTATGTGCGCTGTACACCGCAGCACACATGCAAGGTCGGAAAAATGAGGAGAAATTAAAACATTTCTCCTCATTATGCCTGCCCTGAGGAGTCCTAAGATTTCAGCAAAAATTCCTCCCTACCAATGTTTGTAGCTAGGGATTTGCGTCAAAGCCCATAGGTGGTGCATGGGAACACCCATGCACCACCCATGGAACGCCCACTTGACACAAACTAATGCAACGCAGTGCATTGCACAATTTTGCTTTACTTTGGGGTACAATTCAACGCAAATCTGGATTTGCGATGGATAGTAAACCCTACCCTACCTCTTGGCACCGGATTTGCATCACAGTAGCAAACATGGTGCAAAACGTTAGTAAACCTGGGCACAACTGTCATTATGTGTGAGTGAGAGTGAGTGAATGCAAGTGAGTGAGTGAGAATGATTAAGAATGGCTCATTATGTGTGAGTTAGAGTGAGTGAATGCAAGTAAGTGAGTGAGAATGATTAAGAATGGTGTAAGAGAGTGTGAGTATGATGTCGGGTCAATGACAGGCCTTCTTGGAACCATTGGGTTTAATGGTCATATGATGTCACTTCCTGTGGTGTCATTAAGGTCAAAGGTTATGTGATGCCACTTCCGCTACCCCTGGCTTTTGGGTGAGTCGACGCCCATGTTCCCGACAGTGGGTTTTAGCCACATGGCTCTTTCTCTCATACGTCAGTAGGTGGCTCAGGGGCCCCTCCTACCCTTGGGCCTGTAAAGTGTTGTTCGAGTATTTTCACCAAGAGGCCCCTCGATTTGTTGACTGCCTGTAAATCCGCGCTCAGTAAATCCTCCCCCCCCCCCCCCCCTTGTTTTCTGGCTTGTGACATATGCCCCGGGGGATTCTGGGGACATTTAATGATCCGCATTGTGGAAAAGTTGCAACAGGAGCTTAATTGAAATGAATTAAACGTCTGAAACACGTGATGCTGGCAGTGACGACCAGTTGTTTGGGATGAAAGTTGCTCGAAACGTAAATCCTGTTGAAGACGTGAACTCAGCCAGAGGGATATTAACAGCTGCGCCGAACGTGCTAATCTCAAATCGCAGGTTTACTTCCGAGCAACCGTTAACAATTAACTTTTTGCAGCCTGTGTAACACCAGGAAGTGATACTTAAAGAGGGAGTGGAGGGGAGGGAAAGAGCACGAGACGAGGGGAGAATCTATTCTTTGAGGGAGACGCATCGGTCTGCTGAGTGAGTGCATGTGCTGTGTACTGGAGGGAAACGACCCCACTGGCACGGAGCTGCACCCCCAAAGGGGTCCGATCCTATCCTAGGGGTTGGGCTCGTTGACCTCTAGCGCAAGATCAGGGCCTGGACCTGAGCCCTATACAGAAGGGAGGGACCCGGGAACCTGTGGTGGAAGGGCCTATCCTACAGGTTTGTGCCTGTCCGAGAGGAGGGCTGATCACATTACAAAAGGGGTCTATCCCACAGGCACCCAGTGAACTGTAGCCAAAGGGTGCTATCCTACAGGCACAACCACGCCATCCGAGGGAAGGAACCCAGTATACTGTAGACAAAGGGTGCTATCCTACAGGCACAACCACGCCATCCGAGCAAAGGCACCCAGTGAACTGTGGTCAAAGGGTGCTATCCTAGGGCATTAGATCCTATCCAAAGGAAGGCACCCAGTGAACTGTAGCCAAAGGGTGCTATCTTACAGGCACAACCACGCCATCCGAGGGAAGGAACCCAGTATACTGTAGCCAAAGGGTGCTGTCCTACAGGCACAACCACGCCATCCGAGGGAAGGAACCCAGTATACTGTAGCCAAAGGGTGCTATCCTACAGGCACAACCACGCCATCCGAGCAAAGGCACCCAGTGAACTGTGGCCAAAGGGTGCTATCCTAGGGCATTAGAGCCCATCGGAGGGAAGGCACCCATTGAACTGTGGCCGAACGGTGCTGTCCTAGGGTATTAGATCCTATCCAAAGGAAGGCACCCAGTAAACTGTAGCCGAAGGGTGCTATCTTACAGGCACAACCACGCCATCCGAGGAAGGAACCCAGTATACTGTAGACAAAGGGTGCTATCCTACAGGCACAACCACGCCATCCGAGCAAAGGCACCAAGTGAACTGTGGCCAAAGGGTGCTATCCTAGGGCATTAGATCCTATCCAAAGGAAGGCACCCAGTGAACTGTAGCCAAAGGGTGCTATCTTACAGGCACAACCACGCCATCCGAGGGAAGGAACCCAGTGAACTGTGGCCAAAGGGTGCTATCCTACAGGCACAACCACGCCATCCGAGCAAAGGCACCCAGTGAACTGTGGCCAAAGGGTGCTATCCTAGGGCATTAGAGCCCATCGGAGGGAAGGCACCCATTGAACTGTGGCCGAACGGTGCTGTCCTAGGGTATTAGATCCTATCCAAAGGAAGGCACCCAGTAAACTGTAGCCGAAGGGTGCTATCTTACAGGCACAACCACGCCATCCGAGGGAAGGAACCCAGTATACTGTAGACAAAGGGTGCTATCCTACAGGCACAACCACGCCATCCGAGCAAAGGCACCAAGTGAACTGTGGCCAAAGGGTGCTATCCTAGGGCATTAGATCCTATCCAAAGGAAGGCACCCAGTGAACTGTAGCCAAAGGGTGCTATCTTACAGGCACAACCACGCCATCCGAGGGAAGGAACCCAGTGAACTGTGGCCAAAGGGTGCTATCCTACAGGCACAACCACGCCATCCGAGCAAAGGCACCCAGTGAACTGTGGCCAAAGGGTGCTATCCTAGGGCATTAGAGCCCATCGGAGGGAAGGCACCCATTGAACTGTGGCCGAACGGTGCTGTCCTAGGGCATTAGACCCTATCCAAAGGAAGGCACCCAGTGAACTGTAGCCGAAGGGTGCTATCCTACAGGCACAACCACGCCATCCGAGGGACGGAACCCAGTAAACTGTAGCCGAAGGGTGCTATCCTAGGGCATTAGACCCCATCCGAGGGAAGGCACCCAGTGAACTGTAGCCAAAGGGTGCTATCCTAGGGCATTTGACCCTATCCGAAGGAATGCACCCAGTAAACTGTAGCCGAAGGATGCTATCCTAGGGCATTAGACCCTATCCAAAGGAATGCACCCAGTAAGCTGTAGCCGAAGGGTGATGTTCTAGAGGCACAACCACACCATCCGAGGGAAGGCACCCAGTGAACTGTAGCCGAAACGTGCTCTCCCAGGGCATTAGACCCTATCTTAAGGAAGATACCCAGTGAAATGTAGCCGAAGGGTGCTGTCCTACAGGCACAACCACACCATACGAGGGAAGGCACCCAGTGAAATGTAGTCGAAAGGTGCTATCCGAGAGAAGGCACCCAGTGAACTGTAGCCGAAGGGTGCTCTCCTAGGGCATGAGACCGCGTCTGAAGGAAGGACTCACTTGCAAGTAGCGGAAGGCCCAATTCTAGGGCATTTAACCCTATCTGAGGGAAAGGACCCACTCACAGGTAGCAAAAGGATCTTCTTTGAGGGCATTAGACCATATCTGAGGGAAAGGACCCACTGACATGTTGCCAAAGGGCGCTATTGGAGGGCATTAGACCGTATCTAAGGAAGGGAGCCCCTTATGTAGCTGAAGGGTGCTTGCCTAGGGCATTTGACCCTATCTGAGGAAAGGACTCACTTACAAGTAGCCGAAGGGTCCTATCCTACAGGTACAACCACCCCATCGGAGGGAAGGCAGCCAGTGAACTGTAGCCGAAGGGTGCTATCCTAGGGCATTAGACCCTGTCTGAGAGGAAAGGACCCACTGAAATGTAGAAAAAGGGCCCTATTCCCGTGCATTAGAACCTGTCTGAGGGAAGGGAACCACTGATCTGTAGCTGAAGGGTGCTCACCTAGGGCATTAGACCCTATCTGAGGGGAAAGGATCACTGACATGTAGCAAAAGGGTCCTATTTGAGGGCATTAGACCCTCTTCAAGGGAAGGGAACCACTGATCTGTAGCCGAAGGGTGCTTACCTAGAGCTTTAAACCCCATCCGAGGGAAAGACTGACAAGTAGCCGAAGGGCATTAGATTCCATCTGAGGTGATGGGACCTACTGAAATGTAGAGAATGGGTCGCATCTGAGGGCATAAGACCATATCCGAGGGAAGGGACCCACTGACACGTAGTAGAAGGTCTCCAACCTAGGACATTATTCCCTGTCTGAGGAAAGGACCGACTTATGAGTAGCGTAATGGCCCTATGCTAGGGCATCAAAGGCTATCTGAGGGAAGGGACCTACTAAAATTTATATTACACCAGCGTAATTTGCGTAATTTTGCAATACACTTGTTATGAGAAAATCCTGAAATCACGCCTTCACTTCACTTAGCGTAGTTACACATCATTTGCAGTAAAAATTTAACATGAAAGCACAAGAACAACAGAGCACGAACAGCTGTTGTTCATAGTGCTTATGTTTAAATGTGTCCTAGCACCAAAAATTGACATGCGGACACATTTTAGGCTAAAATATAGCATTAAATTGATGGATTTACATTTTGCGTAATTATGCATAATTTTGCCATAATTTAGCGTAATCACATGAAAGTAAATTATGCAAATTTAGAAAAACCCTAAATGCATGCCTTGTGTTCTAATGCTGATAGAGCCGCGGGGATATCTGTGCCTTATTGAGCCATTGAAAAGACTTGGTTAAAACTAATAGTTTCGGATTGCCTCTGACATTCAGCAAACTGAAGTAAAGTCTTATACAAGACACACTGGAATCTAAGACGGACCAGGGGATAGCCTGGGAGTTGTATCTGGCTGTCACTGGGCTATAGCCAGGCCATGGGCTTCACATCAAAGCCATTGAGATCTAGGACCATTAGTGGATCTTGGGACCGTCCCATGTGGGTGTGAGAGACCTGTATGGACTCTGACAACGAATGAACCCTGGGAGAGTGCCCTGTTGCTGTGATAGACCTGTGTGGGCTCTCAGAGCATCGGTGGACCCTTGAGACCACCACATGTGGGTGTGAGAGACCTGTATGGACTCTCAGACAACGAATGAACCCTGGGAGAGTGCCCTGTTGCTGTGATAGACCTGTGTGGGCTCTCAGAGCATCGGTGGACCCTTGAGACCACCACATGTGGGTGTGAGTCACCTGTATGGACTCTCAGACAACGAATGAGCCCTGGGAGAGTGCCCTGTTGCTGTGATAGACCTGTGTGGGCTCTCAGAGCATCGGTGGACCCTTGAGACCACCACATGTGGGTGTGAGAGACCTGTATGGACTCTCAGACAACGAATGAACCCTGGGAGAGTGCCCTGTTGCTGTGATAGACCTGTGTGGGCTCTCAGAGCATCGGTGGACCCTTGAGACCACCACATGTGGGTGTGAGACACCTGTATGGACTCTCAGACAACGAATGAACCCTGGGAGAGTGCCCTGTTGCTGTGATAGACCTGTGTGGGCTCTCAGAGCATCGGTGGACCCTTGAGACCACCACATGTGGGTGTGAGTCACCTGTATGGACTCTCAGACAACGAATGAGCCCTGGGAGAGTGCCCTGTTGCTGTGATAGACCTGTGTGGGCTCTCAGAGCATCGGTGGACCCTTGAGACCACCACATGTGGGTGTGAGAGACCTGTATGGACTCTCAGACAACGAATGAACCCTGGGAGAGTGCCCTGTTGCTGTGATAGACCTGTGTGGGCTCTCAGAGCATCGGTGGACCCTTGAGACCACCACATGTGGGTGTGAGAGACCTGTATGGACTCTCAGACAACGAATGAACCCTGGGAGAGTGCCCTGTTGCTGTGATAGACCTGTTTGGGCTCTCAGAGCATCGGTGGACCCTTGAGACCACCACATGTGGGTGTGAGAGACCTGTATGGACTCTCAGACAACGAATGAACCCTGGGAGAGTGCCCTGTTGCTGTGATAGACCTGTGTGGGCTCTCAGAGCATCGGTGGATCCTTGAGACCACCACATGTGGGTGTGAGAGACCTGTATGGACTCTCAGACAACGAATGAACCCTGGGAGAGTGCCCTGTTGCTGTGATAGACCTGTGTGGGCTCTCAGAGCATCGGTGGACCCTTGAGACCACCTCATGTGAGTGTGAGAGACCTGTATTGGGGTCTATGGCCATCAATGGACTGAAGTAGCGCCCCATGTAGCTGTGATGGCCTGGATGGATCCTTACACCTCGATGCATCCTATGTGGGTGGGAGAGACCTGTATGGAGCTCTAAACTCATCAATGCTCTGAATTAGTGTCCCATGTAGCTTTGATGGCCTGTGTTAGACCTGGCATCCTTGCTGTGGTTTCCCCTACCTTTTTTACTTCAGATTTCCTGTTTTTTCTGACTTTGTTTCTTCTGGCTTTAGGATTCGGCGCACTTTACCACTGCTAACCAGTGCTAAAGTGCCCTCTCCTTCAACCATGTTGGCTTATACCCAATTGGCATATTTAATTTACTTGTAAGTCCCTATTAAAGTCGCACTACATGTGCCCTAGGACCTGTAAATTAAAGCTACTAGCTCACCTGCAGCACTGATTGCGCCACCCACTTAAGTAGCACTTTAAAATGCCTCAGGCCTGCATTGCAGCCTGTGTGTGTGCAGTTTTAAACTGCAATTTTGCATTTACAAAGTAAACCTTTTGCCAGGCCTAAACGTTCCTTAATACACATATACCATCCCTAAGTTAGGCCCTGAACAGCCCCAAGAGCAGGGTGAAGTTGATTTAACAACTTTGACATGTACTTTTAAGTTTTATATGTCCTGGTCTTAAGTCCATTTTGTCACTGCTGCAAGGCCTACCTTGACATTAGAGTTACCTTATTACATTTTATAAATGTCATTTCCAAATGGGAACAGGTAACACTTTCATGTTTAAACAGTAAAAGGTGATCACTATGCCACAGCAATTCCACATCTAAATTCTGTTTGTAGTCAGGGAAATATTTGCATAACGTTTGAGAAAAGCAGCTTTCAATGTGGGTTGATACTTTCGCCACCCAGGGAGTATTAGAGGAACACACGCCCCTGGACGGAAAGTTCATCAATGATAGTTACCGAAGCACACACAATAGTCCAGTGTTCACTTGTATTTCACCAGAAAATATAATACTCCAAAGTCCAAGGTTATGCTGTGCGTTTTTTATTCTTCTCAGTATTTTTTTCACATTTCTGGTGGAACAAAGCGTGACATCAAAGCAAGCAGCAGCCGACACATGTTTCTTTGATAGACTTTTTCAAGGGTGCAAATGATATATGTATATGTATGTCAGAGTTCTTCTTTATTGTATCATTTTCTTATTAGCTCGAACTCCCAGTTAAATTACGACACATTTGTTGGTTGGAGCTGCCCTTTAGGACACAGCACTCTAGTTTGTTGATGCTCTTTTTGGATTCAACTCTCTAGTTCGGTTGATTGGTGTTAGAAATGGGATTTCTGGTTGGCTAAGGCTTGCGCCAAAGCCAAGCAGAAACCACCACTCTAGTCAGGGCAAGAGAGTTACACACCCAAGATAACCCCTGCTCACCCCCTTGGTAGCTTGGCACGAGCAGTCAGGCCTATCCCGGAGGCAATGTGTAAAGCGTTTGCGCAACACACACACAGCACAACACCCAAGGCACACTACAAAAGGAACTCCACACAAGGTTATAAATAAAAATAGCCTTTGTATTATCAGAAACACATTAGAATAGTACTCACATACAATACACTGTGCCAACTGGCACGGGACAATATTTACAGGGGTTTATGTACACATGACAGGGCCACGTGGACCACTGTCAGAACCATCACTTAGTGAAAGGTAATAGATGTAGAACACATAATAAATGTAGGACATGTCAGAAACGTACAACCAGTAATCACTGGCAACCACTGTACTTAGCATCAGCCCGTAACATAAACCATATTATGCACAGCATCACATTAGGCGCAAAACCTTATGCGCCAACCTCACCAGCATAAACACATTATGCAATTATCTCTCTAGTCAAAACGCATTAGACAATAACATCCTAAGTATAAATCACATTAGGAAATAATCTCAGGGGAAAATAACTCACAACCTAAAAGCATTAGGAAGTAATAACCTCACAAGCATAGAAACCACATTTTAGAGGTAACCGAAACAGGGTGCGTAAAACATGCTACATGCATTACATTTCCTAGCACCACATACTCACAGTAGCACATAACCTCATAGAAGAAAGAGCCATAGCAGAGGTATAAATCACATTAGCCTATAAATCCGAGGAAAGAGGCTTCACTAACACACAAATCACATTAGGGCCTGGCGCCCTAAAAACCTAGCAGTCCCCTTGGCCAACTGGCCATCTCACTAGGGGCTCAAATGCCCTATGTCCAAAAGTCAGGGCGCGCTGCAAGGGCAGCGAGAGTCAAGGGTGCGCAATCTGCGCCAACCTAAACGTAGCAGCTGCCCACTACTTGCTGGGCCGCTGGGAAAGAAAAGTACTGGGGCAAGGGAGTGCATCTCATTCCTAACTTATAAGGCATGCCCCCAAAGGAAGGTTGGCCTAAACGTTGCAGCTGCCCACTACTTGCTGGGCAGCTGTGAAATTCACGGTAGGCCTGGGCACTCGCTGTGCCCTCTGGGTGGGTCCCCCATTGGGACTACGCAAAACACATCTGCGCCAAACAATGCAGCTGCCCTCTGTCAAGCGGGGCAGCTGTGAGACCACCAAACACGGGCACCGCTGTGCCCATGGACCCCCACTGGGGCCCTGAAAGCCAAGGTGGCCGCGTTGCAGCTGTCCGCTACGGCGGTGCAGCTGGGAATACATCACTAGGCCCTGCTCTGGGGCTCTCTTCACAAATATGCCATCGTTGCAGCTGCCCTCTGTCAGGCGGGGCAGCTGTGGGCGAGATGAGGCACGGGCACCTTGGTGCCCCCGGGCGCCCGCTGGGGCCCTCAAAACAAATATGCCCCTTTGTTGGAGCCACACGGGCTCTGGAAATAAACATGCTCCTCTCCTGGGAGCGGTAGCCCAATGCGGCCGTGTCCCCTGCCCAGCCATCACTCACCGGTTCAGCAGGAGGACTCCTCCGGCCAGTCTCCGCCTCGTGGCACTCTGCGCTGCTCGGCTACAGGGTGGCTGCACGCGGGGCTCCCTCTTCACCACAGGAGCCCCGTCTGGCATCGGCGGACTCTTCTTCTTCACCCGGGCCCCTCCTGGGACCCAGGACTCTACAGCTGTGCCGGTGGAGGCGGGGTAGGCTCCCGTCCTCCATCCTTCCTTCCCCGGACGGCTTCTCCTCACTTCACCCGGGCCCCCTCCTGGGACCCGGGACTTCTCCTCGGACGGGCAGTTTCGCTTGCGGGGCTCTCCCATGCTCACGGGAGCCCCGCACGGTCGCCAGCACTTCTCTCTCCTCACTTCACCCGGGCCCCCTCCTGGGACCCGGGACTTCTTGGTGGAGCCTGCAAGGCTCCGGGAGCCTTTTCTGGGCGGGCGGGACTTCCTCTCCGGCCGCGCTGCAATTGGCCGGTCCACTAGCTCAGCCCATGTCCCAGGCAGACGTGCCTGACTTCCTGTTTGCGGCGCGGGCCGCAGCAGTGATTTCTCTCGGGTTGCGGCGGTGATGAGGGGTGGGCTCCCTCATATTTTAAAATATAAAGCGGGGTGGGCACCCGCTCAATTAATAACATATAAAGCGGACAATGAGGGGTAGGCTCCCTCCTGATTTAAAATATAGAGCGGGGTGGGCACCCGCATCTAAGGCATAACAAGGGAATCCCTCACGCCAGGATTCCCTTTCCCACGTGCAGCGCTGTGCTGCGACAGCCCACGCTCTCCTCTCAGCTGGGCAAATCAAAAAATGAAAATGAAGCGCTCACCAGGCGCTAGATGCAGCCAAAGGTCCTGGAGGCTGCAAGAAGTAAAAATGGTCCCAAAAAGTCCTTTCAGGCATACAGGGGCAATGCAGGGCCCAGGGAGGCAAGCCCTCATGGCAGCCCCCTGGGCCCCAGCAGCAGCACGCCCCGCAGGAACAGCACCAAACACTGAACCGGAACTGAACATTTTCATGGGGTCACAGCCCCTATATTTATACAGCATTTTCCTTTGTCACCCAGCACAGGGCTGGGGGAAAACCAGATGCAACTGGTTTGGGGGAGCTTTGGAGCACTTTGTTTTGCTCAGCCTCCTCTCTCCTTTCACAGGACAGGCTAGGGACATCAGACGCACCACAGGGGGTGGAGCCAGCATTGTGGAGGGAAGGCACAGCCCTATTCAGGTCCCAGGTGCAACTCCTCCCACCACTCTCAGATCAGGTGTCCCATTCAGCCTAGCGCTGACTCACCCTGCCCCTCCTGGAGCCACACACACCTCCCAGCCCCTGTCACTCACAAGCCAGACATGCAATCCACATCAGGCAGGCAGACACAGAGCACACAGAAATGCCAACTTCTAGAAGTGGCATTTCTCTACCAGTCACCATAAATCTGCGCACACCATTGCGCAGCATTTATTCTCACGAATTCAGACATACTAGACTTGACCACACTGCTCCTCACATAACAGGAATTACCACTGACACACTCATCCTCAATGCATTCCTATGGGAGGGCAGGCCAGTCTCACCACACACGCACACAGCGCGCACGCACTTTACACTGGGCCATAGTGCTAAAGTGCCCAGAGGTCTAAAATCACCAACACTACACAGGGAATGATCTAAGGGACAGGCAAAAAGTTCAGGGGTGAACCTGCCAAAAAGGGCCAGGTCCAACAATTGGGCTCCCTTTTAGGGTACTACACTCGTTTGTCGAAGCTTTAGGACACATTTGTGTTTGTTGGATTCCTCCTTTTAGACACAACGGGCAGATTTACAAGCCCCTTGTGACATTTTTCCGCCGCCGTTGCGTCACTTCTGTGACGCAGCGGCGTCGTAAACAATGCGCCACGTTGCGACATATTTACAACGTGACGCATCTAGGGAGATGCGTCACGTTGTAAAGCCCTGCGCTACATTATACCTGCGTCAGGTATAATGTATGCAGGGTGGCGCTTACGCAGGAAAGCCTCGTAAGTGACGCAGTGAAATCTACAAGATTTCACTGAGTCACTTTTACGACGCCACTGCGTCAAAACCTTACGCCTGCTTGAAGCAGGCGTAAGGAGTGACGCAGCATGTTAGGAATAGGCATTCCTAACCATTGCTGGAGTTGCGTCGTGCTTGCGACACGACTCCAGCAATGCGCTGCCCTTACGCGGACAGGATGCGTCACGCAACTGTCTATCCTTGGGCCATGGTGTGCCGCATTGTAAATGCGGCGCATCCATGGTGGCGCAAGGTTTTTTTACGTGTCGCTATTTAACTGGCGCATTCCTGCTAATATGCAGGGATGCGCCAGTTCTTGTAAATCTGCCCCATCAATCTTTTTTTCTCATTCTTTGGCAGGTGAATCATGTCACTATCCTAAACGATGAATTTCTTATCAAATACTGACGAATGACTTCATGTTTACAAACATGTTTTGCCATCTCATTAAGTGCACAAACCTGTGATAAATGTGTTTCTATGTATTTGACATTGAACTGAATCAAATGGTGCCACAACTTGTTGATAAACGATGTATTAATTACCTTGAATTTGCAGAGTTTCATGATCCTCACAGTATGACACCCTGATGGGGAAGTGAAACTGTGACTTGTCGAAGAAGGGTCCCCTGCGTGTGAATTAGGGGGGCTGAAGCAATCCCAGCTCTGCTTGTGTGGGAGCAGCTTGCGAGTCATAATGCACCAGATATTAGCAGAGATTGATGCCGCCTTCCGAGGGTCACAATATCCTCTGTCTGGAGCTTTTTCTTGATCTGTTAGATAGAGAGCCTGAGACAAACAAAAACTAAAATGCTGTATAACAAACATGCGCATGTACTAAGTAATAAAATGTGTTTTTGAACAGGTGTTAGACTTGGCATCTTTTGGCGTGTTTCCCCTGACTTTTTGCTTTCTGACCTCCCGGTTTTTACTCTGTTTTTGCTGGTGTAATGATTCTGCGCACTTTCCTCACTGCGGTCCAGTGGGAAAGTGCAAGTGCTCCTGTATAAAATGTGTTCTGGATTGGTGTTTCCATGATTGGCCTATTTGGTTTATGTGTCAGTCCCTTGTAAAGGGCACTACGTGTGCCAGGGCCTATAGACCAAATGCTGTTGGTGGGCTGCAGCACTGGATTGTGCCACCCACGCAAACAGCCCGTAAAGTGTAACTCGGGCCTGCCATCGCAGAGCCTGTGCGCAGCCTGGGGCTGCCATGTCGACTTGGCAAGTGCACACACTTGCAAGTCCCTAAACCTTCCTTTGCTACATGTTAGTCACCCCTAAGGTAAGCCCAAGGTACCCCTGTGGGCAGGGGTGCGTTAGTATGCAGAAAGGTAGGACATGCCCTGGTGTGTGCGGCATGTCCTGATAGTGAATTACAGCCTAGTTCGTTTTTCACTATTGCAAGGCTACCTGTTCCCCCTAGGCCAGAACGGGCGGTTTTGATTATTACAGTTTATAATCCTAACTGACCCCGGGAACGTGGTAGAAATTCGAGTTTAGTATGCCTGGACTCAGAATGATAAAATGCATCTTTTAGTGAAGTTGGTTTTAACATTCTGGGTTTGAAAATACCACTTTTAGAAAGTTGGTATTTTTTTGTCTAACCATCCAAGCCTGCCTCTGCGAGGTTGTGTATTCCTTGTCTGGAGTGTGAGTGACAGGGGCTGGGGGATGCCAGGAGACAGGGTGAGTCAGCACAGGGCTGAATAGCAAGATCTACATGTAGATGGGTGGGAGGGGTCGCACCTGGGCCCTGAATAGGACAGTGCCTTCCCTCCACAATGCTGGCTCCACCTCCTGTGGTGCGTCTGATGTCCCTGGCCTACTCACTGAAAGAAGGGACAGAGACTTGTCAACAAAGTGCTCCAGAACTGGTTTGGACTAGGCAAAGGCCTCTCTGCCTTCAGAGAACAAAGGAATTTTGGATATAAATATTGGGGCCCTGACCCCATGAATTTAGATCTCGCTGGAATCAAGGAACCTGCCAAGACGAAGAGCTGGAAGAGCTGCCAGGAGGAGTACTGCCCCTTTGCTGTGTTGTTGCTTTGTTGGGTTGGCCTGCAGCTGCTGCTTCTGCCTTGGGCAGTGAAAGGACTGGACTGAACTTTCTACAAACTTGTGCTGAGTATCTCCAACAGCCTGGAACCGAGCTGGCCTCCTGTTAAGAAGTCTCAGGGACTACAAAGACTTCACAAGCCTCTGGGTACCGCTTCTGGAACGCTGTTTCAGTTGCCACAGAGGAAGGGAACTGCAACCGACTCCGTCAACCGAATCCATCCCTGGCCGGTGACCTGTGGGCACCGCAGTTCGCATCGCATCGCTTCACTGAACCAACCGGACCCGACCGACGAGGTCGCTGCAACTGGCTCAAGAGTCGTGACCGCACCGCATTTGGGGCACCGCTCGCACGTCTGCGACGCACCGCTCCGACTCGCACCGCTGTCCGACGCCAGCTCCCGCACTCCGGCTAGGTCACCTGCATCGCAACCTGTCAGCACCGCATCGAGCATCGTCTCACCCTGCATCGCACGCCTTGGACTCACCGACTCCGCTCTGCACGACGCTCATCGAGCCGCTGCCTGCACCGCATCGAGGGACACCGCACCTTGCATCGCTCCGTCTTGCACCGCAACCGCGACGAACGCCGACCGGCTCGTACACTCCGTACCAGCCACAACGAGAAAGGTACTGTAACCGAGTCTGTTCACGACTCTGCTGGCCCGTATCGACGCGGTCGGCTGGAACTGTTAGACTCTGTGGTTCTCAGCATCACGGTAGGCTCGGACGGAGCTACCGACTCGTACTGAACTTTGCTTTTGTGCTATTCCTGCAAAGAAGAAGTTACCGTATCAAGTATTCATTCGTAAAGTATAGTATTGTGGATTTTTGTCGTAATTGGTCTTGTCTTGAGTATATAAAATATTGGTTATTTTTCTAAACTGGTGTGGTGTCCGTTTGTAGTGCTTACACTGTATTACTGTTGGTTATGTGCAAATGCTTTACACACTGCCTCTGAATTAAGCCTGACTGCTCGTGCCAAGCTACCACGAGGGTGAGCAGGGGTTACTTCACGAGTGTAACACCCTTACCCTGACTAGGAAGAAGGGTCCCTACTTGGACAAAGGTGCAAGCCCTTGCCAACTAGAGATCCCATTTCTAACAACAGGTCTCTTTCATGATATTATTTATTGAGTTACAAATTTTAAATAAATGGAGAAGCATGGCTTTTTCAATAAAGTCTGACTGATCGTGCATGTATCCTCATCTACAATATGTCATCACTTCCGGCAGACAGTGCATGTATCCTCATCTACAATATGTCATCACTTCCGGCAGACCGCACTGCTCGTGCATGTATCCTCATCTACAATATGTCATCACTTCCGCAGACCGCACTGCTCGTGCATGTATCCTCATCTACAATATGTCATCACTTCCGGCAGACCGCACTGCTCGTGCATGTATCCTCATCTACAATATGTCATCACTTCCGGCAGACCGCACTGCTCGTGCATGTATCCTCATCTACAATATGTCATCACTTCCGGCAGACCGCACTGCTCGTGCATGTATCCTCATCTACAATATGTCATCACTTCCGGCAGACCGCACTGCTCGTGCATGTATCCTCATCTACAATATGTCATCACTTCCGGTAGACCGCACTGCTCGTGCATATATTCTCACACACAGTAAGTCATTACTTCCGGTAGACAGCACTGATTGTGCTTATATTCTTACACACAGTAAGTCATTACTTCCGGTAGACAGCACTGCTCGTGCATGTATCCTCATCTACAATATGTCATCACTTCCGGTAGACCGCACTGCTCGTGCATGTATCCTCATCTACACTATGTCATCACTTCCGGTAGACAGCACTGCTCGTGCATATATTCTCACACACAGTAAGTCATTACTTCCGGTAGACAGCACTGATTGTGCTTATATTCTTACACACAGTAAGTCATTACTTCCGGTAGACAGCACTGCTCGTGCATGTATCCTCATCTACAATATGTCATCACTTCCGGCAGACCGCACTGCTCGTGCATGTATTCTCATCTACACTATGTCATCACTTCCGGTAGACCGCACTGCTCGTGCATATATTCTCACACACAGTAAGTCATTACTTCCAGTAGACAGCACTGCTCGTGCATATATTCTCACACACAGTAAGTCATTACTTCCGGTAGACAGCACTGATTGTGCTTATATTCTCACACACAGTAAGTCATTACTTCCGGTAGACAGCACTGATCGTTCATATATTCTCATACACAGTATGTCATTACTTCCGGTAGACAGCACTGATCGTGCATATATTCTCATACACAGTAAGTCATTACTTCCGGTAGACAGCACTGCTCGTGCATATATTCTCACACACAGTAAGTCATTACTTCCGGTAGACAGCACTGATCGTTCATATTACTTCCGGTAGACAGCACTGATCGTGCATATATTCTCATACACAGTAAGTCATTACTTCCGGTAGACAGCACTGCTCGTGCATATATTCTCATACACAGTAAGTCATTACTTCCGGTAGACAGCACTGCTCATGCATATATTCTCACACACAGTAAGTCATTACTTCCGGTAGACAGCACTGATTGTGCTTATATTCTTACACACAGTAAGTCATTACTTCCGGTAGACAGCACTGCTCGTGCATATATTCTTACACACAGTAAGTCATTACTTCCGGTAGACAGCACTGCTCGTGCATATATTCTCACACACAGTAAGTCATTACTTCCGGTAGACAGCACTGATTGTGCTTATATTCTTACACACAGTAAGTCATTACTTCCGGTAGACAGCACTGCTCGTGCATGTATCCTCATCTACAATATGTCATCACTTCCGGCAGACCGCACTGCTCGTGCATGTATCCTCATCTACACTATGTCATCACTTCCGGTAGACCGCACTGCTCGTGCATATATTCTCACACACAGTAAGTCATTACTTCCAGTAGACAGCACTGCTCGTGCATATATTCTCACACACAGTAAGTCATTACTTCCAGTAGACAGCACTGCTCGTGCATATATTCTCACACACAGTAAGTCATTACTTCCGGTAGACAGCACTGATTGTGCTTATATTCTCACACACAGTAAGTCATTACTTCCGGTAGACAGCACTGATCGTTCATATATTCTCATACACAGTATGTCATTACTTCGGTAGACAGCACTGATCGTGCATATATTCTCATACACAGTAAGTCATTACTTCCGGTAGACAGCACTGCTCGTGCATATATTCTCACACACAGTAAGTCATTACTTCCGGTAGACAGCACTGATCGTTCATATTACTTCCGGTAGACAGCACTGATCGTGCATATATTCTCATACACAGTAAGTCATTACTTCCGGTAGACAGCACTGCTCGTGCCTATATTCTCACACACAGTAAGTCATTACTTCCGGTAGACAGCACTGATCGTTCATATTACTTCCGGTAGACAGCACTGATCGTGCATATATTCTTACACACAGTAAGTCATTACTTCCGGTAGACAGCACTGCTCGTGCATATATTCTTACACACAGTAAGTCATTACTTCCGGTAGACAGCACTGCTCGTGCATATATTCTCACACACAGTAAGTCATTACTTCCGGTAGACAGCACTGATTGTGCTTATATTCTTACACACAGTAAGTCATTACTTCCGGTAGACAGCACTGCTCGTGCATATATTCTTACACACAGTAAGTCATTACTTCCGGTAGACAGCACTGATTGTGCTTATATTCTTACACACAGTAAGTCATTACTTCCGGTAGACAGCACTGCTCGTGCATATATTCTCATACACAGTAAGTCATTACTTCCGGTAGACAGCACTGCTCGTGCATATATTCTCATACACAGTAAGTCATTACTTCCGGTAGACAGCACTGCTCGTGCATATATTCTCATACACAGTAAGTCATTACTTCCGGTAGACCGCATTGCTCGTGCATATATTCTCACACACAGTAAGTCATTACTTCCGGTAGACAGCACTGCTCGTGCATATATTCTCACGCACAGTATGTCATTACTTCCGGTAGACAACACTGCTCGTGCATATATTCTCATGCACAATATGTCATCATTACTTTTGGCAGACAACACTGCTTGTGCATATATTCTCACATACAATATGTCATTACTTTCGGCAAACAGCACTGCTCACTGATATATTCTCACACACAATATTGTCGTGTAGTTCCCACTAATCTGTAGGATATGAGCGATTATTGAACAACAAGAACTTTGTGTGAGGTGCCTAGACTGATTCCGGGCACCCCCACAGAATATGTTGGCCTAGAGACCAGCTAGCTCACAGTGCAACCGTAAGCCCCCTTAACCGTACCGGGGAACGAATAGCTTCTGGCAACCACTGAACATGACAACCCTGACCCCTCCGGGATTGTGGAAACAGATCAGGACCTTTCGCTCAGTCACTCGTGCTTTCTTGTGCTCAGAGAAATATACAGAGAGTACACACTTGGCGTTTTCAATGTATTTATTGAACCAGCGTTATTCTTGTATAAAATACATGTGCTGCGATAATCAGTAGACAGAAGCAGATGAAAGTGATTACAAGCACCAAAAGAGTGAATAGTAGATATAGGTCTACTCTGGTGCTCAAACAGTGAATATATACAGGCATATAAAGAAGGCAGTAATCAGGCGTACTCCTACTATGCAAACCCTCCTCTAAGTACCTAGAGTGTGTTTAGGTGTGAAGCCAAGAATCCCTCCAAGGGACGATCCAACCCCATTACTTGGATGGAGAGAATGTAGGAGCCTGTCTTGGTCACGAACTGGACACCCCCTCACGAGAGATGTGAGACCGCTGTGTGGTGAAGTCTCAGCATGCAGGGACCCTCAGTGTGAGCTAAAGTGCCTCCTCTGCTAATGTATAGGGATGTTCTTTATTTATAGGAAGCAGCCTTGCGCATTGCGTATAGAATAGCGATGTTATGGATATGTATATAGCCCTGTCGCCCCATGGATGAAGATAGAACCACTTTTGTACATAGTGCATTGAATGGCCTAGTACATGGTGATTGAGGCATCGTGATAATGTTGTGTGAATCAAGATGTGTAAACAAAGTAGTTTCAGAGAAACTAATCCAACGTTGTTGTGCACGCAAATATGTGCAAAGGTCACAGCAGAAATGTTATTTGTGAAAAATAGGGCAATGTAAGAAATGAACTGCTTCGCTGTCATTGCATCTGGTAGATAGCAATTTTCGTGCATATATGCTCACAAAAAATATGTCGTCATTACTTCCGGCAGACAGCACTGCTCGTGCATATTTTCCTAAAACACAATATATCATTAGTTCCTGTAGACAGCACTACTCGTGCACATATTCTTACACACGATATGTCATTCCGTCTCGCATACAGCACTGCTTGTACACATAATTCCCCCACATTTGTCATCATTACTTCCGGCAAACAGCACTGCTTGTGCATATATTGTCACAGACAATATGTCATTAATTCCAATAGACAGCACTTTTCGTGCATATATACTCTCACACAATATGTCATCATTACTTCTGGTAGACAGCTCTGCTCGTGCATTTATGCTCACACTCAATATGTTGTCATTACTTATGACAGAGCACTTTTCATGCATATATGCAAACCACAATATGTTGTCATTACTTCCGGTAGACAGCACTGCTCGTGCATATATTCTCACACATAATATGTCATTACTTCTGTCCGTTATCACTGCTCCTGCATCTATTCTCACAGAATGTCTTTACTTCTGGTACACAGCGCTGTTCGTGCATATATTCTCAGACACAATATTTCAAAATTACTTCTGGTAGACAGCACTGTTCCTGCATATATTCTCACACACAGTATGTAATTACTTCTGGCAACAGCACAGCTCGTGCATATATTCTCAAACACAACATTTCAAAATTACTTCTGGTAGACGGCACTTCTTCTGACTATATTCTCACACAAAATATGTCGTCATTACTTCTGGCACACAGCACTGCTTGTGCATGTATTCTAACACACAATATGTCATTAATTCCGGTAGACAGCACTGATCGTGCATATATTCTCACACACAATATGTCATCATCACTTCCTGTAGACAGCACTGCTCACGCATACTTTCTCACATGCAATATGTCGCGCATGTATTCCCACACACAATGTCATTCCTTCTGGCTAACAGTACTGCTCATGCATATATTCCCACACACAGTATGTCGTTACTTCCGGTAGACAGTACTGCTCATGCATATATTCCCACACACAGTATGTCGTTACTTCCGGTAGACAGTACTGCTCATGCATATATTCCCACACACAGTATGTCGTTACTTCCGGTAGACAGTACTGCTCATGCATATATTCCCACACACAGTATGTCGTTACTTCCGGCAGACAGCACTGCTCGTGCATACATTCTCACACACTTCATTAATTTCGGTAGACAGCACTGTTCCTGCATATATTCTCACACACAGTATGTAATTACTTCTGGCAACAGCACAGCTCGTGCATATATTCTCACACACAATATGCCATCATTACTTCCAGCACAAAAGACTGCTTGTGCATACATTCTTACACACAATATGTCATTACACATGCAATATGTCATCACTACTTTCGGTAGACAGTTCTGCTCGTGCATATATTTTCACACACAATATTGTAGAGAGCCATCCGGGCTCTCTCAGACAATGTTGCCATCTACATGCATCCCCACACCCCTTGGGGCGGGCTCGCCCCTGGGGATATAATAAACGGCCGGAAACCGCTCGGGGTCTTTCGGCCACGCTAGCGAGTACACCTGTGTCGTGTGTCCGTTATTGCGCTGCTGCGGCCTAGCTGTGACCTAGCCCCGCCGCGCTACATTGGCGACGAGGCCGGTAGCACCCCTCGCGTGCTGGCCTACCTTTAGGAGCCAGGCTGGGAGCGTGCGGAGCCCACCCGCGCTGCCCTGCTCCCTCCGCTGCTGTGCGGTGTTTCAACGAGCGTGCGGTGCCAACCCGCGCCGCTCCGATCCACTGGTTGCCTGCTGCTCTGGGTGTCTTGCTCCTCTAGTGCGGTCCCCGTCCACGCCTGCGCCTGCCCGCCCCAGCGGAGATCTGGCCGGCGCCCGCCCACGCGTCTCCCTGCCCAACGGGAGCGCGTTCAGCCGGCAGCGCCTTCAAGCGGCCTGCATCGCGGGGTAAGTGCGGGGGCGCTCTGAGCACATCGCGGCGTCCTGCTTGCCTCTCCTGTGCGAGGCTGTGTCGGCACCCGAGTCTGCCCGCGCCCCCCCTGGGCCGCTCTGCAGCGTCTGGACCCGTCGGCCCGCATTGATACTGCGAGACCCCAGGAGTGAGCTGCCCCTCTGCTGCCTGTGAGTGGAGCTGCGCGCCCCCTAGTGGTTCAGGAGAGAACTGCAGCCTGACAGCCCTGGTCCTGTTGGGGAGGGCCCTGGGCACTTGGGACACCCGAGGCAGATGCATCTGGCAGGACTGCACTGCGGACGTGAAGACAGAATATAAGGGGGAAGGAGAACAGTGCCACGGCGAAGCCTCAAGCACACGCCATCTCCCCCACGAGGCTGCGCCGGAGGGTGGACTGTTTTCTCCCCACGTCCAGTGAAGCAAGACCGCGCACTACAACGCACGCCCAGGCGAAGAGGACCAGAAAGGCGGTCACGCCTCCGCGTCCACGCTCCAGTAAACACAGACGAAATGAGCGACCCGCCGGTGGCCGGTGCTGCCGCCCAGCAAGATGGAGGGCGTCCTCCAGCCGTTGGCGCCAATCAGCCCCCACCGGTGCACACCCACACTGCGGTTGCACCCCTACCTCCCTTCAGTGAGGTCTCGGACCCCGCCACAGCCGCGCCCAGATGGAAAGCATGGGTCGGACGACTCAACCACTACTTCAAGGGGACAAGAGAAACAGACGGCACCGTGAAACGGTCACTTCTAATCTACTATGGAGGTGCGGAGATCTATGACCTCTTTGAGACGCTCCCCAACACTGGAGATGACGACGACTACGAGGCGGCGGTCGCTGCGCTCAATAGACAGTTTGATCCACAGCTCAACCACGATTTTGAAAAATTCAAGTTCAAGAGGGCGTGGCAGACCGACTCAGAGTCCGTTGATATGTTCTATGCACGTCTACGCCGGCTGGCTAGCTCGTGCCCCTTCGTGGACCCGCGGGAGGAAATCCGTGACCAAATCATCCTGGGCTGCCGCTCGAAACTCCTGCGGAAACTAATCCTCCGGCAACCTGGAATCTCGCTGGACGATATCCTGGTCCTGGCTCGCTCCCATGAACTATCGGACATCAGGGCAGAAGAGATGGAGGCCGCCCTACACACCCCGGTTGCCGCGTCACAGGCGTCCAGACACCCGCCGATCAAGGAGGAACGGGTAGATGTAATCCAGAGACGCCCCATGATGACTCGCCAGATGCCCAAACCGCCACCAGGTGGACCGTGTGGATACTGTGGTGAGGATCACCCCGCGACGGCCGTCTGCGGGGCAAAAGGGAAAACGTGCTCCCGCTGCGGGAGACTCAATCATTATGCCAGGGTATGCCGCGGCGGGCGATTCCGACAAACATCGTCGAGGCCCAGAAGCATGTCCCAGCATGTCCGACAAATCTCCCTCGATGACCCAACACCAATGCCAGACCACCAGCCACAGGACCGAGGTCCCATGTATGAGGACAAGGAAGAGGAAGTGTTCGTGGTGTCGTACGTCAGCAGAACAGGCTCCCGTCGGAGACCACCTCCCATGTGCTCAATCTCCATCGAAGGCACGGATGTACAAGCTCTTATTGACACTGGTGCATCTGTCAATGTGATGGACTCGGACCAGTATGACCGCCTGTCGCCACGACCCCCTCTTGCACCTTCCACAGCCCGAATCTACACATACGGAGGGATGGACCCACTTCCTCTCCGTGGAGTCATCCAGATCTCCGTAGCAAGCGGAAGCCACTCCACAGAGGCGAGGTTCCACATCACTGAGGGTAAAAAGGGGACTTTACTCAGCTGTCACACAGCTGAAGACCTAGGACTTGTCTTCTTCGCTAATCAGATCCATGACTCCCATGCGGAAGCGATGCTGAAGGAGTTTCCGGCTCTCTTCAAAGGACTGGGGAAACTAAAAGGCAAGAGGTTCAAGCTCCACATTGACCCCTCGGTACGACCAGTGGCCCTCAGGCACCGGCGAGTGCCCTTCAACCTACGTCCGCAAGTGGAGGAGGAACTAAGAAAGCTCGAAGCGCTGGATGTGATCGAGAAGGTATCTGGCCCCACTCCGTGGGTGTCCCCGCTGGTCGTGGCGCCCAAACAACCTGGAGCCATTCGACTCTGTGTCGACATGAGACTGCCGAATACTGCTGTGAAGAGAGAACGCCACATCACACCCACAATGGACGATATTGTGGCGGACCTAAATGGAGCGAAGTGGTTCTCCAAACTGGACCTGAACGCTGGCTACCATCAGCTGGAACTGGAGCCCGAGAGCCGGTATATTACCACCTTCTCGATGCATGTTGGCCTCCGAAGGTACAAGAGGCTCAGCTTCGGAGTATCATCAGCCGCTGAAGTCTTCCAAAATGCCATCCGGGAAGCACTGTCGGGGCTGCAAGGGGTGATCAACCTCAGCGATGATATCCTGGTGTTCTCCAACATGCTCGAGGATCACCACTCTCACCTCCGAGCCACTCTGAAGAGGTTGGCAGACTGTGGGCTGACCTTACACAAGTCCAAGTGTTCCATCTATCAGGAGAGCGTCGATTTCTTTGGGTACACGTTCACCGGAAAGGGACTCCTGGTGGACCCGAAGAAGGGCGAGGCTATCAGAGCGGCCAGCACCCCTCAGAACCCCACCGAAGTGAGGAGTTTCCTTGGCATGGCCACGTACTGTGGACGCTTCATCCCCAACCTTGCGGCTATGTCTGAGCCACTGCGCGTCCTTACGCGCCACGATCGCAAGTGGGAGTGGACGCTGGCGGCCAACAAAGCGTTCCAGGCTATCAAAGCAGGGTTGCTGGACAACACCGTGATGGCATACTTCCACCTTAGACGAAGAACGGAACTGGTCGTCAACGCCAGCCCGGTGGGCCTAGGGGCGGTCCTCCTTCAAGAACACGGCCCGGAAGTGTGGAAGCCAGTCGCCTATGCCAGCAAAGCCCTCACTGACACGGAGACCAGATACGCCCAGATTGAGAGGGAAGCGTTGGCTATCAAATGGGCGTGCCAGCACTTTCACCTGTATCTGTGTGGCCAGGAGTTCCATGTCGTGACTGACCACAAACCGCTGCTCCCACTGTTTGCTGGTTCATCCCGGCTAGCACCCCCGAGGATCGAACGATGGGCGGTGCAGTTGCAAGCCTACAACTTCCGAGTGATATACCGTCCAGGGGCCCACAACCCTGCCGATTATCTGTCTCGTCACCCGGAGTCCACAGTGCCGTCGGACCCGTCAGCAGATGCATGCAGCACCGAGGCGTTTGTCAAAATGGTGTCGCAAGGTGCGTGTCCCAAGGCCCTGACACTTGAAGAGATTGGCCGGGCCACTCAAGAAGACCCTACTCTTGTCCGTGTCCACAGAGCACTGGAGAATAATGGGTGGACCCATTTCATGGACGGTGCCCGTGTCCTCCGGCCGGAGGTCAGCCATGCCCGCCAACAGCTGTGGTATGTCAGGAGCGAACTCAGTGTAGGAGAAGAAGGAGTTGTCCTAAGGGGACATCTGATAGTGGTTCCGGAGAGTCTTCAGAAAAGGACCCTTGCGTTGGCACATGTTGGCCATCAAGGGATGGCAAAGACCAAAGCCAGACTACGAGACAAGGTCTGGTTCCCGGCGATGGACTCCATGGTGGAGGAAATGGTACGGCAGTGCCATGCCTGCACGATCACCGGAGGGGACCCAGCACCAGCACCGGTGATCACGGAAGAACCAAGCAAGACTCCGTGGACACATCTCAGCGTGGACTTTGGGAGCTTCCCAGATGGACGTCACATGCTGGTCATGGTTGACTCATTCTCGAAGTTCCCTGTCGTTGAAGTGGTCCCGTCGACAGCTTTTCCCCATGTGAAGAGAGTCATGGACAGAACTTTCGCAATGATGGGGCTACCGAACGAAGTCGTCTGACAATGGACCCCCTTTTTATGGGCGAGAGTTCCAGGAGTACCTAGAAAGTCTAGCTGTTCGCCATCGGAAGATCACCCCGCTATGGCCCCAGGCGAACGGAGAAGTAGAACGTCTGATGAGGACAATCAACCGTGCGTTGCGCATCGCAGTGGAAAATGAGGAGGACCCTGAAACAGCTCTTGACCAGTTCCTCGGTGCGTACCGACAGACCCCTCATAGCACCACCAAGTGTGCTCCGGCTCATCTCCTGTTCAAGCGAGCCCCGCGTGACAGTATTCCGGCAGACCCGACGTGGGTGCCCGTGGAGCGGGATGACGCCGCCGTTCAAGCGAGGAGGGAGTCGACGAACCGGAAGGCCAGTGAGACACGAAGAGCCCAAGAACCGCAGCTAAGAGTGGGAGACCGGGTGGTGATCAAAGACCGACACCCCGGGTGGAAGTTCCGGACGCCCCTACGAGCCAGATGTATGGATCGTTGTAAGTGTTCAAGGGACTATGGTCACTGCTCAAAAGGGACTGCAATCCGTCACGAGGAATGTGTCCAGCTTTAAGAAGACAGCGGAGGCCGAGGCGGACCAAGGCGCATCCGACTATCAGGACTTGATTCCGAACTTTTCTCCTCCGGCCTCACCCTGTGCGAGGGACACGCCGCTGGTGACACCTAGTCAAGTCAGCCAAGACTGTGCTGACAGGGTCCGGCTTACACGTCCGAACACCGCCATCGAGTCGGCCGGAGGTGTCCCGCCCAGTGCCTCGTCAGTTCACGGTTCCCGGAGCCAGAAGTATGGTCTCTCGCCGAATCCTGCGCCGAGTCAACAACTGAAGGACTTCATATATATGTCTCCGTGAGCCGGGACAACCTGTTGGTCCAGAACCAAAAGAAAGGAGGGATGTAGAGAGCCATCCGGGCTCTCTCAGACAATGTTGCCATCTACATGCATCCCCACACCCCTTGGGGCGGGCTCGCCCCTGGGGATATAATAAACGGCCGAAAACCGCTCGGGGTCTTCCGGCCACGCTAGCGAGTACACCTGTGTCGTGTGTCCGTTATTGCGCTGCTGCGGCCTAGCTGTGACCTAGCCCCTCCGCGCTACAAATATGTCATCATTACTCCTGGTAGACAGCACTTTTTGTGCATATATGCTCATAACACAATGTCGTCATTACTTCCGGCAGCCAGCACTGCTCATGCATACATGCTTACACACAATATGTCATTGCGTCTGGCAGACAGCGCTGCTCGTGCATATACTGTCACACACAATATGTCGTCATTACTTACGGCAAACAGCAATACGTCATTCCTTCCTTCAGACAGCACTGCTCGTGCATATATCTCACACATGTCGTCATTACTTCCTTCAGACTGCACTGCTCGTGCATATATCTCACACACATGTCGTCATTACTTCCTTCAGACTGCACTGCTCGTGCATATATCTCACACGCATGTCGTCATTACTTCCTTCAGACTGCACTGCTCGTGCATATATCTCACACACATGTCGTCATTACTTCCTTCAGACAGCACTGCTCGTGCATATATTGTTACGGACAATATGTCATTCTTCCGATAGACAGCACTTTTCGTGCATATATGCTTTCACACAATATGTCATCATTGCTTCCGGCAGCCAGCACCGATTATGCAAACATTCTCCCACACAATATGTCATTACTTCCAGTAGACAACACTGCTCATGCATATATTCTCATACACAATATGTTGTCATAACTTCTGATAGACAGCACTTTTCATGCATATATGCTGACGCACAATATATCGTCATTACTTTCGGCAGACAGCACTGCTCGTGCATATATTCTTACACACAATATGTCATTAATTCCGGTAGACTGCACTGCTCGTGCATATATCTCACACACAGTATGTCATTAATCTGTCAGTTATCACTGCTCGCGCATATATTCTTACACACAATATGTCATTAATTCCGGTAGACTGCACTGCTCGTGCATATATCTCACACACAGTATGTCATTAATCTGTCAGTTATCACTGCTCCTGCATCTATTCTCACACAGTATGTCATTACTTCCGGTAGACAGCACTGCTCGTGCATGTATCTCACACACAGTATGTCATTATTTCACGAAAGACAGCATCTCTTGTGCCTATTTATTTTATGGTGCATGGTCACATATTCCATTTATTTCACTTCAGGCAGACATTATGGTTCCTGCATGTTTCCTACTCACAATGTTATTCAAATGCACATCTATTGTCTGGCATACAATGATCTGTTCTCCTGTGTGTTTCTGTGATTGGCTCTTGCTGTTCCCTTGGAGATGACAGTGTACGTTTTCTATTTCAGAACAAATGGTTCCCTGATGGAAATCTTGCAGGTTGATTTTGAAATCTCTGTTGGTGGTGGTGTGGCTGGAGCCCAGCAGATCACCTGGCAGGTGGAGTACCCGGGCGAAGACGGCGCAAGCGATCTGGTGGTGTCTGAGATTGTTGTGACCCAGTCATCCGTGGTGGGAATCGTCCCTCTTGCAATGGTGAGCACGAACCATCCTGACCATCAGATGTACTTCAATCAATCAATCAATCAATCATGTCACTTATAAAGCGCACTACATACCCGCGAGGGTCTCAAGGCGCTGGGGGAAGAGGGGGGTGGTGCTGCTACTGATCGAAGAGCCAGGTCTTGAGGAGTCTTCTGAAGGCCAGTAGGTCTTGGGTCTGTCGGAGGTTGGTGGGGAGGGTGTTCCAGGTCTTGGCGGCGAGGTGGGAGAAGGATCTGCCGCCGGCGGTCGTTTTCCGGATGCGGGGGACTGTGGCGAGGGCGAGGCTGGTCGAGCGGAGCTGGCGGGTGGGGGTGTAGAAGCTGAGTCGTCTGCTGAGGTAGGCTGGTCCGGAGTTGTGGAGTGCTTTGTGTGCGTGGGTGAGGAGCTTGAAGGTTATCCTCTTGTTGACAGGGAGCCAGTGCAGGTCTCTCAGGTGGGGTGTGATGTGGCTGCGTCGGGGGATGTCGAGGATAAGACGTGCAGAGGCGTTCTGGATGCGTTGCAGCCGTCTCAGGAGCTTAGCCGTCGTTCCTGCGTAGAGGGCGTTTCAGTAGTCCAGCCTGCTGGTGACGAGGGCCTGGGTGACTGTTTTTCTTGTTTCGGTGGGGATCCACTTGAAGATCCTACGGAGCATTCGGAGGATGTTGAAGCAGGATGAGGAAACGGCGTTGACCTGCTTAGTCATGGAGAGGGTGGGGTCGAGGATGACCCCTAGGTTGCGTACGTGGTCGGTGGGTGGCGGGGCTGTTCCCAGTGATGTTGGCCACCAGGAGTCGTCCCAGGCTGAAGGGTTGGAACCAAGGATGAGGACCTCCGTCTTGTCCGAGTTCAGCTTCAGGCGGCTGGTCCTCATCCATTCGGCGACGGCCTTCATTCCTTCGTGGAGGTGGGCTTTGGCGGTGTGAGGGTCTTTGGTGAGGGAGAGGATCAGCTGGGTGTCGTCGGCGTAGGAGATGATGTTGAGGTTGTGCTGTCGGGCGACGTGGGCGACAATGTCAACAGCATAGTGTCACAGCTCGGATTTGCACCAGGGCTTGATGATTACATGGCATGTTGGAGGTGGTTGGTGGTTGGTGGACTTTGTTGCGTGTAGATTGCACTGCGTGGAGTTTCTCACTGTGAGAAGTTGTGAAACTGTTGGAGGTAAACAATGAGGTACACAACTTACCAAACAATTGTACTTACCCAGGGTGAGGTATTTATTGGCACTTTACCATTGGTGGGCCCGTGTCTTCAGTGTCATGGCAACCTTTAACGCTGAGTCTTCATTGGTGTACGGAAAAAAGTGATGGGTGGAAGGCTTGAACTAGTCTGAGCCTCTGGTGATTCCTAGGGACCGCATCCCAATCCATCGTTATCTTGGACACACATGCCACCTGTGTGTGGACCCAGCCATATGCAAGTCAGCCTTGACCCTGCTCCAATGGAACCAGTCCAGTCTGAACTGTCAAGCCAGGTCCTCCCTGAACCGGAACACGAGCAACCCAGGACCGGTGTGGCCCTAGCTATGGGCCCATCAGCCGGGTACAGCTTGGTTCCAGTGACACCACGTCTGGGCGTACCTGTACCTGTAATGGTGTTGTTTCCTCTGCATTCTGCAGCACACAAAGAAAGAGGAAAGGTTTTCTGAGGATTCTTTTTGTGCAGGAATGTGGGTGCATTGGCGCTAGGCAGCACATTGTGCGCCAGCCCTGGGAAGTGACAGGAATGTGCCGTAGAATGTTAAGTACGGCGCATTCCTGCCCTTACGCAGTGCAGCAAGGTGACTTCCTGTGGATCACTGTGTGATTTGTTAATAAATGCGCCCCATGGATTATATTTTTAAATTCCACAATCCCTCTCTTTTGTACTATTTATTCTGCAACTTTCAAAGCAAACAAATGTCATCAGCCTATATACGTTGTGAGATACATAAACACATTCAAATGATCTATAAGCAGAATTTTTCTCTACCTCATCATGAATGTATGGTTGCGTTCGGGGGAAGGAAGAAAAGCAGTTATTGGAACATACGGAAACTCTAATAAGCACAGAGAGCAGAATCCGCACAGCGACAGCTGTTATAACTACCTCTACTATCTTCATTTCTGGTCCCCCAAATATGCCCTTCAGTGAAGAACCTATACTCCATGCATCAAGCCTCGAGCTATCATTCATTGTGTGCAACCCCCGTTACACTACTACGGGCCTAGAGCCATCATTCATTGTATGCGACCCCCGTAACACTACAACGGGCCTCGAGCTATCATTCATTGTGTGCAACCCCCGTTACACTACTACGGGCCTAGAGCTATCATTCATTGTATGCGACCCCTGTAACACTACTACGGGCCTCGAGCTATCATTCATTGTGTGCGACCCCCGTAACACTACTGCGGGCCTCGAGCTATCATTCATTGTTTGCGACCCCGGTTACACTACTTCGGGCCTAGAGCTATCATTCATTGTTTGCGACCCCTGTTACACTACTTCGGGCCTAGAGCTATCATTCATTGTGTGCGACCCCCCTAACACTACTACGGGCCTCGAGCTATCATTCATTGTATGCGACCCCTGTAACACTACTACGGGCCTCGAGCTATCATTCATTGTATGTGACCCCCGTTACACTACTTCGGGCCTAGAGCTATCATTCATTGTATGTGACCCCCATAACACTACTACGGGCCTAGAGCTATCATTCATTGTATGCGACCCCCGTAACACTACTACGGGCCTCGAGCAATCATTCATTGTATGCGACCCCCGTAACACTACTACGGGCCTCGAGCTATCATTCATTGTGTGCGACCCCTGTAACACTACTACGGGCCTCGAGCTATCATTCATTGTTTGCGACCCCTGTTACACTACTTCGGGCCTAGAGCTATCATTCATTGTTTGCGACCCCTGTTACACTACTTTGGGCCTAGAGCTATCATTCATTGTGTGTGACCCCCATTACACTACTTCTGGCCTAGAGCTATCATTCATTGTGTGCGACCCCCCTAACACTACTACGGGCCTAGAGCTATCATTCATTGTGTGCGACCCCTGTTACACTACTATGGGCCTCGAGCTATCATTCATTGTATGTGACCCCCGTAACACTACTACGGGCCTCGAGTTATCATTCATTGTATGCGACCCCCGTAACACTACTACGGGCCTCGAGCTATCATTCATTGTTTGCGACCCCCGTTACACTACTACGGGCCTCGAGCTATCATTCATTGTATGTGACCCCCGTTACACTACTTCGGGCCTAGAGCTATCATTCATTGTATGTGACCCCTGTTACACTACTACGGGCCTTGAGCTATCATTCATTGTATGTGACCCCCGTAACACTACTACGGGCCTCGAGCTATCATTCATTTTGTGCGACCCCCGTTTCACTACTTCGGGCCTCGAGCTATCATTCATTGTGTGCGACCCCAATTACACTACTTCGGGCCTTGAGCTATCATTCATTGTTTGCGACCCCAGTTACACTACTTCGGGCCTAGAGCTATCATTCATTGTATGCGACCCCGGTAACACTACTTCGGGCCTAGAGCTATCATTCATTGTATGCGACCCCCGTAACACTACTACGGATGTGATCTGGTTACGCAGACTCAATAAACTCTTGGTATGAGATTGCAGCATTCTGATCCTATAATAGTGCTCAATGCACCCTTAGCAGCCAAGTCCAAATCAAGAGCCATTGTAGAGAACGGCCATTACAGCTTCTAATTTGTCGAGAGTTAACCTTAATGCTATAGCAGGAGAGTTGGCAACTTCTGAGACCGCAGCTACAACCTGGATTTCGCTGATTGATAGTCCGATCCCGTACATCCAAACAGGATAGCAAAGAAGTGGGCAGGGTCGCATACTTCTCCAGGCTGTTGTTTCTGGGGTGTGGACCGGACAGGAGGTTGTACGGCTAGGATGTTGTAAGTGGGGTAGCAGGATCGAAGCCAGTCTTCAGCGGCTGCTCCTCCATTATGGCTGAGCGGTGTCGCCCCACTGCTGACAGTCAGCAGTTGCAAGCAAGAACAATAAAATGATAATAAAACAATTTTATTTTTCACCAAGCTCAGTCTTAGGACAGGGGCGGTACCATCCTGACGGACAGCAGCAGGAAGGAGGAGTGGTGGGCACTGCACATGCGCAGGTCTGTTTGGCCGGCTGTCTTAGGATGAAAAAACAACGACATGCGTGCTTAGATTTCTCCAACCCGAGCTGTGCTGCACAGCAGGTGGAGAACAGACACAGGCTCCCTGTCCCTGACCGAGCATCAAACCAGCCAGCTCAGACCAATCCCGGTGCTTCTCTCATGCTGGGTAATATTAATACCAGCATGAGAGCAGCGTTTGGATTGGCGTAGGGGAGTCTGGGAGCCTTTGCAGTGTGCTGGCAGAGGAGCAGAAGAGCCCCGAGGCGGCGGCCGGCGGCGGCGGGTAAGTACTTTTTTTTATTCTCCCCCGCGCTGCCTCACCACTTTCTATTAACAGAAGCCACCACTATTAGCCAGGTGTAGGCTCGGCAGCCACAAAAAACAGAAAGCACCTGGTTGCTGAGGGGATAATGTAGGGGAGTGCGAAATTTGTGCCGTGTGCATTTTCGCAATTTTGTGAATTCTCAGCAAATTAACACAAAATAATGCGTAATTACTCAAAACACATCTATCGTTTCATTCAACACTTTAGAGAGAATTTCATCCTTCCATCCATTTTTGGCACAAGGATACATTTAATCATAAGCACTGTGAACAGCAGCCGCTGTTGTTGTTCACGGTGTTGTTCCAGTGTGTTTGCTGTAAATATTCACCACAAGTGTCACGTTTATGGAAATAAATGGTGCATAATTATGGAAAGTGGCGCAATGGCATCATTTCTTGAATTTCACATAACGAGCATGCTCTTAAATTATGTGAATAATGCTGATATTTAAATGTTGTCCATTGCCAGAATAAAGCCTCCAGGCCAAAGTCCACAATGATAAAGATTGCGTTGGGAGGGAGTCTGGACTGCAAGACATACATCGCATCACTGTGGCCCATTCAGGTTTCGCCCGCCATCCCCAGGCAGTGCAGAAGTGATGTCCTGGGCAGGAGAATGGAAGTCTTTGGTCTAAAATGGTATGTGGATAGAAACAGTTCACATTCCTCTGGGCAGTGCCCATGTGGATATAAATCAAGAGATTGTACACCTTCATGAAAGGGATGGGGGTGTTGGACCTGCCCTTGCTGCAGGGTTATCCCCAAACGTTTCGCCTTCCTCTGCCTGTTTTTCTGACCTTTTTGCTGGCTTTAGGACTCTGGGCACTTTACGTCTGCTAATCAGTGCTAAAGTGCATGTGCTCACTCCTCTAAACAAGGTATGCTTGGTTTACACATGTTTGGTATATTTGAATTACTTATAAGTTCCTGGTACAGTGGTATCCATTATACTCAGGGCCTGTAAATTAAATGCTGCTAGTAGGCCTGCAGCGCTGCTTGTGCCACCCACTGAGGTAGCGTTTCAACCCTGTCTCAGGCCTGCCACGGCAAGGCCTGTGTGCGCAGTTTACTGACACTTTAACTTGCATTTAAAACTACTTTCCAAGCCTCCAACTTCCCTTTTATTACACAAAGGCACCCCTAAGGTAGGCCCTAGGTGGCCCTATGGACAGGGTGTGGTGTGGGTAAAAGGTAGGACATGTGTCTTTGTTGTGTGGCATGTCCTGGTGGTGACAAACAGCCTATTTTGTTTCTCACTACTGTGAGGTCTACTCTGATAGGCTAGCACTGAGAATTCCCTTATATATACCTATGTGGTAATTCTCAGCCTCACTCAGCCTCACTCTCAAGCTCACTCAGCCTCACTCAGCCTCACTCTTAGGCTCACTCAGCCTCACGCCCTGCCTCATTCAGCCTCACTCTCAGGTTCACTCGGCCTCACTCTCAGGTTCTCTCAGCCTCATGCCCTGCCTCATTCAGCCTCACTCTCAGGTTCACTCGGCCTCACTCTCAGGTTCTCTCAGCCTCACTCTCAGATTCACTCAGCCTCACTCTCAGGATCACTCAGCCTCACTCTCAGGATCACTCAAACTCACTCAGCCTCCCACCCGGCTTCACTCAGCCTCACTCTCAGGCTCAATCAGCCTCACTCTCAGATTCACTCAGCCTCACTCTCAGGTTCACTCAGACTCACTCAGCCTCCCACCCTGTTTCACTGAGCCTCACTCTCAGGATGACTCAGCCTCACTCTCAGGTTCACTCAGACTCACTCAGCCTCCGACCCTGCTTCACTCGGCCTCACTCTCAGGATGACTCGGCCTCACTCTCAGGATGACTCGGCCTCACTCTCAGGATGACTCAGCCTCACTCTCAGATTCACTCAGCCTCACTCTCAGGTTGACTCAGCCTCGCTCTCAGGTTGACTCAGCCTCGCTCTCAGGTTGACTCAGCCTCGCTCTCAGGTTGACTCAGCCTCGCTCTCAGGTTGACTCAGCCTCGCTCTCAGGTTCACTCAGCCTCGCTCTCAGGATCACTCAGCCTCGCTCTCAGGATCACTCAGCCTCGCTCTCAGGATCACTCAGCCTCGCTCTCAGGATCACTCAGCCTCGCTCTCAGGATCACTCAGCCTCGCTCTCAGGATCACTCAGCCTCGCTCTCAGGATCACTCAGCCTCACTCTCAGGCTCACTCAGCCTCACTCTCAGATTCACTCAGCCTCACTCTCAGCTCACTTTGAGCCGTGTGGGATTTTGTAGAAATACCAGGGCGCACCAGTAGCTTGGAGAGGGGTTATTAACTGCCTGAGCCGCCATCTTCTTTCCACTCCTGGCGTGTGCAAAATCAGGTTTGGTAAAGAAGGAAAATCACTCAGCCTCACTCTCAGGCTCAATCAGCCTCACTCTCAGATTCACTCAGCCTCACTCTCAGGTTCACTCAGACTCACTCAGCCTCCCACCCTGTTTCACTGAGCCTCACTCTCAGGATGACTCAGCCTCACTCTCAGGTTCACTCAGACTCACTCAGCCTCCGACCCTGCTTCACTCGGCCTCACTCTCAGATTCACTCGGCCTCACTCTCAGGTTGACTCAGCCTCGCTCTCAGGTTGACTCAGCCTCGCTCTCAGGTTGACTCAGCCTCGCTCTCAGGTTGACTCAGCCTCGCTCTCAGGTTGACTCAGCCTCGCTCTCAGGTTGACTCAGCCTCGCTCTCAGGTTGACTCAGCCTCGCTCTCAGGATCACTCAGCCTCGCTCTCAGGATCACTCAGCCTCGCTCTCAGGATCACTCAGCCTCGCTCTCAGGATCACTCAGCCTCGCTCTCAGGATGACTCAGCCTCACTCTCAGGTTCAATCAGCCTCACTCTCAGGCTCACTCAGCCTCACTCTCAGATTCACTCAGCCTCACTCTCAGCTCACTTTGAGCCGTGTGGGATTTTGTAGAAATACCAGGGCGCACCAGTAGCTTGGAGAGGGGTTATTAACTGCCTGAGCCGCCATCTTCTTTCCACCCTGGCGTGTGCAAAATCAGGTTTGGTAAAGAAGGAAAATCACTCAGCCTCACTCTCAGGATGACTCAGCCTCGCTCTCAGGATGACTCAGCCTCGCTCTCAGGATGACTCAGCCTCGCTCTCAGGATGACTCAGCCTCGCTCTCAGGATGACTCAGCCTCGCTCTCAGGATGACTCAGCCTCGCTCTCAGGATGACTCAGCCTCGCTCTCAGGATGACTCAGCCTCGCTCTCAGGATGACTCAGCCTCGCTCTCAGGATGACTCAGCCTCGCTCTCAGGATGACTCAGCCTCGCTCTCAGGATGACTCAGCCTCGCTCTCAGGATGACTCAGCCTCGCTCTCAGGATGACTCAGCCTCGCTCTCAGGATGACTCAGCCTCGCTCTCAGGATGACTCAGCCTCGCTCTCAGGATGACTCAGCCTCGCTCTCCGGATCACTCAGCCTCGCTCTCCGGATCACTCAGCCTCGCTCTCCGGATCACTCAGCCTCGCTCTCCGGATCACTCAGCCTCGCTCTCCGGATCACTCAGCCTCGCTCTCCGGATCACTCAGCCTCGCTCTCCGGATCACTCAGCCTCGCTCTCCGGATCACTCAGCCTCGCTCTCCGGATCACTCGGCCTCGCTCTCCGGATCACTCGGCCTCGCTCTCCGGATCACTCGGCCTCGCTCTCCGGATCACTCGGCCTCGCTCTCCGGATCACTCGGCCTCGCTCTCCGGATCACTCGGCCTCGCTCTCCGGATCACTCGGCCTCGCTCTCCGGATGACTCGGCCTCGCTCTCCGGATGACTCGGCCTCGCTCTCAGGATGACTCGGCCTCGCTCTCAGGATGACTCGGCCTCGCTCTCAGGATGACTCGGCCTCGCTCTCAGGATGACTCGGCCTCGCTCTCAGGATGACTCGGCCTCGCTCTCAGGATGACTCGGCCTCGCTCTCAGGATGACTCGGCCTCGCTCTCCAGGATGACTCGGCCTCGCTCTCAGGATGACTCGGCCTCGCTCTCAGGATGACTCGGCCTCGCTCTCAGGATGACTCGGCCTCGCTCTCAGGATGACTCGGCCTCGCTCTCAGGATGACTCGGCCTCGCTCTCAGGATGACTCGGCCTCGCTCTCAGGATGACTCGGCCTCGCTCTCAGGATGACTCAGCCTCGCTCTCCGGTTCACTCAGCCTCGCTCTCCGGTTCACTCAGCCTCGCTCTCCGGTTCACTCAGCCTCGCTCTCCGGTTCACTCAGCCTCGCTCTCCGGTTCACTCAGCCTCGCTCTCCGGTTCACTCAGCCTCGCTCTCCGGTTCACTCAGCCTCGCTCTCCGGTTCACTCAGCCTCGCTCTCCGGTTCACTCAGCCTCGCTCTCCGGTTCACTCAGCCTCGCTCTCCGGTTCACTCAGCCTCGCTCTCCGGTTCACTCAGCCTCGCTCTCCGGTTCACTCAGCCTCGCTCTCAGGTTCACTCAGCCTCGCTCTCAGGTTCACTCAGCCTCGCTCTCAGGTTCACTCAGCCTCACTCTCAGGTTCACTCAGCCTCTCTCTCAGGATCTCTCAGCGTCACTCTCAGCGTCACTCTCAGATTCACTCAGCGTCACTCTCAGGATCACTCAGCCTCACTCTCAGATTCACTCAGCCTCACTGTCAGGATCACTCAGCCTCCCACCCTGTTTCACTCAGCCTCACTGTCAGGATCACTCAGCCTCACTGTCAGGATCACTCAGCCTCCCACCCTGTTTCACTCAGCCTCACTCTCAGATTCACTCAGCCTCCCACCCTGCTTCACTCAGCCTCACTCTCAGGCTGGAGGACTGTCCTAGCCGGCCTGCGCCTACCACTGGGGATAGGGTTAGTGTTTGGGTTTAGGGCCTAGTGTAAGGATGAGGCTTAGGCATAGGGTTATAGTTGTGGTTAGGATGACTAGTGTTAGAGTGAGTGATTAGTGTGAAGGACACAGCGACAGCCTATGTGAGGGAACTTGCCTCCCACTTCATTCATTTTCAAGCCACGATTCTCACTTTCTGGAGAAAACTTTTGGCTTTTTGAACTTTTCATGTGAAACCTTAAGCGTAGATTCATGCAATGCCTGCATTTTGGATCTTGAACATGTCTTCACAAGAGCATAACAAGGGCTCTCCCCTCCTAAAAGGGTAACTCCTTCACTGCCTTCAGCCCTCTAGGGTGAGGGACTGGCAGGAGCTGACATTTGAACATTTCAGTAAAACCAACATTGGCAAAACCAATGGGGCATGCCTTTCAAATGTGGACACAGAGCTATTGGGTTTGTCTTGGTATTTTTATGCCACACAGCTGCTGTGCGTGCACCTGCAAAGCAGCCATCTTAAAAATCTTTTTAAAGCTTCGTGAAAAATCATTTGAGGATGGCCAACATGCGTGCGGTCCCTTGGGGCCATCTTGCAAACCTTTGTCATAAAGCTGAGGAAACAGTTTTCAGAGATGGCAGCGACCAATCCTCATGCCTCTGCATGCACGGGCAGCCATATGAGATTTTATTTTTAAAGCAGGGTGTGGCTGGTGGGAAGCAGGGTGTGGCTGGTGGGAAGCAGGGTGTGGCGGGTGGGAAGCAGGGTGTGGAGGGTGGGAAGCAGGGTGTGGCGGGTGGGAAGCAGGGTGTGGCTGGTGGGAAGCAGGGTGTGGAGGGTGGGAAGCAGGGTGTGGCTGGTGGGAGCAGTAGGGAGACAGCAGGCACGGCAGAGTGAAGAAAGCAGCGACCTCTCATGGGGTGAAAAAAACAAATATAAAACAAATGTCAGCCGTGCAAGGATCAACTCATCCAGTCCAAACAACAGTAAAGAAGCCGAGCTCCTGGAGGGCGAATATAAGAATAAGGAGAGGCATCTAATGAGTTGAATCCCACTAAGAACAGAAAGATACCCTGTGGCGGGGGTGGGGGGAGGTCGCCCCAAACCATTGTGGGTATTTTATTGTTGACAATAGTCTTGGACAAAGCCCAGCTGAAGCTCTCTGTGGGTGAGACCCAAAGATGAGGTAAACTCTCTCCGTTGGGGTGTTAGTAGCACATCAGAGATTGGGTTTACAGCCTCCGCGGCTCCTCCTCAGACCATCTGACGGCGAGAAAGTTACATAAGAGAATATGGCTCGATGCCTCAGGCTGAAAAGCAGCAGCTTTTAGTGTAAGATCAGGAGAGCGTTGATGAAAACTGCTCTTAGATTGCAGGCGGAGAGGAACCCTTCATACGAATAAATAAATATGACATTTGCACTTCGCTGCATGCAGAGTTCTCTCTGAGTTGTGCATTTGGTGAAACAAAAGTTCAAGCAAGGACACATCCGAGTTTAAAAATGAATAATTGCATTTATTTTAAGACCGGTAAAAGACGACGTACAGCACTGGACAGAGGGAATGGGAGGCAGGGCGGGTGCAGAACAGGGGGCACTCCTTCATTGGGGCACGAGGGTGTTGCCCCACAGCCCCCTGTGAGCCACCACTTGCATTACCGTTAATTAAAAACATCATTGATTTACAGCAGCGTGGGCGTTGTGTTGCTCATGTGTCTGGGCAGGGCAGAGCGTGGCTAAACCTGCTGATTAGCAGACAGCACGAAAGCAATGTTCTATCAATCAGGGATTCTTTAAAGCGTGCTACTCACCCGTGAGGGTCTCAAGGCGCTGAGGGGGGGTGGGGGGGAGCAGCTACGGTCAGTCGAAGAGCAAGGTCTTGAGGGTCTTCCTGAAGATATGCAGGGTGGGGGCACGTCTGATGTCGATTGGGAGCCTGTTCCAGGTTCCAGGTTTTGGCCGCGATGTAGGAGAAGGTTCTGCCCCCCGTTCCTGCTCTGCGGATGCGAGAGGGTTCAGCGAGGGCGAGGGCGGCCGATCGGAGGTTCCTCTTGGGTACGTGGAAGGAGATTCTGTCGTTGAGATATTGGGGTCCGGTGTTGTGGAGGCATTTGTAGGCGTGGGTGAGTATCTTGAAAGCTACTCTCTCCTCAACGGGGAGCCAGTGGAGGTTGCGCAGGTGTTGGGTGATGTGTTTGTGTTGTGGGATGCCGAGGACGAGTCTGGCTGCGGTGTTCTGTATGGTCTGGAGTTTGCGGAGCAGAGACTTGTTGAATGTTCTAACTGCCCTAACCACTTCTCCCATCTCGGTGCCACTGTGGCAGGGTCGGCCAATTGACTGAAGGGTGGCAGTGCTGCCAGCGATGAGTGTGCACATCGCTCGTTGGTGGGCTCCTGTTCCTCTGGGGCCTGCACTGACATCTTGGTAAGGATTCCACCTGCCTCTGATCACCAGTTCGTCCTGCCCCTCCTAACTCTCGGCCTGTCTCCCCAGGCACAACTAGTTCAATAACACTTCTCGCTCTCTGCTGCAAACGTGCATAATTTTCTTTCTTGATCTTTTCATTCTCTTTTACTTTGTTTTTTATTTTTTTTTGTATGCGGGTAATTTTGCAGACCTTGAAGTGACCCCACCGCCTGCCTGTCCTGGACCTCTTCTTCCCGCATGCCCGCACTTTCATTGTACCCCGGAGCGGGCCTCCTCCCCGTCTGCCATGTGGGGCTGCTCGGCCTCTCTCCCCCTCACTTGGCCGCACACGGCCTCTCCAGGCTCACCTCTGTATTCTTCTGGGCTTTGGGCCGTGGCCATGCCCAATCGCATCTCTGTGGTGCTGCCCGGCTGATGTCATCACACGCGGTCACCCTCTCCACGAAGCCGCCTTGCCTACCACCCCCTAGCTGAGTGGGAAATCACCTCCGCCCAAGCTGGGTAACTGCACCCCCTCCACATTGGTGCTCGACTTCCCCGCGACCGGGCCTTTCCTCACCTTGAGACCTGCACTCCCTCAGCATCAACCCCAGCCAGCAGTGAGCACAGCTCCACAACAGACAACACTCGAGCCGTGGGGTAAGTGCACCTCGTCACCAGGGTAGAGGGCACCACCCTCGCACGTGCCACTTGCTGGAAAGGTCCACCATACAGCGCACAAGGTAACCACACGAGCACCTTTATTTATTTCCTCTGGTCCGTGCCCGGCCCGTCGGGTGCATGCTAACACCATGTATAGTAGTGGCCGAGTGGCTCACTACAGCATCATCTCTCTGCTCATGCCGTGTCAGCAGTGGGGAGGTTTCCTCCCCTTCTACGTGGCGTTCCAAGCCCTTTCCAGACCCCGAGTCCCCAAGGCCAAGGGACTTCCTTGCGGGTAACAAAGCACCATGCCCCAGCCCCGCCTGCACCTCAGCACAACTCTCTTTCCTCTCAACATGGACCCTGTGTGCAAGGCCCGCCGCAGCTGAAGCCTCGTCTGACCTGAGCCTGACGCGAGCCCCAGGTGCGAGGCCCCCCCGAGATCCAGAAGCGGCTGCTTTCCCTGCCAAGTGTGGTGCCATCGATCCCCTGCAGATTGTTCCGGACTCAACCAACATCCAAGGCAGTTGGGAGGCCCCAATGCTGCGCGCTGCCTTCCTGAGGCTGAGCCAGCCGCTGGGCAGATGTGTGAGTACCGTAAAGGCTCTGAAAGGAGCCCCACATTGGGCAATCTCCTCAAAAGACGTAACTTGTGGCACAGCTTTGGACCTACAATGTGTTTGGGGGCAACCCCGTCACCCCATACCTTCCCACACGATGCTTCTGGCCCAGTGAGGTCTCCATGCTGTTGTCTTCAGCGTATGGGCCCCTTCCTTCATGTTTGGGCCATTCCTTGGGGGCATTCGCTCTTTCGTGCACTCTAAGGGGTAAAGCCTTGATGGAGCCCCCCAGAGTGCAACGTGGTCCCGCCACAAGGAAAGGGACCATCACAATACGTGTTCGGTGTGCAGGCACGCGCGGCTTAGGGTTCTATGGGGGCACTTTGTTGTCCATACACTTATAATGGCATTTTTGTGATTCACGAGTGTTTCTAGCGGTGCTACATGCACATTGTTTTGACTCATGCCTAAAGTACTGAGTGTGCACAACTCATGCGAAATGCGCAAAACATTTCTCATTCCTGTGTTTGTTTGCTCTAACCAAACTGCTGCCGCTCATGACCTGATGTTCTAATGATTCTTGTTTTGATTCTTGCTCTGTCCGGATAACCAGTACATTCTCAATATTTGCATAACATGCGCAGTATTTATGAGTCATGTCATTTTGGTCTATGTTTTATGTACAATATATACTATATTTTTACATGAGACTGTGGAGTGTCTTTTGTGATGTATTTATTGCGTTACTAATGTGAGCGTGTTGTGCAAACGCTGTACACACTGCCTCTGGGGATAAGCCTGACTGCTGTGGTGCCAAGCTACCAGTGTGTTGAGCACAGATTATCTTTGGTGTGTAACTGACTTGCCCTGCCTAGAGTGGTGGGTTCTGCCTGGCGTAGGTGCATACCCTAGACAACCAGAAACTCCATTTCAAACAGACACAAATAGATTGGGTGTGTACACAGCAATTCAGGCTGGCTTGTCTCCATGGATCTGTGCTCAGCAGGTTACACAGGAGTGGGAGTTCTACAGATCGTAGCCAATCACCCTCTGCCTTCATATTTAAGCCTTACAGTGATTGGTCGTGTTTCTGTTCCTAAGCAAGGTTGAAGAGAGAAGTCATTTTTTCAACCCTCCTCTCTGGTGTGTGCTTGTAGGCCCTCTTGAGTGGCAGTTTTTTGAAGTGTTAAAACTACCCTGAAAAAGTGTTGTAAGATGAAGACGCAAACTCCGAGGTCAGTTCTTAGCATTATAATGTTAATATACACAGTGCTTTAAATGGGAAAAAATAAGTGCAGGTACTCATTAAAATAGAGGTGTGGCAAGTGGGCGGGGCTAGGGGCGGGGCTAAGTGCGAGAAATGTTCATACATAATGACTTCTGTACCAGTTGCATTACATATCAAAACACACGAGAAATGCGTTTGTCAATAAAACAGATTAACTCATTACACATATTGAAAGCCATGATGGCACTTTCACCCGAATGGTTGCTGCGCACCTGATTGACAGTGCAGGGTCTGTCTAGAGACCCTGTCCTGTTAATCACCAGGTGACACAAGCCCTCTCAAACCCCTGCAGTTTGGGGACATTCAAGTGGGCGCTGCTGGAATCTTCACCAGCAACTCTGTAAAAGGGTACTTCACGGCTCGGTTAACTACATGCTCCTCAGAAGCAGAGAGGAATCTGCCCTGCACTGGAGGAGAAACCTAGCCTGCGCCTGCCGTGCTGTGCATCAGGGTACCGGTACTCTCCCTGGCTACAGAGAAGTGCCGGTACTGACGGCAAAAAAATTCGGAAGTGCCGGTACTCAGTACCGGTGAGTACCGGCCCATTTAAAGCACTGAATATACATGTTTTAATGAAACTAGGGAAAGCGGCCACAGTGAACATGAACGGTTTGGGCCTGATTCACAAAGATAAATTTAAACCAGAAGTCTTAAGTTTGGACCTGAAGTCCAAGGGCTCAATTCCCAAAGGTAAACTCAGACTTCGGGCCTACGTTTACATTTTGTGAATTGGGCCCTTTGTCATTAATTATATAGACGGCATGCACAGAAGCCTACGCCTTAAGTGAGATTGCACAGCGGTTCTGTTGGTAGAATCAACGGAGTATTTCTGAAGAAGAGTGGAAGTGACTGGGCGGGGCATTCTCACAGACATGGAGACTAATGTCGATTCCACTTACCTATGAATTTAATGCGGTTTCCCTCACAACGGTCCAGTTCATAGGGGCCACCCCGGATATTTGTGTTTTTTCTGTGCCAGATTTGTAATCTCCCCAAGATGGCTACCAAAGACAGGCCTTGGTGGCCCGTCAAACAAAGACCATCAAAATACCACAAGTGCACGTTTCACAGAAGCAAGGGGGGGGGGGGGGGCGGTTCGACCCGGACAGCATGAGTTTTTGGGGGTGGCGGCCTTGCCCCCTGCCCTTCACTCTTACATGCATTTGCCACGGGGTGCCAAACACAGGAATGGCCAGCACCCGTCGACCCCCCCCTGCTCTTACATGCGGCCGCTGCTATGCCACTCTTCATCCCCCTCTCTCTCCACCCCTTCCGTCCTCCTGTTGGCTGTCACTGGGTCTGCCTGGGGTCTGGGTTACAATACGTGCTGTCACTCTCCTTACAGTTCAGATGGAGGGGTGGGAAAGCAGTAAGGCATCCTTGGAACCAGACAAAGCCATGCAAGAGTATTGATTTAATAAAAAGTATGAACAGCTGACCTTAGTGATTATAGAAAACATGACGTTAAAACTTGGTGGAATTCTTTTTTCAGTCTCAGAGCTATCACATACAGATTCCGCCTCAGGGAAGCTAAAGCTTGCGGGTGGATCTCTGTGCCCTTGCTGTACTGAACCCAATGAGCTATTTTACGGGCGCCAATTGATAATATATATGCAAATTGAAAAGACATTAAAAATTATATGGCTGTGTTATAATATCACCACCTTATGCCTCAAAGAGTTAAACTCTCTCTGTTGGCATCACTTGTTATCTGAGGTTATACATTGCGTCAAGATGATCAATATATTATCCAGTATTAGGGTATCTTTCATAGATTCACATGCCTGAATCATTCCCCGTCGCCGAGATGGGAGTCCCCGGTACATAATTATAGCAATGTCCCATTGGACATATAGAGTAATAGGCTAAGAGCCTTACATTAGTAACATATCCATGTCCTTTTGTAAAAAGGACCGAACTCTAGAAGAGAACCAATCAGCTATCGCCACCCTGTGGAACCTTCCTGGAAGGAGCTCTAGTCCCTCAGATTTTCTACCGCACGTCGTGCTAAGGGAGTCTCCACTGAGCTCTGCTCAGGTCTTTCTTTGCTTCTGGATTTCCAGTGATTTTTTTTCTTCACCATTCTGTCATGGCGGAGTCTTCTAAGAAAGGCCTTTTTAGGCCCTGTGATTCCTGTGGCAAAAAGAGGCTGCATGTTGACGACCAACATAAAGATTGCCTGTATTGCCTCTATCCGGATCACTCCTCTAAAGACTGTAAGGTATGTCGTACCTTTTCTACAAAAACCCTCAGAGACCGGGAGGGACGCCTTTTAACTTGGCTGCAGAGACTTAAGGACAAAGACCAGGCTTTGTCTTCTGCTGAAAGTGAGGACTCTTACAAATCTTCAAAGTCCTCTCACAAAAGACCTAGGGTTACCTCTCCAGGACCCTCGTCGCAACCCCCTCCAAAGAAGACGCACAAAAAGTCTTCAGAGGGACACCCTAAGACCTTGCCAGCAAAGGTTTCTCCACAGGAAGGGTTACACACCTTTAAGAGGCCTGCCTCCACGTCGTCGTCGACCACATCGTCGACGGTGGCTTCGTCGACGAGAAAAACCCCATCCACGGCTGTGGTGGTGACTTCATCGACGACGACTGTCTCGACTGCATTGGCGTCAACATTGTCCGCATCGACGACGACGACTTCATCGTCGATGGCGGCTAAACCGATGTCGTCGACGATAAAGATAAAAAAATCATCGACGACGAAACTTTCATCGCCGGTGAGCGCGTCGACACCAGCGTCGACGTCTACCTCGTCGACGACGAGACCTTCACTGAGGACGTCGACGACGGCTCCGTCGACGACGGCTCCGTCGACGACGGCTCCGTCGACGAGAGCCCCGTCGACGACGACTCCGTCGACGACGAAGACGACAACACCGTCGACGGGAGCGTCGACGCTGTTACCTCTTTCTGTGGGTGCTCCACCAACGACGACGACGGGCTCGTCGACGACACCACAGTCTGAAGTGGAAAGTGAGTCTGTCCGCCTCAAAATATCTAAACGCACGTTAACACCTGCTCTCACTTCTCCAAGCAAAGTTCAAACATTGCTTCCAACTCGCTTCTTGGATGAGGAGGAAGACTCGGACGACAGCATGTTCAGGGCTGCTACGAGTCCTTCTGAACTTCACGTCAAATGCCAGGACAGTTCCGATTACGAAGAACAAGACCCAGAAAACCAAACGTATTATCCTGACGACAGCCATCCTTCCCAACCTCCCATGGTTTGTCTTCCAGCGGCTTTGGTTTCTGACCTCCAATTCCTCATTGCTGATTATAAGCAGAGGTTCCCTACATCTGCTACGGCTCCTGTCCCAGTTGTCTCTCCACAACAAGGACCACAGCTTTCGCTTCTGCCTCCACAGTCGGTACCTGTAACGATACCACCTCCACCTGACACGGATGATGAGGAGGATGATCAACAGGAGGAGGGAGAACTCCATGATTCACAATCAACTCATGATGAGTGGGATGATTACGTTATCCCGTGTCCAGCTTCCCCGGTGCCTACTCAAGCTGATTCGCCTCCTGAGGACATAGGGGTTTTCATAGTGTTTTAGAGAGAGCGGCACACCGTTTCCAGATTCCTATACCTTCTTACCAGCAGGATTGTTTCCTCTATGATTTTAAGGAACCTTTTAAAAAGTCAGTAAGATCGGTACCCATCATCGACTACATCTGGGATCAGGGTGTTAAAATAATGCACAATCCATCTTCGCTTCCCCCAGTGTTACCTCGGCTGGACAAAAAATATAAAGCTCCGGACACCGCTCCGGCCTGCCTTACCGGACATCCCAAGCCTGATTCAGTCATCACTCAGGCTGCGCAGCGGAAATCAAAAACCCTTCTGCTCCACTGTCCGCTCCTCCAGACAAGGAGGGTAGGAGGCTTGACAATATTGGAAAACGTTTTTCATCAATGTCTGCACTAACAGTTCGTGCGTCGAATTCCCTAGCGTTGTTAGGACGCTATAACAGGCAAATGTGGGCGGACATTGCTCCTTACCTGGGGACATTACCAGATAGTTCCAAGGAAGAGGCAAGGAAGATTTTGCTGGAAGGCGAACGTTCGGCCTCTGAAATTATAGATTGCGCGATGGATATCGCCTCCACGGGCTTCCGCCAACTGGCCGGTGCTGCCGTACTACGACGCCAAGGTTGGCTGAAGGCAACTTCTTTCCGGCCAGAGGTCCAGACAAAAGTCCTGGACATGCCCTATGATGGTCAACTTCTTTTCGGACCACATATTGACGACGCTCTTCAAGGTATAAAGAAGGATACCGACACGGCTAGGGCTCTGGGTACCCTTCAATTTAAAAATCCTCCTTTTCGTGGCTCAAGGGGCAGAGGTCAATCTACCTCCAGAGGAGACTACCAACGCTATCGCTCCTCCTATTCCTCCTCCAACCAGCAGTATCGGCCGCAATACCAACAACGCCAACAGCAATCGTCTTACACCAAAACCTCCTTTCGAGGGAGGGGAGGACGACAGAAGGACGCTGCTCGACGACAATGACTTGTCTCTCCCGCCGGCCTCCATTTCCTTTCCACCTTCCAGGTTAGGAGGAAAAATTTCCAAGTTCTTATGCAATTGGCAAAAAATAACAACGGACCGTTGGGTTCTTCAACTAATACAGTTCGGACATTCGCTAGAGTTCGTTCAAATTCCTCCCCAAACCCCGCCTCGACCTATGGTTCACAAACATCTCCGCCCTTTACTTCTGGAACTTTCACTCATGCTCCGGAAGGGAGCCATAGAGAAGGTTCCTCTCCATCAACGAGGAAAAGGTTTTTACTCCCGTTTTTTCCTAGTGCGAAAAAAGGAGAAAAAATGGAGACCAATTCTAGACTTACGAGCTCTCAACAAATTCTTAAAGAAACAGTCGTTTCGCATGGTCACTATCCAAGAAGTGTTGCAACTGCTCAACGCAAACGACTTCATGGTGTCTTTAGATCTTCAAGATGCCTACTTTCATATCCCCATCCACAAAAATCACAAAAAGTTTCTCAGGTTCACCGTGGCAGGCAAACATTACCAATTTCGTGTCCTGCCTTTCGGACTCAAATCGGCTCCACGCATTTTTACCAAATGCCTTTCTCCAGTGGCGGCATATCTCCGGAAACAACACCATCAGGTCTTTCCCTATCTCGACGACTGGCTCGTCAAAGCACCTTCTTTAGACGGCGCAACCAAGTCTTCCAACGCCTGTCTACAGCTTTTCGATCGCCTGGGACTCACTCTCAATCAGGACAAGTCTGTCCTCCAACCTTCTTGTCGAATAACTTTTCTGGGCGCTACTCTCGACACAACCCAGAAGAAAGCTTTCCCGTCACGAGAGCGACAGATCAAACTACTTCATTTGGCAAACAAGGTAAAAGCCAAGAAGTCCATCTCAGTGCGCCTTTTCAAATCTCTTCTAGGCATGATGTCGTCCTGCATTCTTCTCCTTCCTTACTGTCGCCTCCACATGCGCCCTCTCCAAGAAGCGCTGTCAGCTCAATGGATTCAATCCCAGGGATCCTTCGACGACGTCATTCACGTGACCCCTCAGATAGTCACTGCGCTGCAGTGGTGGACCAGTCCTCGCAATCTCTCTCAAGGCCTGCCCTTCTTGCTTCAAGCTTCTCCACAAATCATCACAACAGATGCGTCCCTGGAAGGTTGGGGAGCTTTCCTCCAGGAACTCCGCATCAACGGAAAGTGGTCTCCTTCCGAACGGAAACTTCACATAAACCTCCTCGAGCTGCGAGCTGTGTATCTGGCTCTCCTGGCATTCCTTCCCAGGATCAAAGGTTCGCTAGTGCTTGTCCGAACGGACAATACCACCACAATGCACTACCTGAACAAACAGGGAGGTACTCGTTCATTGGCACTCTCTCACGAATCTCAAAAAATTTGGAACTGGCTACTTCTCCACAACATCTCCCTTCGGGCGGAGTATGTTCCAGGTTCAGACAACATACTGGCCGATTCTCTAAGCAGGCAACATACAACATGTCACGAATGGGAGCTGAATCAACGGACTCTCAACCGCATATTCTCCCAATGGGGCACTCCTTCCTTGGACCTCTTTGCTACCAAGCAGAACGCCAAATGCCAAAGCTTCGCAAGTTGGCATCTCCAACAAGGATCTCTAGGGAATGCATTTTCGATCGCATGGTTCAACGTCTTTGCGTACGCTTTTCCACCGATTCCCTTAATTTCCAGGGTCCTCAGGAAGTTGAAAGCAGAACCCTGCACGCTCATTCTGATAGCTCCTGCGTGGCCACGCCAGCATTGGTTCACGGAGCTCCACCTTCTCTCTCTGGAGCCGCCAATCCCTTTGAAACCATTTCCCTCTCTTCTAACAATGAACAGGGAACAAGTCCAACATCCGGATCCAGCATCTCTCAGGTTATCGGCTTTGCTCCTGAGTTCAGAGAGTTCCATCACCTAGACATTCCTCCGGACTGCAGGGCAGTTCTAGCTCGGGCTCGAGCCGAAAGTACTAACAAAACATATTCCCTAAAATGGAAGAGATTCTGTATTTGGTGTAAGTCGGCAAACATACACCCTTTTCGTCTTCTCCACAACACATACTGCCTTACCTTCTCCATCTGGCAAATTCAGGTCTTGTTCATGCCTCCATTAAAGTGCACCTCGCAGCAATATCCCGTTTCAGGAGATCTTCAACAGGTCCTTCTCTCTGGTCTGATAGACTGATTAAGCAATTTCTCAAAGGCCTATTCAGGACTTTTCCTCCCGTAAAACCTCTGCCTCCCACTTGGCATCTCAACACTGTTCTTGCTCAGATCATGAAACACCCCTTCGAGCCAATACACAGAACTGATCTTAAATACCTTTCTTGGAAGACGGCACTCCTCCTAGCCCTTACCTCAACAAGGCGAGTAAGTGAGCTTCAGGCTTTTTCAATTCAAGACCCTTTCCTGCAATTCAAACACGACAGGGTTATATTACGAACTAATCCTAAATTTGTGCCCAAAGTCCCCTCGGACTTTCATCTCAATGAACCCATAATCTTACGTTCCTTTTTTCCCAATCCTCAAACGCCGGCAGAAAAAGCTCTACACTCGCTAGACCTTAAGCGCTGCCTTAAATTCTACCTTGACAGGACGAAATCGTTCCGCAAATCTAACCAACTCTTTGTGGCTTACAGTCGACCTAGGAAAGGTCTTCCGCTATCTAAACAAAGTATCTCTCGATGGATCTCTGGAGCCATTACTTTCTGTCACCAGCAAGCGGGTCAACCCTTGCGGTCCAAGGTTCGAGCTCATTCCACGAGAGCAGTTTCTACCTCTATGGCACTCTTTGCAGGTGTGCCTATCACAGACATTTGCAGAGCGGCGACATGGAAGACGCCGCATACATTTACCAAGCACTACTGCTTGGATACAGAACTCATGAAGGATGCTGCAGTGGGGCAAGCAGTGTTACGCCATCTATTCCAATAGAGGTGAGCCTTCTTTTCATCCCACCATCCTTGTTTTTTTTTATACGCACATTTCTTTATTGTGTTCTTTCATGGTCTTCTTTGATTACAGTTTGGTACGATATATATGTATATATATATATTTCACATTGATATGTTATTATCTGGTGACTTCATCTGTAATGTACCATCCGAAATGTGCTTATCATTGCTTGCTATTCTGATTCAGGCATGTGAATCTATGAAAGATACCCTAATACTGGATAAGAAATGCGTTACTTACCTGTAACTGCAGTTATCCAGTATTGGTATCTTTCATAGATTCACATGCAACCCACCCACCTCCCCTGGAAGGGCTCACCTTGTTCTCTCAGTAATACACCTACTTAGCACTGTGCTTACGAAAATCTGAGGGACTAGAGCTCCTTCCAGGAAGGTTCCACAGGGTGGCGATAGCTGATTGGTTCTCTTCTAGAGTTCGGTCCTTTTTACAAAAGGACATGGATATGTTACTAATGTAAGGCTCTTAGCCTATTACTCTATATGTCCAATGGGACATTGCTATAATTATGTACCGGGGACTCCCATCTCGGCGACGGGGAATGATTCAGGCATGTGAATCTATGAAAGATACCAATACTGGATAACTGCAGTTACAGGTAAGTAACGCATTTCTTCAGGGCCATTGTATGACCTGGTTTGTGTCGCTCTTGCACCACGCAACGTGGTGCAAGTGCGACACAAACCTTAAATCATATTTTTGAAGCCAGGCATTATCCACGGTTGACCCCTCCCATGTTGTCCTCCCTCTGGAATAAGTGCAGTATATAGTCCGACGCCTGTTCGTTACAACAAGATGCCCATTGTTCACAAGTCCAGGCTCCCTCCGTGAGAGCCCAACCTGTTACTCGCCAGCACCCCTGGGGGAGGAATAAGCCTGAGTGTTGACCTCCGTCTCAGAGAGCTGTAGACATTGGGCCCGATTCACAAAGGTAAACTGAGAGGAAAGTCTAACTTTATGACTTTCGGTATTCACAAAGGGCATTTACTACTCATAATTGTTTCTGTACTCTTTCACAGGACAAGCGTGTAGCAAGAATCCAACAATGACATTTATACTTAAACAAATATCTCCAAGTGTGTTTCAAAAGGTAAAACTGCCTCTGAATGGCATTAATTATGTCCTTCAATTATATGTACACTCTCACGGCACCAGTTGGCTGGTCCCCTTTCTGTTACTTAATGCTGTATTTGGGTGTTAACCTGGTGCTAATGATATTTTACCTAGTCCGTGTTGACCTGTGTAAAAATAAGAAAATAAGGAATAATACAGGAAATACTATTACAAAATGTGCCGAACTACGCCGCTTAATTTGCCTTTTATAGCCGCATAATCTAGTCAGCCCTGCCTCTAATCTTTCCTGCCTATACAGCAGCCTAGCAGTGCCAGAAGGGCTGGTCTGACCGGTCAGTGTGAGCTGGTTTTTTGGCTCTTTGTGGCCCTATTTTATGGTCCGCAGGGCCAGTTGTTACTGGGCGGCCACTGCCCTATGGTATGTCCTGAAGTTTAAGTTTCCTAAAAATCTCTTTCTAGCTGCTCAATCTCTCAGTTCTGCCTTGCTTCCACGAAGTGCTCTTTCAATCGATAACACAATCCCTCCCCTGAGCAATTGGTACCAAGAACCCTGAAGCCGGGGAGCTCTTGCTTGCCGGTGAAAAGTGCAGAAATATTTTTCACCTGTAGACCCCACAGTATCTTGGTGTGTTTTTTATGCTCAAGAAGCCCCTGGGCATGAAGATAGGGTTTTATTAGTTTTTTCTTTTCTGTTTTTAATTTTTCTACCTCATCTTGTTTCGTGGTATTCTGCACTGCATTCGGCCCACTCAAAAGGGAAGGTGTACTTGAGAGCCTGTTGGGTTGTTCTGAAGGAGAGCTCACTATGTACGGTGTCTCCTAGTTTGCATGTATAGTATCTCCTAGTTTCCATGTACTGCATCTCTTAGTTTCCATGAAGGGTATCTCCTAGTTTTCATGTACGGTATGTTCTAGTTTCCATGTACGGTATCTCCTAGTTTCCATGTATGGCATCTCCTATGTGCGACATCTCCTAGTTTCCATGTACGGCATCTCTTAATTTCCATGTACGGTATCTCCTAGTTTCCATGTACGGTATGTTCTAGTTTCCATGTACGGTATCTCCTAGTTTCCATGTACAGCATCTCCTATGTACGATATCTCCTAGTTTCCATGTATGGCGTCTCCTATGTGCGACATCTCCTAGTTTCCATGTACTGCATCTCTTAATTTCCATGTACGGTATCTCCTAGTTTCCATGTACGGTATGTTCTAGTTTCCATGTACGGTATCTCCTAGTTTCCATGTACAGCATCTCCTATGTGCGACATCTCCTAGTTTCCATGTATGGCATCTCCTAGTTTCCATGTATGATACCTCCCAATTTTGATTTATGACGTCTCCTAGTTTCCTTGTACTGCATCTCTTAGACGGTATCTCCTAGTTTCCCTGTATGGTATCTGGCTAGTTTCCATATACAGAATCTCCTGGTTTCCACGTATAGTATCTCCTCATTTCCATGTACAGTACCTCCTAGTTTCCAAATATGGTATCTCCTAGTTTCCATATACGGTATCTGTCTAGTTTACATATACAGCATCTCCTGGTTTCCATGTACAGTATCTCCTCATTTCCATGTACAGTACCTCCTAGTTTCCATGTACTGTATCTCCTAGTTTCCATGTATGGCATCTCCTAGTTTCCATGTACTGCATCTCTTAGTTTCCATGAAGGGTATCTCCTAGTTTTCATGTACGGTATGTTCTAGTTTCCATGTACGGTATCTCCTAGTTTCCATGTATGGCATCTCCTATGTGCGACATCTCCTAGTTTCCATGTACTGCATCTCTTAATTTCCATGTACGGCATCTCCTAGTTTCCATGTACGGTATGTTCTAGTTTCCATGTACGGTATCTCCTAGTTTCCATGTACAGCATCTCCTATGTGCGACATCTCCTAGTTTCCATGTATGGCATCTCCTAGTTTCCATGTATGATACGTCCTCATTTTGATTTATGACGTCTCCTAGTTTCTTTGTACTGCATCTCTTAGACGGTATCTCCTAGTTTCCCTGTACAGTATCTGTCTAGTTTCCATATACAGAATCTCCTGGTTTCCACGTATAGTATCTCCTCATTTCCATGTACAGTACCTCCTAGTTTCCATGTATGGTATCTCCTAGTTTCCATGTACGGTATGTTCTAGTTTCCATGTACGGTATCTCCTAGTTTCCATGTACAGCATCTCCTATGTACGATATCTCCTAGTTTCCATGTATGGCATCTCCTAGGTGCGACATCTCCTAGTTTCCATGTACTGCATCTCTTAATTTCCATGTGCGGTATCTCCTAGTTTCCATGTACGGTATGTTCTAGTTTCCATGTACGACATCTCCTAGTTTCCATGTATGGCATCTCCTAGTTTCCATGTATTATACCTCCTCATTTTGATTTATGACGTCTCCTAGTTTCCTTGTACTGCATCTCTTAGACGGTATCTGTCTAGTTTCCATATACAGAATCTCCTGGTTTCCACATATAGTATCTCCTCATTTCCGTGTACAGTACCTCCTAGTTTCCATGTATGGTATCTCCTAGTTTCCTTGTACTGCATCTCTTAGTTTCCAAATATGGTATCTCCTAGTTTCCATATACGGTATCTGTCTAGTTTACATATACAGCATCTCCTGGTTTCCATGTACAGTATCTCCTCATTTCCATGTACAGTATCTCCTCATTTCCATGTACAGTACCTCCTAGTTTCCATGTACTGTATCTCCTAGTTTCCATGTATGGCATCTCCTAGTTTCCATGTATGGCATCTCTTTGTTTCGATGTACGGTATCACCTAGTTTCCATGTACCTTATGTTCTAGTTTCCATGTATGGTATCTCCTAGATTCCATGTATGGCATCTCTTAGTTTGGATGTACGGTATCTCCTAGTTTCCATGTACGGTATGTTCTAGTTCCCATATACGGTATCTCCCAGTTTCCATGTACCGTATCTCCTAGCTTCCATGTACGGCATCTCCTAGTTTCCATGTACAGCATCTCCTAGTTTCCATGTACTGCATCTTCTAAATCTCATGTGCGGTACCTCGTAGTTTCCATGTACTGAATCTCTTAGTTTCCATGTACTGGATCTCCTAGTTTCCATGTACAATATCTCCTAGTTTCCATGTATGGCATCTCCTATGTGCGACCTCTCCTAGTTTCCATGTACGGTATCTCCTAGTTTCCATGTACGGCATCTCCTAATTCCATGTACGGCATCACCTATGTGCGACCTCTCCTAGTATCCATGTACGGTATCTCCTAGTTTCTATTTATGGCAACCCCTAGTTTCCATGTACAATATCTCCTAGTTTCTATGTACGGCATCTCCTATGTGCGACCTCTTCTGGTATCCATGTACGGCATCTCCTAGTTTCCCTGTACTGCATCTCAGTTTCAATGTACGGTATTCCCTAGATTCCATGTACGGTATCTCCTAGTTTCCTTGTATGGCATCTCCTACTTTTCATATATGGTATCTCCATGTACAGCATCCCCTAGTTTCCATGTATGGTATCTGTTTAGTTTCCATATACGGCATCTCCTAGTTTCCTATTACTACATCTCTTAGTTTCCATGCACAGTATTTCCTAGTTTCCATGTACGGTATCTCCTAGTTTCCATGTATCGTATCTCCTAATTTCCATGTACTGCATCTCTTAGTTCCCATGTACAGGATCTCCTAGTTCCAAGTACGCTATCTCCTAGTTTCCATGGACTGCATTTCTTAGTTTCCATTTACAGTTTCTCCTAGTTTCCATGTACGTTTTCTCCTAGTTTTTATGTACGGCATCTCCTAGTTTCCATGTATGGTATCTGTCTAGCTTCCATGTACGGCATCCCCTAGTTTCCATGTGCAGCATCCCCTAGTTTCCATGTGCAGCATCTCCTAGTTTTCATGTACGTCATCTCCTAGTTTCCATGTATGGTATCTCCTTGTTTTCATGTATGGTATCTCCTAGTTTCCATGTATGGTATCTTCTAGTTTCCATGCACAGTATCTCCTAGTTTGCATGTACGGTATCTCCTAGTTTCCATGTACAGTATCTCCTAGTTTCCATGTACAGTATCTCCTAGTTTGCATGTACGGTATCTCCTAGTTTCCATGTACGGTATCTCCTAGCTTTCAAGTACGGTATTTCCTAGTTTCCATGTATGGTATCTCCTAATTTCCATGTACGGTATCTCCTGGTTTCCATGTACGGTATCTCATAGTTTCCATGTATGGTATCTCCTCGTTTCCATGTATGGTATCTCCTCGTTTCCATGTAAGGTATCTCCTAGTTTTCATGTACGGTATCTCCTAGTTTCCATCATGTACGGTATCTCCTAGTTTGCATGTATGGTATTTCCTTGTTTCCATGTATGGTATCTCGTACTTTCCTTTTACTGAATCTCTTAGTTTCCATTACGGTATCACCTAGTTTCCATGTAGGGCATCTCCTAGTTTCAATGTACGGTATCTCCTAGTTTCCATGCACGATATGTCCTAGTTTCTATGTATGGTATCTCCTAGTTTCCTAATACTACATCTCCTAGTTTCCACGTATGGTATCTCCTAGTTTCCATGTACGGTATCTCCTAGTTTCCTAATACTTCATCTCCTAGTTTCCGTGTACGGTATCTCCTAGTTTCAATGTATGGTATTTCCTAGTGTCCATGTACAGTATCTCCTAGTACCCACGGTGCGTGTGACAGTTCTGGTGTGTAGAGTTCTCTTCAGTGTGGGAATATTAGGTAGGTGAGAAATGAATTCAAATGTCCCTAATCTGAAACCCACACATCCAAACCTGATGCTATTACACTATGGGCTGGAGTGAGGATCCCCTATAACCTCCAGTGAGAGAGGGGAGATCACATAAATCCATAAGCAAAGCTCTCTAAGAGATCAATATGTAACTGCTTTTCAAACCATAAAACTGCTTCTACACTGCAGATCCCGTCCTGGTTCTGTGTATATCAATCATGTTTTTCATTCATAAAAACATTGCTGTTTTTGTCTTACAACTAGGTACAATATTCCTTTCTTTTTGCCTTTTCCATCCTTCAGTCAATCCATTTTTAAATTAATTGTGTAGTAAAAAAATAATTAAAAAATTCCTTTAGTAAACAATTAAAAAATCCAGATCACTGACATATTATCTATGCAAACAATATTGAAACACAAATATCGCTAAATAAATATTAACAAAAATATTGCCTTCCTATACTTGACTAATCGTAACCAAAAATATCAAGAACACAGATATCATTGTAAAAAATATCATTTTTTACATATATTGAAAACACAAATATCGGAAAAAAAATATTGTCACCTTTAAATAAACATATATGTCAAAAATATCACCTCACGCAATAACGACTACAATATTAGTGCCAAAATAATTACTTTGTCATTATTAAACATAAAACAAACTACTTTTTATGTTAAACGAATAATTTCAATAAAAATTAAACAATATATACACATGTCTGAATAAAAAAATTATATTACATCACCAACATAATTATATTTCACCCCAATACAATTTATAACTATATGAATAACAAAATAAGCAAAAACAATTATTTACATAAACTTCAAGCATTTATACAACAATCTAAATATAAAAGTAATATTCAAAACTATCTACCTACATATTAAACATTATAAATTAAATGTAAATTAACATTTACCATAGAAGGATATACCTGATAAAAAGGTTAAAACTAAACTAACCAATAAAATCAAACTATAACCAAACAACAAATCAGATCACACAAACTATTAAATCAACAATATAAAATCACTCAAATTTTATCAACTGAATACTTCAAAAATGACCAAAAGCTGCAAACGAGTAAACACTGTCGGATTCTCTGACCAGACCCTAAAAAAAGAAAAATATACATCTTAACAACTACCTTGCAAAGTACGTAAAATTTATATTTAAACAAAAATTTACTTGGAATTAACTTTATAAATGTAAAATAGCAAATAACTAACAAAGCATTCTTCAACTTCTATCTCTTTACATGCACTTACAACACAAAATTACTACAACTTCAAAATGTGCTAAACTGCTGAAAAACAACACCAATTTCAAATGATAAAAAAGGCATAAAAAAGTAAGTATATATAAATTGTTATAAAATAGAAACTCAACTCAAAAACTATTAAAAAAACAATAAGACCTCAAACTCTACATTCTATCAAATAAATTAATATTTTAAATGAAACTGACGCCCTTTTTTTCTCCTAACATAAAAGCAAGCACTGGCTTCACATTACAACACCTCCAACGGAAAAGCTGCAAAAAAGTGTGAAGCATCTAAGAAGAACATACATGTAAACTTAGATAATAAACGAAGGGGCATAATTGTATATGTAAATAGCAAACTTATAAACATCTAAATACTATAATTATTTATTACACTACTTTCAGACACAGTGACAGAAATAGCAAGCTACAAAACATCCCAGAAAGGATAACAATTTCTAAGGGCCTGATTACAAGCACAGCGGTCTTGGGACCATCGTACTATCATTGGCAGTTTGACTGCCGCCTCCTTGGTGGTCCGAGTTCTCGCTTACGAGCAGTGCACTTGGAGCGCCATAAGACCGCCGCCATTTCCAAGATCTTGGGTCCCGCAGCGGCGGTAGGGAAAGCGGCGGCCTTTGGAGGCGGTGCTGGCATCGGCACTGCCATGGGGATCACAGGCTGCCTTTTCGCCGACCTTTTCATGGTGGTGACCCTGCCATGAAAAGGTCACCAGAAAGGCAGGGAAGTTGCCACAAAACGGGCCCCAGGGTGATTCAGTCCATTGGGAATTGTGGTTGGGGGCACATGTTGTGCCCCCCCTATCCCTGCACTGTTTGCATACGTTATGTGCCATGACGACATGGTGCAAGGCAACAGTGCATCTAACGTGCAGGTGGCGCTGCACTGCGCCGGCATGTTATTCAAGCTCTCTCTATGAGCCGAAGCATGCCACAGTCAAGTCACTGCCGCTGTAACATCGCCAGCTCGGCAACATGGTAATGTGGAGATAAGGATACCGCAGGCTTGGCGGTGTTCTCCCAACCGTCGCTGTCTCGGCCAGCTGTTCGCTCGCACAATTTGTAATCGGGCCCTAAGTCACATGGGCTACACCTACAACCAATAAAGTAAATCGATAGAAAATGAGATTTGGAAATGTACCAAATATTATTCTAATGCACGCTATGGAAGAGCCACTGCAAAAGATAATGTTGTAATTAACTTAAGGGAACACAACCACCCCCGCCCTCAAATGAGACAGAAATAGAAGTAAGGGGGTACAGGATATAAAAGAGGCAAGCACTAGCTCCCAGGAACCCACAACCAAAATCCTAAAAGATATAGGGCCCGATTCACAAAAGTAATCCGAGACAAAATCCTAACTTTACGACTTTTGGTATTCACAAAAGGCATTTAGGAGTAGTAAAGTTAGGAATCCCAACTTTACTACTCCTAAAGGCCCTTTGTGAATATCGAAAGTCGTAAAGTTAGGATTTTGTCTCAGTTTAGGAGTAGTAAAGTTAGGAATCCTAACTTTACTACTCCTAAATGCCTTTTGTGAATTCCGAAAGTCGTAAAGTTAGGATTTTGTCTCAGTTTAGGAGTAGTAAAGTTAGGAATCCTAACTTTACTACTCCTAAATGCCTTTTGTGAATACCGAAAGTCGTAAAGTTAGGATTTTGTCTCAGATTACTTTTGTGAATCGGGCCCATACTCTCTAAATTCTATGCACACATCGCAGGCCAACTACCACCTAGACCCACTTTAAAATGTTTAATTGCACAAACTAAAAATGCCACCAGCGATACCCCATCTGCCTCTAGAAGATGCCAAGATATAGAAATACCTGAACACTGAAAAATTATACATAATGAGGAACCCTTCCAGTTATATGACAACCTAAACAATGAGTAGACGAATCTCAATATTTTCTTCAGCAGATAATTTACTACAACTAAGCCATTGCCAAAGCTGGATGATGGATGGGGCCCTCAATATGTGTCTCAAACCATTCACTCAGGTATTCAATTCAATTCAATATAACTTTATTCAAATACATCTTGTATACATAAAAGTACAATAAAAAATATATACAATTCATTACATTAAAAATCATAAACATACATAAATATGTATAATGAATAAAAAATGATTAGAAATACAGTGCCCTCAAAAGTAGATAAAGTGCAAGATCGTGCATCAGAGCGATACAGTATTCATGGAGCAACGTGCTCTTACAGCAGCTTTCAAAAATGCACCCAAACATATTGTTTCAGCTTCATCTTTCAGGCGAAGAAACAATTCATGTGCATCTATTAAATGTCTAACTCTTTGTTACCAGAAAATGTTTGGAGTTTATAAGATAAAACCCACAGAAAAACATAAAATGTGACGTTGACTTTCCTGAGTTGCCATCACAGAGACATGGAGTAGAGTCCAAATTAATGTTAAAACCCAGTGGGAAACATAACAGATATTTCGCTGTACCTGCCTTATATCGAAATAGAAGGCTTCGTTCCCACCACCATTTCACTCTGGTTAATTGCATTGCCATGTTATGTGAGGGGGTGAGTATCTCATAATTTGACTCGCTCTCCTTCACAGTTTCCTTACGCAATCTATCGAAAATTGCCTGGTCATATAATGCCTGTCGTAGTTGTTTTTTTATTAATATTTAAGTTGTTAAGTGGATCATCAAAAATCCGTTCAAGATTGACAGAGCATAATATGGATCTTACGCTAGCTAACCATGGGATTTCAGTCCCCTTCTCACAACTGAGGCAATCTATATTGATGTTCCTGGTTAAACAAGCTTTTCCATTTTTCCAGATGGTAAGCCATAATAACGGTGGCGGGGGCTTTATGTAATCCTCGATGTATGGGATACCTATTTCTCTATGACAAATGTGAGTAGGGGATCAAATAGGAGCCATTAGGGCCTTTCCACAAAATCTGTTCTCTTCCAATTGAACTGGGTTTTCCCCCGCACCATACGTGGCCGCAGGCAAACATTGTGTTTTATATATTTGCAATAAAGGGGAGAGAGCACCCACACTCCAGTTGCGGTAAGGAAAATAGTGCGCAAATTGATTTTGTTAGTTTTTGCCTGCTTTGCGCAGTCTGTGGGCCCCATGAGCCCGTGGCTGCAAATGGTAATCCCAAATAGGAAAAAGTACAAACTTGCAATAACTTGTTTTTTTTGCCTGCAGAAATAAAGGCTAAGTGATGTTTCTTTGGGCCACAGGCCATAATCAAAGATTTGTTAAAATTTGTTTGTAAATCTAAGGTGGCAATAAAACAAAAAAAGCCCTGTACCAGGCGTCATAGAGCGTTTGGCGTACGCGCCATTAAAACTGCATCATCTGCATATAAAAGTGTAGGTAAAGGTGACCCATTGATTAAAGGAACGTCTAGGGTCATGTTCATTGAAAACGGGTGAAGGTTATTAATATATAATATTAATAAAAGTGGTGCCAGTACTTTTCCTTGCCTCACTCCTCGCAGAACATTTATGGGAGATGAAACCTCACCCTCTGTGGTGATTCTAACCTTGGCCTTCATGTCTATGTGCAAATATGCGAGAAAGTGCACCAGTGCCTGGTCCAGCCCCTGCACCAAAAGGTTCGCCCAAAGTTTAGACCGATTAACACAGTCAAACGCTCGGGATAGATCTATGAAGGCTAAATACACTGGTGACTTACGTGCAATTGTATATTTTCCTATCATCAGTGTCAAGTGTAAGCATTGTTCGACCATGCCAACATTACTCCTCAACCCATATGGACAGGGATATAAAACTGACGTTTCTTCTGCCCAGTCCTTAATATGGTTGTATAAGATTCTCGCAAAAACCGAGCTGTGGTGTTGATAAGGGAGATAGGCAGTAGCGGCCCGTGGTGGGAGTGCTGCCGGGCGGTGACGTGGGGCGGGGAAGGGGCAGGGGCAGGGTGGGGGTTAGTAAACTACGGAATAGGGCCGAATAGAGGTAAGTAAACATATAAATAAATAAAACGAATTTCGTTGCGCGCGCTGCATCGCATTTGCTTCGTCCACTTCCTCTATAGAGACAGAAAAATCATTACATTGGCCCTTCACCTTTTCTGTGCTTGGGTCATCAACAGAAGCATACATTTTAGAAAAGTGTGCCTCCCAAGTAGCACTAGCAATATGACAACTTAACTGTGTTGCCAATTGTGTCCCTCTCCTCACTCCAAAGCCAATTACTATTTTTTGTTGCCGCTGATAACGCAAGTGAATCCCACTGATTTTGTAGCTACCCATTTCCTACTTGCAGTTGTATTTTAATATATCTTACGGTATGTAGACACTTCTATAGGATCCCTAGGGATAGATGTGAGTGCCTTCCTTAAATTACGATTAGCCGTTAAACATTCATGATCAAGGCACCTTGGTTTAGAATGTTTAACGTACGTGGGGCGAGGCAATTTGCTTTTAGTATTTAGGCATGACTGAGTGAAGACTGGAACCACCCCTTGACTCAAACCATCAGTGCCCAAGCATACTTCAACCAGGGCCATATTTTCTCTGATTATAGTGTGGAAGAGTTGGGCTTGGTCAATATCAATCTTAAGCAACCAGTATTTATTTGTAAGCTGGACGCCCCACACTCCACGCTTAAGGTGTCCTTATTAGACAGAGCAAATGTTACCTCGAGAGAGTTGTGGTCCCCATAAGTAGAAGCCATCACTCTCCCTGTAACACAGAGCTGAGTAAATTAGATGTTATAAAAAAAATATCTATTATAGAAGGGCGTCCTCTGCCCCTATGTGTAGGTACCACTTGCTCACTGGGGCCTACAACATCCATTACATTAATTAAATTATGAGAATCTAGAAAGGTCTTTAGTTCTGCTCCTCGGATATCAGTCCCGGGAATACATCTGTTAAACTATCCTCTTTGACTGTACTACATATTGCTGCAGGGATATTTTTGCGACCCAATCTGGCATTAAAATCACATACCAAACAAATCCCTGGTGATAGGCCAATGACTGCCGCAGCATTTTGTAATTCCATCATGAAATCGAAAACTTGGATGAATTTAGTATTAGAGGTGTTACAAAAATCATTACAGGAAAAATTAATAAAATATAGAAAAATTGGGTCTTACATTTTTGCGCATTGAAAATTATTATTATAAGTCCGGAGCGGTTTGACGTATGCCCCCGACATTAGTTTCACCCTGATGGCCAATCACCCAGCAGCCGTCTCAGAGCATGATGGTATTGCTGGAACATGATATCAATCAAAGCCATCAACAGGGGTATCTTCCACTAACCATGTTTTCTGGAACAATAGTATGTCAAATTGTTTTATAAACATTACCCACTCGGATAATAATAATTCTGATGCAAGGCCGGCCACATTCCAACTTAAAATATGCAGCTTGGGACACCTATCGTCCCCGTGGATCTTAATAATGTTGATAGGAGGGGAAAAGGGAACAGACGGGATAATATCGCATAAGACTTATTGTTGAGAATGAAGTCTCAATTAAGGCATTAAGAATATTTTGTTCTTTTTGTCCCCCAGTCAGTCTAGGTTTTCAAGATCACTTAACAGAGCATATCTATTTTCAGAGACAAACTGAGGCCCAGGATTATTTAAAGTGGTGCTTCCAGAGAAGATTTCTTGCCCAGTTGGATTATAAAAGTAGCCTAATGGGAGAGCACATATGTTTGTGTGGAACAAGTTACTGTCCTCTGTCATGCCCAGCAGATATCATACTATCGCTGGTCTACGGAAGTTTATAATGATGCAGCCTCCTGCAATATCCTTCCTAGAATGTCCAACCCAACCTACCCTTCTGGCCATCAAGACTCCATTAAAATGTGAGCTATTGAAGCATTTATGTTTCCGTAGCCAATCGAGACATTTATTACGTAGCTCTGGCCATTGCTCTTTCTGGGACTCCTTAAGCTGGGGGACACCAGCAAGAACTAAAACTTATGGGCATGAGGCTGGAGGTAAACCCAGTTTGTCCTTGTTAGGAAGAGCAGAAAAAGTGTTCTGATTAGGCTTAATTGATTAACCGCCAACTGGGCAGGATCATATTTGTCAGATGGGCAACACGTTTTCCCTGCTGAGTTTTACATATTCCTGAGCTAGCAGGCGCCATCAATTTCTCCTGTATTGTGGTGACAGCGCTATTAGGAGTGACTAAAGCATCAACTGGGTGATCAGTTAGGGTGGAGTTATTCACTTTTTTGAGCGATTGAGAATTTAGTGCAGAAAAAAATAACACTCTAGATGATTCAAGCATGGATAGTCTTGATGCGATATCAAGCAGACATTTCTCAATGCTAGACAATTGAGCCCTAATTGATTGAAGTTTTTCATCCATGACAACACCCAATTTTCCAAACAATAGATTAAAATCGACGACTCCATATTACAACTGTCTACAGTCTATGTTGAGTGTGACAAGGGCAATTTAAAACACCGATTGGTCAACTGCCCCTGGCATGTGGATTTACCACTCCTTGTCCCAGGACCCTTTGATGACTTTGTGGCATGACTTCTCGTCTTGAGAGCTGGCTCCCGATCAGGTAAAGTACTTATAGAGCTGCCAGAATTTAAGGATGATGAACGGTTACCAATTTCACCTACTGTTGTTTCCTCTGAAATGGGTGGGATCTCCTGTTGCAGCGAATCGTTGGTTAGACATAGTACTGGAGTGCCCTGGGGCAGAGGCATTTCTGTCAGTCGAGAACCTTGATTGAACCCATAATCCAAGGATAACTTCCTTCGTGTTAATGTCATTTCCTTTGCCACAATCTCCATTGCCCTTTCCAAATTACTGTCAATTTGCCTTGCCAGGTAGGTCGCTCCCCCACCACACAGCTCCGCCTGTGCTGTCCGCCCGCTGCTGCTGCTGGTAAGCTCGCCCCTCCGCTTGTGGCCTCGGTGCCCGTGTTTTCTTCTGTTTTCCCTCGCTGCCCCCATCTCCCTTGTGTCCATTTTGCCTTCTGTGCCCTCGCTGCCCCACTGTACTGTGCCCGTGTTTTTCTTCTGTTTTCCCTCGCTGCCCCCACCTCCCTTGTGTCCGTTTTGCCTTCTGTGCCCTCGCTGCCCCACTGTACTGTGCCCGTGTTTTTCTTCTGTTTTCCCTCGCTGCCCCCACTTCCCTTGTGTCCATTTTGCCTTCTGTGCCCTCGCTGCCCCCACTGTACTGTGCCCGTGTTTTTCTTCTGTTTTCCCTCGCTGCCCCCACCTCCCTTGTGTCCATTTTGCCTTCTGTGCCCTCGCTGCCCCCACTGTACTGTGCCCGTGTTTTTCTTCTGTTTTCCCTCGCTGCCCCCACCTCCCTTGTGTCCATTTTGCCTTCTGTGCCCTCGCTGCCCCACTGTACTGTGCCCGTGTTTTTCTTCTGTTTTCCCTCGCTGCCCCCACCTCCCTTGTGTCCGTTTTGCCTTCTGTGCCCTCGCTGCCCCACTGTACTGTGCCCGTGTTTTTCTTCTGTTTTCCCTCGCTGCCCCCACCTCCCTTGTGTCCATTTTGCCTTCTGTGCCCTCGCTGCCCCCACTGTACTGTGCCCGTGTTTTTCTTCTGTTTTCCCTCGCTGCCCCCACCTCCCTTGTGTCCACTTTGCCTTCTGTGCCCCTCGCTGCCTCTCTCCATTCCCGCCGCTGCGTCCCTGCGCCCGCCCCCTGACTGCCCATTCGCTGCCCCTGCCTCCCAGCTGCTCCTCCCTCCCACCTCCCCATATATGGCGGCCGCTGGCGCGCCGAAGGCGCGCCCGTCCGCGACTGGACCGCGCCCAGCGCCAGAACCCCTGGGCCGCGCGCCCCCGCTCCAGCCTCGAGGACCGACGCCGATACGATGCCACCACACTCCACGCTCTCAACCCCGGACGGACGCACAACTGCTTCAAGGCCGCCCCGAAACGCACCCATGGTCCCTTCACCTGCCGGAACTGCAGCTACACCAGCCTCAGAGCCACCGAGGCGCCCGCCAAGAAGGACCTCAACCACCTCCGGTGCATCCTACTGAACACCCGCTCCGCACGCAAACACGCCGTCGAGCTCTGGGACCTGCTCGACACATCACCAGACGTCGCCTTCCTGACTGAGACCTGGATGAACGACTCCTCCGCCCCCGACATCGCCATAGCCATCCCAGACGGCTATAAGATCACCCGCAGAGACCGCATCAACGCAGTAGGAGGAGGAATCGCCATCGTCCACAAGAACACCATCAGGGTCTCGACCAGCACCGACGACACTCTCAGCACCGCCGAACACATGCACTTCCAGATCCACACGGACCCCAACACCACCCTTAGAGGCACCCTTGTCTACAGACCCCCTGGGCCCCGACCCCAGTTCAGCGACTCCATCGCCGACTTCATCAGCACGCACGCCCTGACCTCTACCGACTACATCCTCCTCAGAGACCTGAACTTTCACCTGGAGAACAACAACGACAGCAACTCCACCACCCTGATCGACAGCCTCGCCAACCTCGGTCTGAGCCAGCTCGTCACAACACCGACCCATTCCGCCGGCCACACGCTTGACCCCATCTTCTCCTCAAGCTCCCACGTCTCCTTCAGCCACACCACGGAACTCCTCTGGACCGACCACCGCTGCATCCATTTCACCTTCCAGAAACCCACCACACACCACCGCACCCAACAGATCCCACGCCGCTGCTGGAGCAAAGTCACCGAAGACCAACTTCGGGCAACCCTCGCTCTCAGCCCTCCCTCCGACCCATCCAACACCGACGACGCTGCCTGCAACCTCAGACGATGGATGGACGACTGTGCCAACACCCTCGCCCCGCTGAAAAAGCTCACCTACAGTGACACCACCAAAAGAGCCAGCTGGTTCACCTCGGAACTCCTAGCTTCCAAGCGTACCTGCCGGAAACTAGAGAAGAAATGGCACAGTGATAAGACACCGGACAGCCACACAGCCCACAAAGACGCCATCCGTAACCACCACCACCTCATCAGGTCCGCCAAGAGAATCTCCTTCAAAGACCGCCTCGACAACAACGCACACAACAGCAAGGAGCTTTTCAACATAGTGAAGGAACTCTCCAATCCCAGCTCCAACACCAACGACATCCCGCCGTCGCAACCCCTGTGCGATTCCCTCGCCACCTTCTTTCACCGCAAGATCGCCGACATCCACGACAGCTTCAACACCCAGACAGCCCCAACTAAGATCGATGCACCAGACCCGCCGCACACCATCGACCACGACCCCCTGCCAGCCTGGGCCAGCGTGAACATCGAGGACACCATCAAGACCATGAGCACAATACACTCCGGCTCCCCGTCAGACCCTTTCCCGCACCACATCTTCAACAAAGCCTGCAGCTCCATCGCACCCCACCTGTGCAACGTCATCAATCTCTCCTTCGAGACCGCGACCTTCCCAGAGAGCTGGAAACACGCAGAGATCAACGCCCTACTCAAAAAACCCAAGGCGGACCCGAGAGACCTCAAGAACTTCCGGCCCATCTCCCTGCTTCCGTTCCCAGCCAAGGTCATCGAGAAGATCGTCAACAAACAGCTAACCCGATACCTCGAAGAAAACAGCATCCTGGACCCATCCCAATCAGGGTTCCGCAGCAACCACAGCACCGAGACTGCCCTCATCACCGCCACCGACGACATCAGGATCCTGCTGGACAATGGTGAGACCGCAGCCCTCATCCTGCTGGACCTCTCCGCCGCCTTCGACACTGTCTGCCACCGCACTCTACGCACACGCCTCCACGACGCAGGGATCCGAGACAAGGCCCTGGAATGGACCACCTCCTTCCTCGCCGGCAGAACCCAGAGAGTCCGCCTCCCACCATTCCGATCCGAAGCCTCCGAGATCATCTGCGGCGTACCCCAGGGATCGTCCCTCAGCCCAACACTGTTCAACATCTACATGACCCCGCTCGCACTCATCGCCAGACAACACGACCTCAACATAATCTCCTACGCCGACGACACTCAACTGATCCTCTCCCTCACCAAGGACCCCCTCGCCGCCAAATCCAACCTCCATGAAGGAATGAAGGCCGTCGCCGATTGGATGAAGATCAGCCGACTAAAACTGAACACGGAGAAGACAGAGGTCCTCATCCTCGGCTCCAACCCCTCAGCCTGGGACGACTCCTGGTGGCCAACGACGCTGGGAGCAGCCCCGTCACCCACCGACCACGCACGCAACCTGGGAGTCATCCTCGACTCAACGCTCTCCATGGACAAGCAAGTCAACGCAGTCTCATCCTCCTGCTTCAACACCCTCCGCATGCTTCGCAAGATCTACAGGTGGATCCCGACAGACACAAGAAGAACAGTCACCCAGTCCCTCGTCAGAAGCAGACTTGACTATGGGAACGCCCTCTACGCGGGAGCCCCGGCCAAGCTCATCAAGCGGCTGCAACGCATACAAAACGCCTCCGAACGCCTGATCCTCGATGTACCACGCCACAGCCACATCACCCCCCACCTGAGGAACCTGCACTGGCTCCCCGTCGACAGGAGAATCTCCTTCAAACTCCTCATCCACGCACACAAGGCACTCCACAAGACTGGCCCAGCCTACCTCAACAGACGACTCCTCTTCTACGTCCCCAACCGCCAACTCCGCTCCGCCGACCTCTCCCTCGTCCCTCGCATTCGAAGAACTACCACCGGCGGCAGATCCTTCTCCCACCTCGCCGCCAAGACCTGGAACACCCTTCCACTAAGCCTACGACAGACCCAAGACCTGCTGACCTTCAGGAGGCTACTCAAGACCTGGTTGTTCGACCAGTAGCAGCACCCCCCCCCCCCCCCCTTTTTCTTTTCTTTTTTCCCTAGCGCCTTGAGACCCTCACGGGTAAGTAGTGCGCTTTACAAATTCTGTGATTGATTGATTGATTGATTAGTTTGACCAGCCAACATTCCTGGGGACCACGTACTCCTTTCCGCTTACCCATTATAAGTGTAAGACAAAACCACTCACCACATAAACAGCAGTAGGGAAAAAGCAAATGAAAGAGAGCAGACCCAGCGCAGCCTTAACCGGCCGCGAACGGGCGCAGACGGGCCCGCTGGAATAAGTAGACGCCTCTTGGCGCTTGTGGAAGTGTTGGCGACTTCCTACCGAAGGGAGAACAGGGGCCTGAAGTCCGGCCCCCACCGCCGGCAACAAACGTCAAATCCCATGCAGCGGGAGCCCCGCGGGAATCGGTAGGAGCCTCTGGGCACATGCAGTAGCGTTGGTGGCTTTTTGCTGCAGGGAGAACTGGGGCCTGAAATTCTGCCCCCACTGCAGGCACCAAGCTTCAAATCCCGCACAGTGGGAGCCCTGCAGGAATAAGTAGGTGCCTCTGGGCGCTTGTGGTATCATTAGTGACTTCCTGCTGCAGGGAGAACTGGGGCCTGAAGTCCTGCCCCCACCTCTGGCAACAAGCTCCAAATCCCGTGCAGCGGGAGCCCCACAGGAAGAAGTAGACGCCTCCGGGCACTTGCGGTAGCGTTCGCGGTTTCCTGCCGCAGGTAGAACTGGGGCCTGAAGTCCTGCCCCCACCTCTGGCAACAAGCTTTGAATCCCTTCATTCACTCAGGTATTCACCATACATGGGGACTATCACAGCACAAATATCCTTTTAATATGGATCCTGCTACAAAATAAGCACAGTAACTCTTAAACCACATTTAACATAAAACAAATAACTACTACCCACACAAAATAATGATAGACTTTGAACAACCCATGATTCAAACCATTTTGAAAATGTACCCTCACACAGCAGTATAAGGGTGTTTCTACCATTTCAATCAAAGCATATGGAGACTCTTCCAACAATCTGCACAAAGTGGAGAATATGCTACGAGCAGTCAATTAGCCTTTGAAATAAAATAAACGATAGCACTAGCCTATGACCGTGTCTCAGAGGTGTCTGACCACCACACAGTTACTAATAGAAAGCCGATACTACCAACAAAACAAAGACAAAATAAACCCCCTAATGGATCATTTTGAAGGCATTTGGGTTAGTAAACTGCATCGCTCTGGGCACAGACACCAATCCAAATTCCGCATACTATGGTGGAAGGTCTATGACAGCTCAGGAAGCCAAAACAAACAACACAGTGGAGGGATGGCACAATGCCTTCCAATCCACACGAGGCAGAACCCAACCTTCACTCTATAAATGTATTGAAGCATTACAAAAAGAGCAAAGGTACCAACAAATACGAGTGGAGCAATCTGTAGGCCAAATTGAACCTAAACTTAGAAAAAACAAACCAAAAGAATGTATGACATGCTACAATTTAAAGTCAAACTCTTCATAAACAATAAAGGAGTGAATTACTTAGCAATAATAGCAAAAAGCATATTATAATATAAATAGTACCTTAGGAAACTCCCAAAACAGTATAACATAATCTTAACGTACATGACAAATCATTTTTTATATAAATAATGAACATAATATTTTATTACATCCGTCAAAACATTAAATAGAACTCCAATCTTAAATAAGACTGATATAATAAAGTAATATATACATGATCTTTATTAAAAATCTAAACCTCACCAACAGAAAGCTCAAAGAAAAAACTCAATTCATTACATAAAATAATTAAAACTTATAAAATAAACATTTCCAAATAACAATCACATAATAGTTACACAAATAATAAAATATAACATTTCCCACCCAAAACAAATAAATTAAATAAGACTTAACATATGTAGCTTCAGATCACCATGTCTATCTACGTAGCCAAAATGTATAATCCTCCAAAAACAGGAAAAATATTATCCAAAAAGCCCCAAAAATAAAACCAATCCATTAGACATCCCTTGAAGCATAGGAACTGTAAAAATATTTTTGAAAAAGTGTTTAGAAAAGAGAAATGCTCCTGGAAACCCAAAAAAGGAAATCAAAGTTAAAAATATTGGTTTATTATAAACCAGAAAAGATTTCCTTTAAGAAAATGGTAAATCCCTATGCCCATAGGACATGTATTTAGACAAAAACCTAGCAAACACAAGGAGATGATGGACGGAGCGCTGAAACTTTTCAGACACTCACCCACAGTCACAGATCTGGGTTGAGTCCATCATCGTTCTTTAGCTCACTTCGTCACCTCAGTTCAGACCCAGCTATATGCAAATCAGTCTTGACCCTGTGCCTCATGGGAACAGTAGAGCCCGAACTGCCAAGCCATGTCTTCCCTGGACAGGAAACAAGCATCCTGGGACCGGTTTCGGGGTAACACCCCTCTTAAGCCAGGCTAGCTTGAATCCAGTGGCAAAGTGAAGCGAGGGACCCACGTCCGGGCATACCCTGCCAACTTAGGGCAAACAAAGCAAACACAAGATGATTTACAGAGAGCTGAAACTTTTCAGACACTCACCTCTAGTCACAGATCTGGGTTGAATCCATCATCGTTCTTTAGCTCACTTCGCCACCTCGGTTCAGACCCAGCTATATACAAATCAGTCTTGACCCTGTGCCTCACGGGAACAGTCTAGCCCGAACTGCCAAGCCAGGTCTTCCCTGAACCGGAAACAAGCATCCTGGGACCGGTTTCGGGGTAACACCCCTTATCAGCCAGGCTAGCTTGAGCAGTGTTCGGTCGCATCCAAATTAGGCAGTCGGGACCGCCGACCAGGTGCCGGTCGGTCCCAGGACCGAGTCATGTCGGGCGGAAGCAATTCCGCCCGACATCGAAATCAGCCCCATAATGACCCAACCCCCACAAATAACACTATAACCAACCTCTATATCTCCAACCTACGCCCCTTACCCCAAAAACCCTAAACAAAACCCTTTAACCTGGTCCGAAGAACTGCAGCATCGTATAGCGACTTGGATCCCAGAAAATAGACTTAAAATAACCCAAGTAGACTACAAAATTGAAAGCAGCAGTAAAAAAAAAAATCGGTGTTATATGAAACTAAATAAAAGACTATATCCCTTTAGGAATAAATGGAAAAATATGTAAAAAATGTTGAATAAATGTATGAAAAAATGTTTTAAAAAAATTAAACATGTAAAACATGCCACAAAATGATATATTTTTAGTATAAATTAAATATTAGTGTAAAAATATACAAGTGTTTAATATATACTGGAAAAATGATTTTAAAATGATGTTTAAAATACATGCATATGGAACAATTTAACACATGTTGAAAAAATGTATATGTTGGCAAATTAAAAAAACCTGGAAAATGTACATCATACAATACTCTTTAAATATGATTTATGTTGTTTATTTAATAATACATAATGTAATAAAAAAAATTATTTCTCTGTATATAAAGTTTATTTGCAAATAAAAATAATATAGGTTTAAAAATGTAAAAGTATACATTAAATAAACTATGAAAAAATAAATAAAAATTGAAAAATGTGTAACATGATTTTTTCTCTGAATTTGTAGTTAATAATGTTAATTATTACAAATATACAACTAACTACCTTTTAATTATCTTTCTAAACACCAAGAATACTAATTAAATAGCATAAACTATTCCTACTTTTTTTTAGTATTAGTATTATTACTTTATTGTTTGATTAATAAAAATCATTAGAATGATGGACATACAACAATAAAAACGTATATCAGTCAATTGCTAAAATATTTACACATGGGGGACAATAAAGAACAACATTGTGTTGTATTGTAATTGCATTTATATAGCGCTTGCTACCCCTGACGAGGCATCGTAGTGCTTTTTCGGCGAGTAGCACGACACTCCAGAACCCATAAAGGATTAGTGTTGAATTAGTATAATGAAATATGAAAGTAATTTGAGTGGTGGATAGGTTAGTCAGTTATTTGGATTGAGAAGGATAGCAGAGGGATAGAAGGGGAAGAAAGGTTTGCATTTATATAGCGCTTGTTACCCCTGATGGGGTGTTGAAGCGCTTTTTTCGGTGAGTAGCACGCTACCCAGGAACCCATAAAGGAATAGTGGTGAATTAGTATAGTGAAATATGAAAGTAATTTTAGTGGTGGATATTAGTCAGTTATTTGGACTGCGAAGGATAGCGGAGGGATAAAACAGGGAAAAAGGTTTGCATTTATATAGCACTTGTTACCCCTGATGGGGTGTTGAAGCGTTTTTTTGGCGAGTAGCATGCTACTCCGGAACCCATAAAGGATTAGTATATATTAATTATGTATATATTAATTTTAAAAAACTTACAAAATTAATAATCATATAAAAAGGCTCTCCAGGCCTCTATTAACTGAGTTTCTGCGTCTTTGCTTGCATTGTTGCCTCACGCTCTTTTATAACCAAGTCTGGATACAGCCCTGTAATCCATTAATAGCGTCACGTATAAGTAGCGGGAAATAGAGGAATATAATATTTAACAGTAAATAATTACATAATCTCTCTGGGTTCAGGCTGCTTCAATATGGACTGCAATTAAACCAGGGGTCCATATGGTTAAAACACAGTTAAAACAGTAATAATTCATTTTAGTTTTAACATCATGCTAAAAAGAGGGGACAGGCACTAATCGTTAATAGAAGGCTACTAACGATTCCACTGATGGTGCAGTTATACTTATAAGTGGGTAAAACTCTGCAAGAGATGGAAAAAACTTTGAGATCTCACAGAACACGGGACAGTAAAAAGGAGTGATGAGCAAAGTACCCGATAAGGCCGCTATCAAGAAATACATTATAGTGCTTAGTGCTGCCCAGTGCAAATTAACGATCGTCTACTCACTAGCTCTCACAGATTGTAAGCCTTTTTACTTCCCTTGCGACAAACTTAGTGAACCGTATGTTAAGCATTGGATTGTCTGGGTTCATAAAGGTAAGGATGGCTTGACGGCAGGAGCGGACGCCAAGTTTCTTCCATTCGCCCCGTAACAGAATCTTTCGATCGTTAAGGAGTGCAGGGCAAAGGCATACTACGTGTTCGATCATTTCCTTGCTACTCCCACACCCCCTACACGTTATATTGTTGTTTGTACGGCGCCAACCTGGTAGATGATACAGGAAGGGACATTCTCCCATCCTGAGGGCCAAAAATCGTTTTTTCCAGTGCACTGCGTAGGTGCAAGACAAGTGTGGCGCCACAACCCCTGCCTTGATCCCTGATATAACTGTCCAAGCGTGCTTACGTCGAGCCAGTTGTGCTGTGTCTGAGTGGAAGGACCAGGAACAGATGTGACTTTTAATATACATTTTGAGGGTCTGCTGGGATAGGTTAGAACGCCAGATTTCTTCTGCTTCCAGGAGTTTTAAAGAGTCTTGTAGATAATGTTGGTATGATCGCCCAAGCTGACCGGTTGATATTTCCTGCTACAATATAGCCTCCAAGCTTCCTTCTCTGGATGTGCGTAGCTTGTTACACAACTTGATGAATGCTCCAGCCCCCGCCGCTCGATGTTCTTGGAGACCAAACTCAAGTCGTATTTGGGCAGGGGATGAGGTTTTCGGAAGGCTCAACACTTGCTTAAAAATTCTTGTTGTTATTTTATTCACAAGACTGTTATCTTTCCCCTACATAATCTCCTGACCATAGGAGAGATAATTGAGGATTTATGCCTTCATGACGCATATTAGAGGAGTCAAGCTTGGGCAGGATAGCTGCCTTGGGAGGTTAGTGAGGGCTACCTGGATTGTCAGGGCTTTGGCTCCTACCTCGTCTCTGTGTTTTAAGAACGAGCCCCTTCTGTCCATGTGGACCCCTAAGTATTTGTATGAGGCGGCCCTGTCGATACTTTTACCATTGTACTGCCATCCGCCGCCTTGGTATTTCCTTGACCCATATGTGATTGCCCTTGTCTTTAATAGGTTTCCTTCCAGCTCATTTTTGGTGGTGTAGAGAGATAGCCAGTCGAGTAGTCTCTGCAGGCCGACCCTGGTGTGACTGAGAAGGAGAAGATCGTCTGCGTACAGTAGGTTGCTGATTCTGGTCCCGGCGAGTTTTGGACGATGAGAGTTGACATCTTCAAGTACATGGGATAAATCTGAAATGAAGAGGTTGAAAAGGAGAGGCGCCAGCACACAACCTTGTTTTACTCCACGCGACGTTTGTATCTTTCTGGAGATGTAGGCTCCGTCTCCAAGTTTTTAGGATCCATGTGTTTGTGTGTAGCTGGATTATAGCTTGTAGAAGTGCAGGTGGGATCCCCCATTTCTGCATTTTGGACAATAATTGGCCCCTGGACACACGATCAAAAGCGGCCTTGAAGTCGACGAAACAAAAGTGAATAAGCATTCCTGAGGCCGCCGTTTTGTCCAGCAGGACCAATATTGCAAGCAAGTTTGTGATGGTTCCTGATTTTGCCACAAATCCTGTCTGACTGAAGGGTATAAGATGATTTTTTGTGGCCCAAAACAACAGGTCTTGAAGGAGCAGCTTAGCGCAGTATTTGGATTCAACATCTAAAAGGGTAACCATCCTGTAGTTTTTGGGGTCTGACCTCTTGCCACCTTTATAGATTGGGTGTATAATAGCTCTGCGCCAAGATTCCGGTATGACCTGATTTGTCCAGCAGTAACTCAATAAGGGTGCCAGATATTTGGGCCAAAAGTCAGTGTTTTGTTCGTACAAAGCCTGCGGTAGACCATTTGGCCCAGGAGCTCCGTCTGAGCGGCCCTTGGTTATGATTCGTGCTGTTCTGGACATTAGGGCTTCTAGTGTATCGGGTACCTTTTGAGGAGACATTTCGTGCTGGGATGGTGATTTAATGGCGGTTACCGATGGCGTCCTGGTGTTCAATTCTGCGTGTTGCTCAGTTGTCCCAGTTTGGATTGTACCTATGGGGATCTGCGATTGACTTAGATTAGTCTGAAGAGCCAAAGTTGGAAGTTTAACCAGTAAACCTTCTTCCTTTTCCGTTTTTTTGAAGTGGGTCGTTAAAAAAGATACCCATTCTTCTTCACGAATGTTTGCACTACTTTGTCCTCCATGGTTATATGTTTTCCTGTTGACAAGGGACCAAAAAGACTTGTAATTATGATTTTTACTCGCTAATACCAATTTTGTCCAGAACTGCTTTGCAGAAATAGAATTATAAAAAAGTATTTCACACTAAAATGATAAAATTAAATATTCACACTCCAATGTAAACCATTTTTAAGAATGTGTTGGACACTAAAGAGGTGAAAATTACTATTCCCACTCCAATCTAAAACAATTTGGGGAAGGTGTTGGTCACTAAAAGGGTGTCATTTACTATTCCCACTCCAATCTAAATCAATTTGGGGAAGGGGGTTAGACACTAAAGGCGTGACATTTACTATTCAGACTCCAATTTATACCAATGTGGGAAGTTGTTGGACACTAAAAGGGTCATATTTACTATTCCCATGCCAACATAAACCATTTTGAAGAAAGTGTTGGACACTAAAGGGGTGACATACATTTACTACTCCTACTCCAATCTAAACTAATTTGGGGAAGGTTTTCAACACTAAAGGGGTAACATTTGCTATCCCCACTACAATCTAAAGCATTTTATACAAGATGCCGCACATTAAACATTTTTTATGCACAATCAATACTCCATACTCACATATAATTTCAATCTATAAAATAAAATAAAAACCACTTTAAAAACACAATAGCCAAACTAAAAACCTACATATTTATAAACATTAACATATAAAATAATGTTTAGGACTATTAATAATTGATAAATCATTATTAATATTTACAAATATTTACAAATATTCCTAAACTTTGAAACATAACATAAACAAATCATACTCCAAAAATAAAAATCATAAATTTCAAATATATAAATCTAATTTTCAAATAAATAGTATTTTTGAATTAAACTTGATACATTTAAAAAAATACATTCCCAACAACAGAACTTATTACAATATTAAATATATTAGAAATTTCATTATTGAAACTTTGTTTAAAAATGTTTTAATAAATTAATATATAAATTCTAAATTATAAAAAAGTACAATTATACATCATAAATAATACATATTTAATCTATTTTCATAATTTAATTAGACAACATTTCAAAAACGTTTACAAAAGGAAATATAAAAGTTAAAGAAATGTTCAAACTATTTATTTACAATATTATAAATTTCAACATTAAAAAAATTCTTAAAAATATACATATCTAAACGTGCTAAAAATATTAAATATAAATGTGTTATAAAACATTTACAAATATTTCTCATTATTACATTTATTTTTGATATCGGTTCAATTTTGTTATTTTACATTTTTTTTTTTAAATATTTACAATAATTTGTTTTACATTTAATATAAATAATATATACATTCAAAATAATTATAAACCATTAGTCAGAAAAATATGAATGTACCCAAATAAATGTATAGATTTTAAGATATTAATTTGCATACAGTTGAAATAATTAACATTAAATTTCAATTAAAATATTCACTTTGTAAAAATCTCCCCACCCTTATCCCCTAAAAACCCATCATCCCGCTACTAAAAACTTTATATATACATTGTTTAGACATTAATACAACTAAAAATACAAATTTCAAAATGCTCATAATTATTAAATTATCTTACGAAACACAAATAACAAAATAAACAAAATTATAAAAAAATATAAAATTAAAAATATTGCAATAAAATACATACAAAATTACACTTTCAATTGTTATTATATATAATGATATCTTCTAACTCAATATTTTTCATAATGATATTAAACATAACAGATTAAACAATATTCTTACCTTTGATATTCATGATGATGATATTTTGGAACTCCCGATATTCTTGTATCACAGTATTTTTTTTCGAAATTTTGTCCAAACACCCAAAAATCCGCTCTATTCTCCGAGCTCATTTAGATATAGAGGTAAAGAAAAGAGAGAGAAAGATGAGCAGCCTTAAATAAAACTGATTGTTGAATTATTTACTAAGGACTATTGGACTTGGAGGATCTATAAAATAAGGGACAATGATTTTTTAGGATACCTTTAACCTTACATCACTACCAGCACCTCTAGGTGCCACCATGGTCCTGTGTGACCGTTCAACACTCCTTGCAGCTCTAGCTTTTGCCACCTCTCACCTCCCTCTAACTGCCAAATAGTGTGAGTACATATATATATCCCTCCCTATCCATGTGTCCACCAAACTCTACCTCCAGCTGCCACCACCACCCCATGTGACCTCCCAACATGCCAGCACCTCTAGCTGTACCCAAAGTGTGCCCACACAAAAATACCCACTCAGTTAGCTGCAATAACATTCCTCTGTGACCCTCCAACATGCTAGTACCTCTAGCTGTCACCACCCTCCACTCTGACCTCCCAATGCACCATCACCTCTATCTGCTGCCATCCTGTGGCTTCCCTACAATACCCACACTGTTAGCTTCCACCACCCTCCCTGTGACCTCCCAATGAGCCAGCACTTTTAGCTTTCGCCTTCCTGTGACCACACAATAATACCTGCACTACTGGCTGCCATCACCACCCCCTGTGGCTTCCCAAACTTTACCAACACTGCTAGCTGCCAACACTACCCTCTGTGGCCTCCCAACTATACCCACACTGCTTGCTGCCAACACCACGCGCTGTGAAATCCTGCTATATCTACACTGCTAGCTGCCAACACCACCCCCTGTGACCTCCCAACTATACCCACACTGCTAGCTCCCAACACTACCCTCTGTGATCTCCCAACTATAACCACACTGCTAGCTGCCACCACCCTCCCTATGACCTTCCAACAATACCCTCACTGCTCGGTGCCACCACCCTGTGACCTTCCATCACTGTCAGTAATGCTAGCTGCCGGCCCTGACAAGTGCCATGCATCTTGTGTTAAACTAACGCTTTTCTAATCATTTGTCCGCACCTCCACAATGTGTGAGGGTGCCACACAATGTTTGCCACTTGGCAGGGCTACTTAGAATGTACAATTTTAAATAGTTCAGCTGAGAATGTGCCATTTGTGTCGTGACTAGGTCTGGGCAATGAACGCCGCTCGCAAAGTTTGTGGAGTTTTCTGCACTCCACGTCACACGGAGCTCGCGGAGTTCAGAAAAACTCCGCTTCGCGTTGCGGAGCAGAGTTTTTTTCCTCACTCGCGTTCGTCAATGTCAAGTTGGCGAGCGCGATCGAGGAAAATCCACCTCCCGGCGAGATTTTTCCTCGTTTGCGATCGTCAACATCAAGTTGGCGAGCGTGGAAAAATCATCCTCCCGGTGAGATTTCTCAACACGGGCGGTCAGATTTCTCATTGCGAGTGGTCGCGTATGCTCGCGACCGCTCGCGTATGCTCGCGACCGCTCGCGTTGAGAAACCGTCCGTTCGTGATGAGAAAGCTGCCGCTCAAGTAAAAATGTACTCGAGCAGCAGAAAGAAAGCAGCACCCACTTGCGCTGTGCATGGTGCCGCTCGCGATGATTGCACAATACGGACAAGCACCTGGCACTGAAAATCACTGCGAACAGCATTTATTTAACGCACTCCGCTGAGCTCCGCGTAGCGCGGCGGAGGTTTTTTTGCAATTCACAGAGTTCCGCTTAGTGGAACTCCGCGAACTTCACCCAGGCCTAGTCGTGACTGGCTGCAGTCTGCACCGGTTCTCGCTGCAGCTCTAGCAGCAGTGGTCCGTGCTGAGGATCAGGAAACGGGTAAAGTGTTTTTTCTTTTTCTTAAGTTATACAGCACGGATGACTGGCCCTTCCTCCTGTTTGTCCACCATGGTTCGGTTATGGATGTGCATTATGCAGTTAGCGGGCTTCGCCTACCCAGTCTTGTGGCGGGATGGTAGGAACACCTGAAGGGCTGAGCTTGCCCTATAACAGCCAAAAGCCTCTGATTGCATTGAAGGATCACCTCTGAGCCAAACCCAGAGGTGCATACATGTTGGGTCCATGCCTGCATGCGTATACAAAAGACACACAATTGATGGACGGAATGCAGAACAAATCAAAACATTCACCCCCAGTCAAGAGATCTGGGTTAAATCCATCATTCTTTTGCTCACCATGCCACCCCAGTTTAGACCTGGCCATATGCAAATCAGTCTTGTCCCTGTGCCTCATGGGAACAGTCCAGCCCGAACTGCCAAGCCAGGTCCTCCCTGGACCGGAAACAAGCATCCTAGGACCGGTTTCAGGGTTTCACCCCTCTTCAGCCAGGATAGCTTGATTCCAGTGGCACAGTGAGCCCAGGACCCACGTCTGGGCATACCTGGCGCACTTAGGGCGAGAAAGCAAAGACACATAATTGATGGACGGAATGCAGAACAAATCAAAACATTCACCCCCAGTCAAGAGATCTGGGTTAAATCCATCATTCTTTTGCTCACCATGCCACCCCAGTTTAGACCTGGCCATATGCAAATCAGTCTTGACCCTGTGCCTCATGGGAACAGTCCAGCCCGAACTGCCAAGCCAGGTCCTCCCTGGACTGGAAACAAGCATCCTAGGACCGGTTTCAGGGTTTCACCCCTCTTCAGCCAGGATAGCTTGATTCCAGTGGCACAGTGAGCCCAGGACCCACGTCTGGGCATACCTGGAGGACCTGGCCTGGCAGTTCGGGCTGGACTGTTCCCATTGGGTGCAGGGTCAAGACTGATTTGCATATGGCTGGGTCCAAACTGGAATGGCATGGTGAGCAAAAAAACGATGGATTTAGGCCCAGATCTCTGTACTGGGGTGAATGTATGACATTGTTCTGCATTCTGTCCATCAATTGTTCTTTTTGCATTTGTCAACCCGAGTGGGACGGGTATGCCCAGACGTGGGTCCCATGCTCTCCATGCCACTGGAGTCAAGCTATCCTGGCTGATGAGGGCTGAAAGCCCGAAACCGGTCCTAGGATGCTTGTTTCCAGTCCAGGGAGGACCTGGCCTGGCAGTTCGGGCTGGACTGTTCCCATTGGGTGCAGGGTCAAGACTGATTTGCATATGGCTGGGTCCAAACTGGAATGGCATGGTGAGCAAAAAACGATGGATTTAGGCCCAGATCTCTGTACTGGGGTGAATGTATGACATTGTTCTGCATTCTGTCCATCAATTGTTCTTTTTGCATTTGTCACCCCGAGTGGGACGGGTATGCCCAGACGTGGGTCCCGTGCTCTCCATGCCACTGGAGTCAAGCTATCCTGGCTGATGAGGGCTGAAAGCCCGAAACCGGTCCTAGGATGCTTGTTTCCAGTCCAGGGAGGACCTGGCCTGGCAGTTCGGGCTGGACTGTTCCCATTGGGTGCAGGGTCAAGACTGATTTGCATATGGCTGGGTCCAAACTGGAATGGCATGGTGAGCAAAAAAACGATGGATTTAGGCCCAGATCTCTGTACTGGGGTGAATGTATGACATTGTTCTGCATTCTGTCCATCAATTGTTCTTTTTGCATTTGTCACCCCGAGTGGGACGGGTATGCCCAGACGTGGGTCCCGTGCTCTCCATGCCACTGGAGTCAAGCTATCCTGGCTGATGAGGGCTGAAAGCCCGAAACCGGTCCTAGGATGCTTGTTTCCAGTCCAGGGAGGACCTGGCCTGGCAGTTCGGGCTGGACTGTTCCCATTGGGTGCAGGGTCAAGACTGATTTGCATATGGCTAGGTCCAAACTGGAATGGCATGGTGAGCAAAAAACGATGGATTTAGGCCCAGATCTCTGTACTGGGGTGAATGTATGACATTGTTCTGCATTCTGTCCATCAATTGTTCTTTTTGCAATTGTCACCCCGAGTGGGACGGGTATGCCCAGACGTGGGTCCCGTGCTCTCCATGCCACTGGAGTCAAGCTATCCTGGCTGATGAGGGCTGAAAGCCCGAAACCGGTCCTAGGATGCTTGTTTCCAGTCCAGGGAGGACCTGGCCTGGCAGTTCGGGCTGGACTGTTCCCATTGGGTGCAGGGTCAAGACTGATTTGCATATGGCTAGGTCCAAACTGGAATGGCATGGTGAGCAAAAAAACGATGGATTTAGGCCCAGATCTCTGTACTGGGGTGAATGTATGACATTGTTCTGCATTCTGTCCATCAATTGTTCTTTTTGCAATTGTCACCCCGAGTGGGACGGGTATGCCCAGACGTGGGTCCCGTGCTCTCGATGCCACTGGAGTCAAGCTATCCTGGCTGATGAGGGCTGAAAGCCCGAAACCGGTCCTAGGATGCTTGTTTCCAGTCCAGGGAGGACCTGGCCTGGCAGTTCGGGCTGGACTGTTCCCATTGGGTGCAGGGTCAAGACTGATTTGCATATGGCTGGGTCCAAACTGGAATGGCATGGTGAGCAAAAAAACGATGGATTTAGGCCCAGATCTCTGTACTGGGGTGAATGTATGACATTGTTCTGCATTCTGTCCATCAATTGTTCTTTTTGCATTTGCATGCGTATACATGCATGAAGGAGTTAGCCTCATGGTCCAGCAATTAAAGTAAGACAACATGTTTTCCTAAAAGCTGCCTTTTTGTCACCCGTGTTGTTTGCTGCAGTGTAAATATACGAACGAAAAGTGAGCTCTTCCCCCACTGAGTTCTTCTCACTAAGGGCCTTATTTATGAGGCCTTGCGACACTTTTACGCCGCGGTTGTGTCACTTTTTGTGACGCACCGGAGGCGTAAAAATGGGCCATGATGCGCCGTATTTACAAAGTGATGCATCTAAGCAGATGCGTCACTTTGTAAAGCCCTTTGCCACATTATACCTGCGTCAGGTATAATGTATGTAGAGTGGGCGTTCCCACGTAAAAAACCTCGTAGAAGTGGCGCAGTGAAATCTATCAGATCTCACTGCATCACTTCTAGGACGCCACTGCGTCAAAATCTTGCGTAAGCGACACAGGCACCTTGCCCATGGGTAGTGACACATTGTTGGAGTTGTGTCACTTTTGCGACACACTCCAGCAATGCGTCATTACTGTGCCTTCTGATACGTCAGAAATACTGACGTATCTATAACTCCTTGTGACATGGAGCGCGTACATTAAAAACAGCTCATCCATGGTGTCGCAAGGAGGGCGCAGTGAACTGTTGCAACGCTGTTTTTACGCACCGAAGCAACACTTTTAATAAATGAGGCCCTATATTTCCCTGTGTCTGTACTCTTTACATGTAAGAAAGGATGCGGCGTGAGGGCAGAGCTGCTGACCTTAAACCTGGGAAGCTTGGTTCTAGTCTCGGCGTCACCTCAACATCACGTGACTCCCCTCCCGCCTAAAAGGTTCATTTGTCCTTGTGTGATGTAACTGCTGCTCATGTAACGAGGCCCAATACCGTCGGGTCAAGATCGTGCTGTAAAGAACTGCGGCGTTTGTTCTTAATCACCTCAATGATATTAAAAAAAGTATATAAATAATATAAAATGTTTTTGCGACTTCAACAGATCAGGCACTATTCACGGCATGGATGCTTAAAGTATCTTAGCATAACGCCCATTGTTTGCTATAAAACAACAAATGATAATAGTTTTGTAGCGCCTCGTTCTCTAGCGCTTATTCCTATGTTCTTCAGGTCACCAACAAGGCCCAGGTTAATTTGTTTTATTTAACTCTAGATCTTGTATATTCCACAAAAGGTCGTCAGTGATGGAAGAACAACCGCTGATATTGCAAAAGCATCGATTACAAAGAGCTTGTGTTGCATGAAGGCTTGTTGTGTAGTGTTGTTTGTAGTTTTGTAGGACTGTGTGTGGGAGGTGTAGTAGCTCACTTACTATGATCTTAATTAGGTGTGGACGTGTCCATGCTACACAATGCAGGGCGACACTTGCTCTTTCTATCTCTTTATTACATTACAGGGGCATCATTGCTCTGTTCTACTTCAGATAAAGTGTCTCTCAAAGTGTCACGCATTAAGGTTTGAAATGTCACACATACGCACTCTAAAACACTGAAAATGTCACTCAAAAGCAAACTGAAACCTTGGCAGCTATGTTTTCCTTGTTTTCATTGCTTGATTTTTGCTCGCGAGAACGTGTCACTTGTAGTCGTTGAATGTAACTCATAATTACACTGAAATTATGAAAATGTAACGCATAAGCAATCTAAAACCTTGGCAGCAATGCAAGTCTGCCAATACCACCCCCTGTGACCTCCCAACATACCAGAACTTCTACGTGCCCCACCTTCCCTGTGGCCACCCAACATGCCAGCACCTCTAGCTGCCCCCACCTTCCCCTGTGACCACCCAACATGCCAGCACCTCTAAGTGCCCCACATCCCAGATGACCTCCCAACATTCCAGCACCTCTAGCTGCCACCACCTTCCCCTGTGACCACCCAACATGTCAGCACCTTTAGTTGCCCCCACCTGCCCCTGTGACCATCAAACAGGCCAGCACCTCTAGCTGCCCCCACCTTCGCGTGTGACCACCCAACATGCCAGCACCTCTAGCTGCCACCACCTTCCCCTGTGACCACCCAACATGCCAGCACCTCTACGTCCCCCACCTTCCCTTGTGACCACCCAACATGCCAGAACCTCCACGTGCCCCACCTTCCCTTGTTACCACCCAACATGCCAGCACCGAAAGCTGCCCGCACCTTTCCCTGTGACCACCCAACATGCCAGCACCTCTAGCTGCCACCACATTCCCCTGTGGCCACCCAACATGCCAGCACCTCTAGCTGCTCCCACATCCCATATGACCTCCCAACATTCCAGCGCCTCTACCTGCCCCACCTTCCCCTGTGACCACCTAACATGCCAGCACCTCTAGCTGCCCCCACCTTCCCCTGTGGCCACCCAACATGCCAGCACCTCTAGCTGCCCCCACCTTCCCCTGTGACCACCCAACATGCCAGCACCTCCAAGTGCCCCACATCCCATATGACCTCCCAACATTCCTGCACCTCTAGCTCCCACCACACTCTCCTGTGACCTCCCAACATGTCAGCACCTTTAGCTGCCCCCACCTTCCACTGTGACCACCAAACATGCCAGCACCTCTAGCTGCCCCCACCTTCCCCTGTGACCATCCAACATGCCAGCACCTCTAGCTGCCACCACACTCCCCTGTTACCACCCAACATGCCAGCAATCCAGCTGCCACCACCTTCCCTTGTGACCACCCAACATGCCAGCACCTCTAGCTGCCACCACCTTCCCCTGTGACCACCCAACATGCCAGCACCTCTAGCTGCCACCACCTTCCCCTGTGACCACCCAACATGCCAGCACCTCTAGCTGCCACCACCTTCCCCTGTGACCACCCAACATGCCAGAACCTCTACGTGCCCCACCTTCCCTTGTTACCACCCAACATGCCAGCACCTAAAGCTGCCCGCACCTTCCCCTGTGACCACCCAACATGCCAGCACCTCTAGCTACCACCACATTCCCCTGTGGCCACCCAACATGCCAGCACTTCTAGCTGCCCCCACATCCCATATGACCTCCCAACATTCCAGCACCTCTACCTGCCCCACCTTCCCCTGTGACCACCCAACATGCCAGCACCTCTAGCTGCCCCCACCTTCCCCTGTGACCACCCAACATGCCAGCACCTCTAGCTGCCCCCACCTTCCCCTGTGACCACCCAACATGCCAGCACCTCCAAGTGCCCCACATCCCATATGACCTCCCAATATTCCAGCACCTCTAGCTGCCACCACCTTCCCCTGATACCACCTAACATTCTAGCACCTCTAGCTGCCACCACACTCCCCTGTGACCTCCCAACATTCCAGCACCTTTAGCTGCCCCCACCTTCCACTGTGACCACCAAACATGCCAGCACCTCTAGCTGCCCCCACCTTCCCCTGTAACCACCCAACATACCAGCACCTCTAGCTGCCACCACACTCCCCTGTGACCACCCAACATGCCAGCACCTCTAGCTGCCACCACCTTCACCTGTGACCACCCAACATGCCAGCACCTCTAGCTGCCACCACCTTCCCCTGTGACCACCCAACATGCCAGCACCTCTAGCTGCCACCACCTTCCCTTGTGACCACCCAACATGCCAGCACCTCTAGCTGCCACCACCTTCCCCTGTGACCACCCAACATGCCAGCACCTCTAGCTGCCACCACCTTCCCCTGTGACCACCCAACATGCCAGCACCTCTAGCTGCCACCACCTTCCCCTGTGACCACCCAACATGCCAGAACCTCTATGTGCCCCACCTTCCCTTGTTACCACCCAACATGCCCGCACCTTCCCCTGTGACCACCCAACATGCCAGCACCTCTAGCTACCACCACATTCCCCTGTGGCCACCCAACATGCCAGTACTTCTAGCTGCCCCCACATCCCATATGACCTCCCAACATTCCAGTGATTTCAGTCTCCTCCACTGAGCTCCCTTCCCCTCAAACCTTTGACAGTGATTTCAGTCTCCTCCACTGAGCTCCCTTCCCCTCAGACCTTTGCTTGTGATCCCAGTCTCCTCCACTGAGCTCCCTTCCCCTCAGACCTTTGTCAGTGATTTCAGTTTCCTCCACTGAGCTCCCTTCCCCTCAGACCTTTGCAAGTGATTTCAGTCACCTCCACTGAGCTCCCTTCCCCTCCTACCTTTGCCAGTGATTTCAGTCTCCTCCACTGAGTTCCCTTCCCCTCAGACCATTGACAATGATTTCAGTCTCCTCCACTGAGCTCCCTTCCCCTCCTACCTTTGCCAGTGATTTCAATCTCCTCCACTGAGCTCCCTTCCCCTCAGACCTTTGACAGTGATTTCAGTCTCCTCCACTGAGCTCCCTTGCCCTCAGACCTTTGCAAGTGATTTCAGTCTCCTCCACTGAGCTCCCTTGCCCTCAGACCTTTGACAGTGAGCTCAGTCTCCTCCACTGAGCTCCCTTCCCCTCAGACCTTTGCAAGTAATTTTAGTCTCCTCCACTGAGCTCCCTTCCCCACAGAGCTTTGACAGTGAGCTCAGTCTCCTCCAATGAGCTCTCTTCCTCTCAGACCTTTCCTAGTGATTTCAGTCTCCTCCACTGAGCTCCTTCCCCCTCAGACCTTTCCTAGTGATTTCAGTCTCCTCCACAGAGCTCCCTTCCCCTCAGACCTTTCCTAGTGATTTCAGTCTCCTCCACTGAGCTCCCTTCCCCTCAGACCTTTGCAAGTGATTTCAGTCTCCGCCACTGAGCTCCCTTCCCCTCAGACCTTTGCAAGTGATTTCAGTTTCCTCCACTGAGCTCCATTCCCCTCACACCTTTGACAATGATTTCAGTCTCCTCCACTGAGCTCCCTTCCCCTCAGACCTTTGCCAGTGATTTCAGTCTCCTCCACTGAGCTCCCTTCCCCTCAGACCTTTGCCAGTGATTTCAGTCTCCTCCACTGAGCTCCCTTCCCCTCCTACCTTTCCTAGTGATTTCAGTCTCCTCCACTGAGTTCCCTTCCCCTCAGACCTTTGGCAGTGATTTCAGTCTCCTCCACTGAGCTCCCTTCCCCTCAGACCTTTGACAGTGATTTCAGTCTCCTCCACTAAGTTACCTTCCCCTCAGACCTTTGACAGTGATTTCAGTCTCCTCCACTGAGCTCCCTTCCCCTCAAACCTTTGACAGTGATTTCAGTCTCCTCCACTGAGCTCCCTTCCCCTCAGACCTTTGTCAGTGATTTCAGTCTCCTCCACTGAGCTCCCTTCCCCTCAGACCTTTGCAAGTGATTTCAGTCTCCTCCACTGAGCTCCCTTCCCCTCAGACCTTTGACAATGATTTCAGTCTCCTCCACTGAGCTCCTTTCCCCTCAGACCTTTCCTAGTGATTTCAGTCTCATCCACTGAGCTCCCTTCCCCTCCTACCTTTGCCAATGATTTCAGTCTCCTCCACTGAGCTCCCTTCCCCTCAGACCGTTGACAATGATTTCAGTCTCCTCCACTGAGCTCCCTTCCCCTCCTACCTTTGCCAATGATTTCAGTCTCCTCCACTGAGCTCCCTTCCCCTCCTACCTTTGCCAGTGATTTCAATATCCTCCACTGAGCTCCCTTCCCCTCAGACCTTTGACAATGATTTCAGTCTCCTCCACTGAGCTCCTTTCCCCTCAGACCTTTCCTAGTGATTTCAGTCTCCTCCACTGAGCTCCCTTCCCCTCCTACCTTTGCCAATGATTTCAGTCTCCTCCACTGAGCTCCCTTCCCCTCCTACCTTTGCCAGTGATTTCAATATCCTCCACTGAGCTCCCTTCCCCTCAGACCTTTGACAATGATTTCAGTCTCCTCCACTGAGCTCCTTTCCCCCCAGACCTTTCCTAGTGATTTCAGTCTCCTCCACTGAGATCCCTTCCCCTCAGACCTTTGACAGTGATTTCAGTCTCCTCCACTGAGCTCCCTTCCCCGTCAGACCTTTGACAGTGATTTCAGTCTCCTCCACTAAGTTACCTTCCCCTCAGACCTTTGACAGTGATTTCAGTCTCCTCCACTGAGCTCCTTTCCCCCCAGACCTTTCCTAGTGATTTCAGTCTCCTCCACTGAGCTCCCTTCCCCTCAGACCTTTGTCAGTGATTTCAGTCTCCTCCACTGAGCTCCCTTCCCCTCAGACCTTTGCAAGTGATTTCAGTCTCCTCCACTGAGCTCCCTTCCCCTCAGACCTTTGACAATGATTTCAGTCTCCTCCACTGAGCTCCTTTCCCCTCAGACCTTTCCTAGTGATTTCAGTCTCATCCACTGAGCTCCCTTCCCCTCCTACCTTTGCCAATGATTTCAGTCTCCTCCACTGAGCTCCCTTCCCCTCCTACCTTTGCCAGTGATTTCAATATCCTCCACTGAGCTCCCTTCCCCTCAGACCTTTGACAATGATTTCAGTCTCCTCCACTGAGCTCCTTTCCCCTCAGACCTTTCCTAGTGATTTCAGTCTCATCCACTGAGCTCACTTCCCCTCCTACCTTTGCCAGTGATTTCAGTCAGAGGCCTTTTGCCTTCACGCTCCTGTTTTCTGAACCCGTTTTTGTTGGCTTTTATGACTCTGTGCACTTTACCACTGCTAACCAGTGCTAAAGTGCATGTGCTCTCTCTCGTTTAAACATGCTAGCATTGGCTTACACCCAATTGGCACATTTAATTTAGCTTTGAGTGCCTAGTAAAATGCCACTACCTGTTCTCAGGGCTGTCAATTAAATGCTGCTAGTGGGCCCGCAGCACTGATTGTGCCACCCACTTAAGTAACCCTTTAATCATGTCTCAGGCCTGCAACTGCAGCCTGTGTGTGCTGCTTTAACATGGCATGTCGACCTGGCAAAATAAACCTTCCTTTTTAATACATGGAAGTTAACCCCAGGGTATGCCCTGTACAGCCCAGAGGGCAGGGGCAGTGTATTTAAAAAGTTGCCCATGTACTTTTACGCTTTGCATGTGCTGGTAGTGAAAAAGTCCTACATTCGTTTTTCACTACTGCACTACCTCTCCCATAGGATAACATTGGGTTAACTTATTACATTTAATAAGTGATAACTTTCAGTTTGGAACATTAGCAAACCAGATAGCTAAAAAAGTAGTCCAAATCTGAAAATAGGGCAGTTTTGAAATTGTTAAGACATGTTGTATAGGTGTTGAGCAAGGTATGGGAGACTGCAAGCGTTTGTGCTTGCTATAGGCAATGTTTTTGGTAATGTCCCGGAAATCAGCCCACACAATGACCTACCCCAGGGGCATTGCTTGATTGCACTATTGGCCAGTCCGACACTGCTCCAGCACCCCTTTATCAGACCTGAAGTCACACAGTCCCACCGTATGTCACATGATTTCAGCTCCCGTCACACAGTCACCCAGTGAAAAGCTGAAATCACACGGTGGCAGGGAAGACGAGTCGGTGGCCGGGAAGACGAGTTGCAAACCATTGCACAGAGTGGATTTCCAGCTGGTCTGTGGCGGCTGTAAGCAGCCGATGTCTTTTAAGGGATGTGAAACACCCAGGACATCGGTGACAGCCTTGATTTGATTTTGATTTGATTGATAAATTTGTACAGCGCACGAATGCCCAGGGGTGTCTTGGCGCTAGAGTTGGTAGGACAGAGTGATGCTGATGTGAAATCAGTTGGAGAAGAGCCAGGTTTTCAGCGCTCTTCTAAAAGACATAAGCGATGTGCTGCTCTTTATCGAGATTGGAAAAAGGTTCCAAATTGTAACTGTCCTTATTAGGAAACTTCTCCCACCCCAGCAGACCTGCTTGAACTTGGATGTTTGTAGAAGTTTTGAATGGGCTGATCTTAAACTTCTGGCTGGCACATACCATTTCAGGTGTGTCCTCAGAAACTGTGGCCCTATACCATGTAGAGCTTTAAAGGCCAAGCATTGTGATTTGAATGTAATCCCTTTGTCGACTGGAAGCCAGTGGAGGGCTCTCAATCTGTGGGAGACTGGCTCATATCTGGGGATATCCAGTATTAATCTGGCTGTAGCATTCTGCAGTCGCTGCACTTTTAGTAAGTGCTGGGATTGGATCCCCATGTATAGGGCATTACCGTAGTCCAGTCTGGAGAGGGCCAAGGCTGTAACAAGTGTTTTTAGTGCATCGGGGGGATAAATGGGCGGATTTTCCTGATCATCTTTAAAATAAACCAGAAAGTAGAGGAAAGCTTATTAATCTGACTGTCAAATGTCAATTTGTCATCAAAGACGAAACCTAGGTTCTTAACCTTAGGGACTGGGGTTGGGCATTCGCCCAGATTGGCAGGCCACCATCTAGGAGACCAGAGGGATGAATCGGATCCTAGCAGCATGACTTCGGTGTTTTCGCCATTCAAGTTTAGGCAGTTAGACTGCATCCATGTGTTTACCTGAGTCATGCAGTTATTGAAACGTTGTTTGAGACTGACACCACCACCTGGGTGTCGTCTGCGTAAGAGACAGCCGAGAAACCACACTGCCTAATGATTGAGGCCAAAGGAGCCACATATATATTGAAAAGTGTGGGGCTCAACGAAGAGCCTTGCGGCACACCACATGGCAGTTTGAAAGATTTGGACGCTGAGTCTCCTAATTCTACTGAAAAAGTTCTATCCGTTAGGTAAGATGACAGTAGAGTGAGGGCGGTATCTTGAATCCCCAGCTCTGCTAATCTGCTAGTTAGTATTTCGTGGTTCACTGTGTCGAAGGCTGCCGATAGGTCTAACAAAATCAAGGCGGCCTTCCCCCCTGCATCCAGTATTATCCTAAGTTCCTCTGCCGCCATGACCAACGCCGTCTGTGTTCCGTGGCCCTCCCTGAACCCATATTGAGAGTGGTCCAGGAGGTTCCCAGCGGAGATAAATGTTGTAAGCTGTGTATTGAGCGGCTTCTCCAGTACCTTAGATGGAAATGGAATCCTAGAGATCGGGCGGTAGCTACTGGGCTCCTTAGGGTCGAGGTTCGTTTTTTTTTAGCAGAGGCAGGACTGAGGCTATTTTCCAAGCATCTGGAAAAAGGCCTGACTGAATTATCTCAGTGAGCACTAGACTTAATTGTTCACTTAGTATTTCCAGGAACAAATGTAATACTTTAGGGGGACAGGGGTCTGATGGAGCTCCTGACTTGGATGTTTTCACCACTTGAGTGATCTGTTCTACTGAGGGAGGCGAAAAAAAGAAACCTGTGTTGGATGTACAGGTGTCTGACCCTGGCTTAGTAAGCTGAGAGTGGGTGCTGTCCTTAAAGGTTTTGTACACTGTCTCGACTTTATCTATGAAAAACTGTCCCAAAGTGTTACAGAATTCAGGGCTACTCGCCGTCCGAGCATTAACTGGTAGATTAGCTAGTTTTTTACAGTAGAGAAAAGTTCCCTGCAGGAGTTCTTAGCCTCAAGGATTTTTGTTGTAAAATATTTACTTTTTTCCTCTATAACCAGTTTCTTGTACACTGAGAATGTTTGTGCGTACTCTGTTTTTCTATCCTGATCGTAGTTTATTCTCCACTTTCTTTCTGACCTTCTACACGCTTGTTTTTGTGCTCTAAGTTTGTCCGTAAACCTCGGCTCAGAAGGCTTTATCCTTCTGCAGATGAAGCTCTTTTTAGGGGCTGCAATATCTACCGCTGTTTTAACCCAAGTGGATAGTCTGTGAACCGCTGAATTGGTGTCCGATAAAAGATTCGGTTTAGTTCTAAGTAATAAAGCTTGTAGCTCGGGAATATTGATATTAGCCCAATCTTGGTGGGTGACCACGACGGGTGTGTTAATAGATGTTGGCTGGTGCTGATCTGCACTTACAGTGAACATTATGGCTCTATGGTCCGACCAAGGGACGGGGATTACCTCTAAGATTTTGAGCGTGGGATTTGAGGTAAAAATCCCATCTAAAGTATGTCCGGCGACATATGTATCCTACGTAGCGATCTGCCTTAGCGAGCCTATCTTGATTATTTTTTTCCGGGGTGATTGGTGGAGGTCCCAACCCTGCTCACAAAGTCAAATTTATTTATAAGCTGTCATGCCTGCTTTATAGTCGGTTATGAAGACGACCCTGCTGCTGACACTTAAATGAAACCTGCACCTTTAAGAGTCTGGCTGCTGTCAGGGGTACACCAGGGGTGCTGTGCGCATGCTCAGTGGGGGCCTCTCCCCCTCCTTTCATACTGTGATTGACAGCCTGGATCACCAACCTAAGACGTGGCTATTGCATCTGAGTGCGCGGTGAGGCTGCTTGTGGTACAGAGGCCAGGTCACCAACCAGGATAGAGAGGGTGTGGCCAAACCCTAGGTACATATGTCATGTCCAACCTAGGAAGAGCGGCGTGTCCAAACCCTAGGTACAGTGAGCGTATTCACCCTAGGAAGAGCGGGCGTGTCCAAACCCTAGGTACAGTGAGCGTATTACCTAGGTAGAGAGGTTGTGGCCAAACCCTAGGTACATATGTCATGTGCAACCTAGGAAGAGAGGGTGTGTCAAAATCCTGAATACAGAGCGTGTGGCCAAACCCTAGTTACAGAGGGCGTATCCACCCTGGGTAGAGAGGGTGTGCACAAACCCTAGTTACAGTGAGCATATCCACCCTAGGTAGAGAGGATGTGGCCAAACCCTAGTTACAGAGGACGTATCTACCCTAGGTAGAGAGTGGCCAAACCCTATTTACAGTGAGCGTATCCACCCTAGCTAGAGAGAGTGTGGTCTAACCCTAGTTACAGAAGGTGTATCCACCCTAGGTAGAGAGAAAGGTGGCCAAACCCTAGTTACAGTAAGCGAATCCACCCTAGGTAGAGAGGGTGTGGCCAAACCCTAGGTACATATGTCGTGTCCAACCTAGGAAGAGAGGGCGCGTCCAAACCCTGAGTACAGAGTATGTGGCCAAAGCCTAGTTACAGAAGGCGTATCCACCCTGGGTAGAGAGGGTGTGGCCAAACCCTAGTTACAATGAGCATATCCACCCTAGGTAGAGAGGGTGTGGCCAAACCCTAGTTACAGAAGGTGTATCCACCCTAGGTAGAGAGAAAGGTGGCCAAATCCTAGTTACCGTGAGCGTATCCACCTTAGGTAGAGAGGGTGTGGTCAAACCCTGGTTACAGAAGGCGTATCCACCCTAGGTGGGGAGAAAGGTGGCCAAACCCTAGTTACAGTGAGCGTATCCACCCTAGGTAGAGAGGGTGTGGTCAAACCCTAGTTACAGAAGGCGTATCCACCCTAGGTAGAGAGAAAGGTGGCCAAACCCTAGTTACAGTGAGCGTATCTACCCTAGGTAGAGAGGATGTGGCCAAACCCTAGGTAGAGATGGTGTATCCACCCTAGGTAGAGAGGGTGTGGCCAAACCCAAGTTATAGTAAGCGTATCCACCCTAAGTAGAGAGGGCGTGTACACCCTAGGTAGAGAGGGCGTGTCCACCCTAGGTAGAGAGGGCATGTCCACCCTAGGTAGAGAGGGTGTGTCCACCCTAGGTAGAGAGGGTGTATCCACCCTAGGTAGAGAGGGTGTATCCACCCTAGGTAGAGAGGGCGTGTCCACCCTAGGTAGAAAGGGTGTGTCCACCCTAGGTAGAAAGGGCGTGTCCACCCTAGGTAGAAAGGGCGTGTCCACACTAGGTAGAGAAGGCGTCTCCACCCTAGGTAGAGAGGGCGTGTCCACCCTAGGTAGAGAAGGCGTGTTCATCCTAGGTAGCGAGGGTGTGGCCAAACCCTAGTTACAGAAGGTGTATCCACCCTAGGTAGAGAGAAAGGTGGCCAAACCCTATTTACAGTGAGCGTATCCACCCTAGCTAGAGAGGGTGTGGTCAAACCCTAGTTACAGAAGGCGTATCCACCCTAGGTAGTGAGAAAGGTGGCCAAATCCTATTTACAGTGAGCGTATCCACCCTAGGTAGAGAGGGTGTGGTCAAACCCTAGTTACAGAAGGCGTATCCACCCTAGGTGGGGAGAAAGGTGGCCAAACCCTAGTTACAGTGAGCGTATCCACCCTAGGTAGAGAGGGTGTGGTCAAACCCTAGTTACAGAAGGCGTATCCACCCTAGGTAGAGAGAAAGGTGGCCAAACCCTAGTTACAGTGAGCGTATCCACCCTAGGTAGAGAGGATGTGGCCAAACCCTAGGTAGAGATGGTGTATCCACCCTAGGTAGAGAGGGTGTGGCCAAACCCTAGTTATAGTGAGCGTGTCCACCCTAGGTAGAGAGGGCGTGTCCACCCTAGGTAGAGAGGGTGTGTCCACCCTAGGTAGAGAGGGTGTGTCCACCCTAGGTAGAAAGGGTGTGTCCACCTTAGGTAGAGAGGGTGTGGCCAAACCCTGAGTAAGTGGGCGTGTCCACCCTAGGTAGAGGGTGTGTGGACAAACCCTAGTTACAGTGGCGTATCCACCCTAGGTGGAGAGGGCGTGTCCACCCTAGGTGGAGAGGGCGTGTCCACCCTAGGTGGAGAGGGCGTGTCCACCCTAGGTAGAGAGGGCGTGTCCACCCTAGGTAGAAAGGGCGTGTCCACCCTAGGTAGAAAGGGTGTGTCCACCCTAGGTAGAGAGGGTGTGGCCAAACCCTGAGTAAGTGGGCGTGTCCACCCTAGGTAAAGGGGGTGTGGACAAACCCTAGTTACAGTGGCGTATCCACCCTAGGTAGAAAGGATGTGTCCACCCTAGGTGGAGATGGTGTGTCCACCCTAGGTAGAGAGGGTGTGTCCACCCTAGGTAGAGAGGGTGTGTCCACCCTAGGTAGAGAGGGTGTGTCCACCCTAGGTAGAGAGGGTGTGTCCACCCTAGGTAGAGAGGGTGTGTCCACCCTAGGTAGAGAGGGCGTGTCCACCCTAGGTAGAGAGGGCGTGTCCACCCTAGGTAGAGAGGGTGGGGCCAAACCCTGGGTAAGTGGGCGTGTCCACCCTAGGTGGAGAGGGTGTGTCCACCCTAGGTAGAGAGGGTGTGGCCAAACCCTGGGTAAGTGGGCGTGTCCACCCTAGGTAGAAAGGGTGTGGCCAAACCCTGGGTAAGTGGGCGTGTCCACCCTAGGTGGAGAGGGTGTGTCCACCCTAGGTAGAGAGGGTGTGTCCACCCTAGGTAGAAAGGGTGTGGCCAAACCCTGGGTAAGTGGGCGTGTCCACCCTAGGTGGAGAGGGTGTGTCTAGACCATGTCCAAGAAGGCTGCATTCGGGACCTGGATATCCCTTAAGTATCTTTTTTTTTAGAAATTTATTTAAATGGAACAAATGTACATAGCGAGTGGCTATCCTGAAAATGTAGCCTGGATCCCACCCACTTGGGTCTACTTTGGACACCCCCGCGACACAGTAAATCTCACAGCTCAGCTGGACCATGGGTCAGGTTTGAAAGGGACCTGAGGGCGGGAAGCCAGATCCGAGCGCAGAACAAGAGAGAAGATGTTCATTGCCATATAACATTCTTAGTGTAAAGTTTAATTCAAATGTTAATGTGTGCTCAATGTAGCGCATTGACTCTTTTCAAGAAATAGATAAACGAAGCACGATTTATGGAAATAAACAATGACAAGGGGGTGACAGAACCAAGCCATCTTTACATCTAACTTCTTTCTTAAGAACAGCTTTGTGGGACCACCCAGGATGTTCAGTTCACTTGAATGAACTGATTATAAAACATGTCCGGAAGTCTCGGTGACATTTCCAGCATTTCCTCCAATATTTAAGAGAGACTTCATGATGCCAGACTGTCTCTTCTCGTGTTCTCTTCCTCACAAGGATGTGGTCACTTTTTGTTTTCATGCCTATCTCTGGGTTCGACTCCTTCCAGCAGCTGAAAAGGAGGAAAGCACTTAAGCAAAAGGAGGAAAGCACTTAAGCAAAAGGAGGAAAGCACTTAAGTAAATAGAGGAAAGCACTTAAGTAAAAGGAGGAAAGCACTTAAGCAAAAGGAGGAAAGCACTTAAGTAAAAGGAGGAAAGCACTTAAGCAAAAGGAGGAAAGGACTTAAGTAAAAGGAGGAACAGACTTAGTAAAAGGAGGAAAGCACTTAAGTAAATAGAGGAAAGCACTTAAGTAAAAGGAGGAACAGACTTAGTAAAAGGAGGTAAGGACTTGAGCAAAAGGAGGAAAGGACTTGAGCAAAAGGAGGAAAGCACTTAAGTAAAATGAGGAGCGTACTTAAAGGAGGAAAGGACTTAAGTAAAATGAGGAGCGTACTTAAAGGAGGAAAGTACTTAAGTAAATGGAGGAAAGCACTTAAGTAAAAGGAGGAACAGACTTAGTAAAAGGAGGAAAGGACTTGAGCAAAAGGAGGAAAGGACTTAAGTAAAAGGAGGAACAGACTTAGTAAAAGGAGGAAAGGACTTGAGCAAAAGGAGGAAAGGACTTGAGCAAAAGGAGGAAAGGACTTGAGCAAAAGGAGGAACAGACTTAAGTAAAAGGAGGAAAGGACTTAGTAAAAGGAGGAAAGGACTTAGTAAAAGGAGGAAAGGACTTAAGCAAAAGGAGGAAAGGACTTAAGCAAAAGGAGGAAAGGACTTAAGTAAAAGGAGGAACAGACTTAGTAAAAGGAGGAAAGGACTTGAGCAAAAGGAGGAAAGGACTTAAGTAAAAGGAGGAACAGACTTAGTAAAAGGAGGAAAGGACTTAAGCAAAAGGAGGAAAGGACTTAAGTAAAAGGAGGAACAGACTTAGTAAAAGGAGGAAAGGACTTAAGCAAAAGGAGGAAAGGACTTGAGCAAAAGGAGGAAAGGACTTAAGTAAAAGGAGGAACAGACTTAGTAAAAGGAGGAAAGGACTTGAGCAAAAGGAGGAAAGGACTTAAGTAAAAGGAGGAACAGACTTAGTAAAAGGAGGAAAGGACTTAAGCAAAAGGAGGAAAGGACTTAAGTAAAAGGAGGAACAGACTTAGTAAAAGGAGGAAAGGACTTAAGTAAAATGAGGAGCGTACTTAAAGGAGGAAAGGACTTAAGTAAATGGAGGAAAGTAGTTAAGTAAAATGAAGAATGTACTTGCGTAAAAGAAGGAAGGCCCTTAAGTAAAATAAGGACGTTTCTAGCGTAAAGATGGAAACGTTCTTAAAAGGGGGAAGATACTTAAAGGAGGAAAGTACTGAAGTCAAAGGAAGAAGACACTTACATAAAATGAGGAAGGTACTTAGGTAAAAGTAAAAATAGAAAAGTTCTTAATTGAAAGGAGGCAGTTTCTTAAAGCAGGAATGCACTCAAAGGAGAAGGGCACTTAAGTAAAATGAAGAAGGCACTTAAGAGGTCTGTAGGACCTCTCAGCAGGAGGGAGTTTCTCCTGTGCTCTGTAATTACTGGAGCCTGCTTTGCTGTGCAGCAGAGACGGATCTGTAAAAGGCTACTCAAAGGATCCTCCTTTGTACAAACTATAGGGTTCTCCAGGTGGCCACACGCATCATAGACATCTAATTAACTCCCTTTTCCCTGACTCCTGTGAGCACAGAGAGCGCGTCCAGGGTGAAGGACCTCTGTCCATCTCAAACAGCTTCTGTCCATCCAGGCTCCGCTTCCGCAGACAGCGCGCGCCCCCGCTTCAGCCTGTGCATTGATCAGGGGTCAGAGGGCGCCTAGCTCTTTAAATACCACTCAAGCCTCCATTAAGCCATCTTAAAATTACAGATGGAGATGAATAAATGGGGTTTTGTGTCTGACTGATAAGCCGCAGTTGAATGACGCGATTTCAGCACAGAGTGGAGATGAAAAGGATCCAATTAGAGCACGATTCCCTACTTGAAGTGTTCTGCATCTGACACATCCCGGAGGAGCTTCTATAGCAGGGACCAGAAATACAGCCCACGAGTTAAAGACGCGCTGCAGGCATAAGGAGAAACTGATCCTTCCACCGAGAGCAAAAAAGACCCGCTACAGAAGCCGTACGAGCAAACACGCGAGTCGAAGATGCAACTTCAACCCAACTAGAAATGTATCCTTCTACCACGAGCAATAAAGAGATGATTCAGAAGCCGTACGAGCAAACACGCGAGTGGAAGAAGTCTAGGGGCAGACTTACGTTGAACTAACGCAGCGGGGTACAACAAGTCATTTTGCTGCGCTGCGTTAGTTTTGAAGCACAGGGATGCAACATATTTACAACAATATGTCGCATCTCTGTCCTTCCCCCTGCGCTGGCGCACAAACTGCAGCCATGCGCCGGCACAGGCACCCTTGCACCATGGTGCAAGGATGCCTGCGTCGTGGGGATATTGTTTTTGTGCAGGAAGGGGCACCTTCCTGCACAAAAACAATCACTACAGGCATTTTCCTCTTTCAATGCGTCCTGTAGAAGGCAGCACGCATTGAAAGAGGAAAAACGAGGAGAAATGAAAACATTTCTCCTCGTTGCGCCTCGCTACGCCACCTCTAGAGTGGCGTAGCTTTCAGACGCATCTCCAGAGTTACGATTTCTCGTAATTCTGGAGATGTGTCTCGTTCCATGAGTGTTGCGTGGGAACACCCACAGCAACACCCATGGAACGCCCCTTCACCGCAAAGTGCTGCGTGTGAATGGGCCGTATTTACAAGGAAAGGAAAAGTCACGCAGGGTGGCTTTACTGTCCTCGTAAATATGGAGCAGCCTCCTGCGCCACCAGTACGTCACGAAAAGTGACGTACTGGTGGCGCAGGGAGCCTGTAAATCTGCCCCCTAGTGTTCAGACCGGCTGACCCCTCATAATGGGAGCTGATGCGCCCCGAAGGCGCGCCTAAGGCAAGCCCGTCTGCGCCTGTCCGCGCTCCGTCCGGCTCCGGGCGCGCTCAGCGCCAGCCCCCCTGCCGGTTTTGGCTCCCAAACTAGCGGCTCTGCTTCTCAGCACTGCGATGTTCGGAATTATAGCAGAGAGGAGCTACTTTCTTGTAATACAGAAACACAGCACTGTTCAGGCCCCACTCTGTTCCCTGGAGATACATCAACTTGTTATTCCTGCCCAGTCTGTCCTCTCAGGCTCAATCACCTAAAGATAAAATCCCGTGAACAATCCGCGAACAGCGCACAAAATTGCATGGCAGGAAGATTAAACTGCACTTTGCTAAATGCCCGATCACTCACCAAACATGCAATGGAAATGGCTGACCTTTTAGACAGCTCGACTATTGACATAGCTTTTATGACAGAGACATGGGCTGATGCCGCATCTGGCCCAGACCTGGCTACTGCTACCCCTCCTGGCTACTCGTTAACCAGGCTGGACGCATTGGGAATAGAGTCGGAGGCCTAGCGATTATCTCTAAAGTCAACTTTAAAGTTAGATTTGATCTGCTACCTTACCCTGGCTGCGAATCCCTGGTTTTTAAAATCAACCTTACTAGCCACTACTCCTTCAATGGGGCCCCGGTTTATAGACCCCCTGGTCCTAGAAAGCTCTTCCTAGCTATGGATAAGTCACCATGGGACATAAAAGCCAACTCCTCTGACTTCACTATTCTTGGCGATTTCAACTTTCACCTAGAGAATATGGAGGATCCGGACACCCTTGATCTTACTGCCTCCTCCTCTCTTCTGGGGTTATCACAACTAGTCTGCGGTCCTACGCATTCCGGAGGCCAAACCCTAGACGGCATCTTCTCATACTGTCCTCTCATTCAGGTCACCCAGTCTTTACCGTTAACCTGGTCAGACCATAGGGCAGTGATGCTCCAACTGAACCTAGGAGGTCACAGTCTGAAAGAGCCCAAGAGCGTACCCAGGACTAGTTATCGACCTTGGCACTTGATCTCGGAAGGCTCATTCTCACGGGCCCTTAAAGACTCCATCATGCCAATAGATCCAAATCTGGATCACGCAACGGAGGAATCCATCAATGGATCCATCAATGGATTAGTGATTCTATAGATAGCTTAGCTCCGGCCAAACGAGGAAACAAAAAGAGAGCCTCCCCATCTGAACCCAGGTTCAATGAAGAGCTTGGACTGGCCAAACAATCATGCAGAAGACTAGAAAGGAAATGGAGGATGAACTACTGCTCGGAGGATAACGACTCCTATAAGGAGAAGCTGCAACAAAACAAAAAACTCCTGACCAAAATTAAATCCAATTTTTTTATAAATAAGATCAACTCGGCTCTGAACACTCCTAAGGAGTTATTCTCAACTGTGGTCGAGCTTAGCAACCCATCCCCAGCCAGTAACCTTAACGCGGATGCCTCTTTCTGCAACACCCTTGCCACCTTTTTTAAAACCAAGGTAGAAGTGATTCTTAATGCCTTAACCACAAGTGCTGACTCTGGGGGACTATGCACGACCGACAACCCACAGGCCGCTGGGTTTAATGATCCTAAAGGAGGAAAGGCTATCCTAAAGCCAGATGTGGTGATACCTTCCCAACCAAACAATCCCACTCTTTCGGCTTTTTCCCCCCTCACGTTAGACCAAGTTACCAACTTGTTCAGGCAAATCAAGTCAGGTTCACGTTCGACCCATGCCCGCCTAGAGTTCTCCAATTGGGATCAGGCATAGTTCCTGGTCATCTTTTAGAGATTTTTAATCAAATGCTCCGGTCTGGCTACTTCCCCAAAAACTGGAAAATCGCGTCAATCCTCCCTCTCTTAAAAAAAGCTAATTTGGACGCTGACATTCCCAACAACTATAGGCCAATATCTCAACTCCCCTTTCCGGCCAAACTGATAGAGAAAGCCATAAACACTGAGCTCTCTCTTTATATCCAGGAACACGATCTACTGGACTTTTCCCAGTTTGGCTTCAGAGGCCACCATAGTACAGAGACGGCTTTGATCACAGCCGCAGAATATATCAGAACAACGTTAGACAAAGGAGGGAACGCTGCCCTGATTTTACTGGATCTCTCGGCAGCGTTCGATACTGTCAACCATCAACTCCTTATCAACCGGTTGTTCGAGATAGGTGTCGGAGGTGTGGCTCTTAGCCTCCCCAGCTCTTTCCTCGCAGTACGTGGAATGTAACGGTTACAGATCTACTTCTTTCACCCTTCCCTGTGGCGTACCACAGGGGTCATCACTGAGTCCCACCCTTTTTAATCTGTACGTTACACCCTTGGCCTCACTGATCAAAGGCCTTGGCTTCTCGGTTGTCTCCTACGCTGACGACACCCAAATTGTGGTGTCAGTCACAGAGAATGCCGACAACATAGCTAATTGTTTCCACAACTGTATGCTGCAGATAGGGAGCTGGATGTCTAACAACTGCTTGAAGTTGAACTCTGATAAATGGAGGTGCTACTGTTTGGCAATAATCCATCTTTTTGGGCCCCTAGTTGGTGGCCTCAGGAAATGGGTCCACTCCCTACTCCTGTGCCAAAGGTGAAAAATCTGGGAGTTCAGTTTGATGAAAAACTCTCCTTTGTGGGTCATGCCAATGCCATCACCTCATCTTGTTTTTTCATCTTCAAATTGCTCAGGAAGATCCTTCCTTTTATTCCTCTGGACTTGCGGAAAACGGTGATTACCACTCTAGTCTCTTCCAAAATAGACTACTGCAATGGGCTCTTCTTGACGGCCCACAAGAAAGCCTTAGACAAATTACAATTGGTCCAGAACGCGGATGCTAGGCTGCTTTTAGGGATCCCAAAACATCAGTCGGTGTCCAAGTCTCTAGGGTTACGTTCAAATCACTGTGCATAGCCTTCAAAACACTCCATTCCGAGGGACCGGTTTCTATCAGGCAACTCTTCCATCGTTATATCCTGGCCAGAAACCTAAGGTCTGCCTCCCAGGCTAATCTGGTTGTCCCCAAGTTTAAGAAAGCTACCTGGGGAGGGAAGAGTTTTGCAGTCACGACTGCTAAACTCTGGAATACCATGCCACTTACCCTCAAAACCTCAAGCAATCTGCTCACCTTTCGCAAAGCCCTTAAGACCTGGCTTTTTAATAATTAGTCTAATATGCTCTTTCATCTCTTGGGAGCCTTATTGATGTCCGGTGTGTTGCCACCCTTTTTTTACTTGTCCCCTGAAGTTTTAGCGCCTAGACACCTGCGGGTATTATTGCGCTTTAGAAATCCTAATTTCATTTCAAGATGCAACTTCAACACAACTAGACATGTATCCTTCTACCGTGAGCAGTAAGAAGCTGCTATTGAAGTCCAGAGACAACACGCGAGCCAACGGTGCACCGTTGATGCAACTAGAAATGTACCCTTCTACCACGAGCAATAAAGATCTGCTACAGAAACCGTAAGAGCAAACGCACAAGTCGAAGATGGACTGTCAACTTAACTAGAAATGTACCCTTATACCACGAGCAATAAAGAGATGATACAGAAGTCGTAAGAGCAACTGCGCGAGTCGAAGATGCAACTTCAACCCAACTAGAAATGTATCATTCTACCACGAGCAATAAAGACCTGCTACAGAAACCGTAAGAGCAAACGCACGAGTCGAAGATGGACCGTCAACTTAACTAGAAATGTACCCTACTACCATGAGCAATAAGGAGCTGCTACAGAAGCCATAAGCGTAAAAACGTGGGAGCTGAAGATGCAACTTCAACCCAACTAGAAATGTATCCTTCTACTATGAGCAATAAGAAGCTGCTATTGAAGTCCAGAGAGAACACTAGAGCCAAAGGTGCAGCGTTGATGCAACTAGAAATGTACCCTTATACCACAAGCAATAAAGAGATGATACAGAAGTCATAAGAGCAAACGCACGAGTCGAAGATCTACCGTCAACCCAACTAGAAATGTATCCTTCTACCATGAACAGTAAGAAGCTGCTATTGAAGTCCAGAGAGACAACACGCGAGCCAAAGGTGCACCGTTGATGCAACTAGAAATGTATCCTTCTACCATGAGCAGTAAGAAGCTTCTAGTGAAGTCCAGAGAGGCAACACGCGAGCCAAAGGTGTACCGTTGATGCAACTAGAAATGTACCCTTATACCACAAGCAATAAAGAGATGAAACAGAAGTAGTAAGAGCAGACGCATGAGTCGAAGATGTACAGTCAACCCAACTAGAAATGTATCCTTCTGCCATGAACAGTAAGAAGCTGCTATTGTTGTCCAGAGAGACAACACGTGAGCCAAAGGTGTACCGTTAATGCAACAGAAATGTACCCTTATAGCACGAGCAATAAAGACATGATACAGAAGTCGTAAGAGCAAACACACAAGTCGAAGATGCAACTTCAACCGAACTAAAAATGTATCCTTCTACCATGAGCAATAAAGACCTGCTACAGAAGCCGTAAGAGCAAATGCACGAGTTGAAGATGGACTGTCAACTCAACTAGAAATGTACCCTCCTACCATGAACAGTAAGAAGCTGCTATTGAAGTCCAGAGAGACAACACACGAGCCAAAGGTGTACCGTCGACGCAACTAGAAATGTATCCTTCTACCACAAGCAATAAAGAGCAGCTACAGAAGCCGTAAGAGCAGACGCGTGAATTGAAGTTGCAACTTCAACCCAACTAGAAATGTACCCTCCTACCATGAACAGTAAGAAGCTGCTTGTGAAGTCCAAAGAGACAACACGTGAGTCAAAGATGCAACATCAATCCAACTAGAAATGTATCCTTCCACCGACAGCAAGAAGAAGCTGTTAGTGAAATCCAGAGAGACAACACGTGAGTCGAAGATGCACCATCAACTCAACCAAAAACATACCCTTTTACCATGAGAAATAAGGAGCTACTACAGACACCCTAAGAGACAAACATCACAAATCAAATAGTGTTGTGTACCTTGAAGGAAAAGGGCCACTGTCTCGAACTTCATGGATGTCGACCTAGAAGACATTGGGCAAGGACGCTGGCCTCGGTGTCCCAAGGACACTGGGGCAGCGAGTCCCAGCACACAGAAGGTTGAAGCTGACCATAAAGGTCTTTAAAGCCAGTGCCACAGTGGTGAATTGTATAATTAAAAATCACTGATGCCAGGAGGAAGGTGCTGACCAGGCAGAGTAACCCCGTCTTACCTGCGCTGTAGAGGGTGGTCTCTCGGCATCCACCCTCCATCACCGGTGAGAGATTAGAGGGTCTGAGCAGATGTTTGCATGCATCTCTAGTCACCAAGGTCCATTCTTAAGAGCCCTCCACTGTCTGAAAGTGAGTGGTAAAGGGGAAGTCTGCTCTCTTCTGCATCTTAGCTGGTCTTGGGCTCCTGCGCGAACCAGCACGCTGCCAGGATCGTGCCAGATTTCATTCCATCAGGTGCGTGGTCAGGTAAAAAATAGTGATGACATACCAGCAAAGCACATTCCACTTCAAACACCTCATATTTATCTCATTTTCATGGATTTTTTTTAACATTTTGTGAGAAAAACCTATGCACATGTGCACAGCTTTGGACAAGCTGAACTTCAGCAGACCTGTGGCCACCAGGCTGTTTCCTCCCCAGGGGGAAGTGTACCCTGTAGGATGAGGGCAGCTCTGGACAAGCTGAACTTTAGCAGACCTGTGGCCACCAGGCTGTGTCCTCCCCAGGGGGAAGTGTCCTCACCCCCCCCCCCCAGGGGAAGTGTCCTCCCCAGGGGGAAGAGGGCAGCTCTGGACAAGCTGAGCTTCAGCAGACCTGTGGCCACCAGGCTGTGTCCTCCCCAGGGGGAAGAGGGCAGCTCTGGACAAGCTGAGCTTCAGCAGACCTGTGGCCACCAGGCTGTTTCCTCCCCAGGGGGACGTGTCCTCCCCAGGGGGAAGAGGGCAGCTCTGGACAAGCTGAACTTCAGCAGACCTGTGGCCACCAGGCTGTGTCCTCCCCAGGGGGAAGAGGGCAGCTCTGGACAAGCTGGGCTTCAGCAGAACTTTGGGCACCAGGCTGTGACCTCCCCCCAGGGGGAAGTGTCCTCCCCAGGGGGAAGAGGGCAGCTCTGGACAAGCTGAACTTCAGCAGACCTGTGGCCACCAGGCTGTGTCCTCCCCAGGGGGAAGTGTCCCCTTTGGGAAGAGTATATGTAGAGAACAAGGGTACCCCAGTAGTGAGACCAGGGGTAATATATGTAGTTGAAAAGACAGCGGTCTAGGGGAGGCCACTAAGGTCCTCGGGTAGCCGGGGCTACTATTATTTAAAGTATAGCCTTCGTCTAGGTTTTAGTAGTGAAAATGGAGTCTCAGCAGGACTGGAAAAACAATGTATGAAGGGACACAAGGTTGTACGAATGACATCACATTTATTAACATCATAAACGGAGTATCATCCACTTTTTAGGAGCTAGTCCTGGTGCTCACACAAAAGGTGAAAGTGCATGAAGTGATAGGTGCTGGTGACTTAAAATTTACATCACATTGACAACACTGTACAAAACTCCGAAAGTATTAAGTTATGTTAAAGGAGTTTCGGTTGTGAAAGTCGACGGCGTTTCGATCTCCTTAGTTAGAGACCATCATCAGGACGAAAAAACGTGTGAGCTGGTAGGATCTAGATGAGAAGAAAAACCATTGGTCCCGGAGACACGAACATGTGTAATTTAAACATGAATCTACCAAAAGCACGAGAACATTAATTGAAAGGACGGTTTGATATACTAATAAATAGAAAGATAGGGAAGATTACAGTAGGATGCAAGCACAGGATGTATATGTACAGGTAGATAATTGCTTGTCATTTAAGAGAAGGAAAGGGGTAACAGGCAAAGCACGTGAACATTAAATGAAGGAACGGCTTGGTATGCTAATAATTAGAGAGATAGGGAACATAACAGCAGGATGCAAGCACAGGGTTTAAATGTACAGGTAAATTAACGGTAGAGCGACATGCTTAGCTTGTCATTTAAGAGAAGGAAAGTGGTACAATAGAGTAGATACAAGGCACAAAACGCACGTAATGCCAGCATGCCTTAGCGTGTACAATAGAGTAGATAAGAGGCACATAACGCACGTAATGCCAGCATGCCTTAGCGTGTGGAGGCTAGTTACCGCACGACAACAGAAAATGAAGACTCTATAGCCAGTGGACCGTGAGGAGCAGAAGTTCTATTGGTAGGGAAAAACTGCCACTAGTGCGAGTGAAAGGACGCCTACGGTGTGGGGGCGCCTGAGAATACCTGGCAGCGTGATGCTATATGCGGGGATCGTCGCTGGGTCGTTGAATGTGTAGTTCCGGAAAATCTACAAGGGAGAAAACGGTCAGTGTGGACTAGGCAACTAAGGGATACGTGGGTGAGAGGGCTCGCAAGGGCTTACATGGTACAGGTAGGCGAGCGGTCCACACATCCAGCGGTGTTCGTGCTGTAGGCTGGATTCCGTTGAGTCAATCAGGAGGACCAGATTGCCTGTGGGGGCCAACTGTGGAAAGAGGGAAGGAGCGGGTAGGTCAGTGCGGTGGCTGAATTTGTGGCCGCGAGGTGGAGCGAGAGCCTGCAGGGGGGTAGGGAACCACTTACTTGTGGGAAAAATTAGCAGGGAGTGGATCCCGGTTACCTCCGGTACAGGCAGCAAACAGCTAATGGTGCTGGAGTCGACCGGCGCGGGTGAGTCAGCGGGCTGGTGAATGCGCCGACAATTCAATTAGATAAGGGGGAAGGCGTATGTGCGTGACGGCGCGCCGCAAGTCGTGGCAATGGCGTCTAGGGATGGTGGCCATATTGGATGAGGCACATCTAGTGGGGAATGCCAGGGAGGGGAGAAGGCTCAAGATGGGTCAGTAAGAGCAGCAGCAATTTGGGAGAATAGAAGTCACAGAATAAAACGGGAATAAGAGAAGGAACACAGCGGAAATAAGAAAAATGTTAAAAAACAGCTAACATGTGGTTAACTGTATACAGGCATTATGTACAGTCTAATGGGAACAGTTGACATTACAATATCAGGTTCCATTCCTAGAGGATATTGAGTCCATATTCAATTGAACGGGATTTAAACATCCAATTACACTCCAGCCTGTTGAGGGTTGCTTGAGGATCGCCGCCTCTTGGGCTTGGGTGTAGCATGTCAATGACTTGCCAGCGCAGATCTTGTTCAGAATGTCCTTTTTCAATAAAGTGCTCCACCAGTGGTGCAGTGATATTCTGGCAGCGAATTCTGCTTTTATGTTGGCTTATGGGTGCTTTTATTTTCTGCGTAGTCTGTCCAATATAGAGGAGGTTACACGGACATCGAATACAATAGATTACGTTGACTGAATTACAGTTAGAAAAGAAATCCAGTTTGTGAATAGCGGTGCCGTAATCAAATTCTTTAGTGTTTTTTGTGAGTGGACATGGAACACGGTTCCCGCATTTATAGTGCCCTGTAACTGGGGGGAGACCAAAACATGAGCGCACAGTAGTGGCATTGCGTGATGGTTTATGTGCCCTAACCAGGTGGCCTTTAATGTTGCGTCCCCTCTTGAAGGAGAATAGGGGGGCCTCATTTGTGATGTTGATTGAGGTAAGGAGGGGCCAGTGTCTTTTAATCAATTTGGTTATTTTGTTACTGGCAGGACCGAATGTGGTGACGCAGGGAATGCGTGTCATCGTTTTTTTGGGCTTTGGTTCCAGTAGGGTCTGTACCATGTGTGTACCAAGCCCTTTTCATAGATCTCCTAACCAGGCGTCGGGGGTAGCCTCTACTCATGAGTTTCTCACACAGGGTATCTGCTTCCCTAAGGTAATCCTCTTTGAATTTGCAATTTCTGCGTATCCTTAAGAATTGCCCGTACGGCAGACCGTCACGTAGTGCTCTGGGGTGGTTACTTTTGTAGTGGAGTAGGGTGTTGCGCTCTGTAGGTTTTCTGTATAAAGGGTGTACAGACCTCCCTCTGCTGGTGCGACAGTGACGTCTAGGTAGCTAATCTGTGTAGTGCTAGAGCCGTATGTGAATTTGAGGTCAGGTTGGCAGTTATTGAGCCATGTACAGAAGGAGTCAAGTTCAGTGGAGGAACCTTGCCAAATCATAAACACGCCATCGATATATCGATGCCAGCTCCTGATCTTATTGCGATAGGGGTTAACTTGGTTGAGGACATATGTTTTCTCCATATCGTCTACAAAGAGTATGGTGAAATTAGGGGCAAAAACTGCCCCCATAGACGTACCCTTGCATTGCTTGTAGTACTTGTCATGAAACATGAAATAATTTTGTGTCAAGGCTATCTCCAGGAGTGAGATGATGAATTCACTGGGAACCTTGTGTGGTCTTGGTCTGTTATCCAGATGGCCTTTGATAACCAAGGTGCCTTTGTCCTGCGGGATGATAGTATAGAGGGATTCTATATCTAATGTGACAAGGAGCTCAGATGTGGGGTCAAATTGTTCTTGCTCAATCAGTCTGATGAAGTGTGTGGTGTCCTTTACGTAGGCTATGGTGTCTTGTACCATATCATGAATGAAAAAATCGATGTACCTGCCTAAAGGCTCGAGGATGGAGCCCCAGCCTGACAGGATAGGTCTACCCGGAGGGTTGTTTTGGTTCTTGTGAACCTTTGGAAGTGTGTATATTACTGGTGTTCTCGGATTTTTGTTATTGAGAAAGTGAAACTCATTATGGCTGATGTAGCCTATTTCTTCAGCCTCTTTGGTGGTGGTCTGAATGAGGGCTTGGATTTCGGGTAGGGGGTTATGGTCAAGTGGCTCCTAGTGGTTGGCGTTATTCAGTTGACGCATGATCTCGTTGTCATAATTGGTTTTATCCTGAATGACAATGCCCCACCCTTGTCACAGGGCTCGATGATGATGTCATCCATCTTTTTCAGATTGAGGAGACTCTTCTTCTCTTCGAGGCTGATGTTGTAGGGGATGAAATCATGTTGATTTCTTAGTTTGTCAAGGTCTTTCAGGACTAGATTTTCAAAAGTAATACCCTCAGGAGGCAAGCAGCCTGAGGGGGGATTAAAGATCGATTTTGGGCGTAGTCCTGTTGTGTCATATTTGGGGGGTGATGGTCTCTAACTAAGGAGATCGAAACACCGTTGACTTTCACAACTGAAACAACCGAAACTCCTTTAACATAACTTAATACTCTCGGAGTTTTGTACAGTGTTGTCAATGCGATGTAAATTTTAAGTCACCAGCACCTATCACTTCATGCACTTTCACCTTTTGTGTGAGCACCAGGACTAGCTCCTAAAAAGTGAATGATACTCCGTTTATGATGTTAATAAATGTGATGTCATTCGTACAACCTTGTGTCCCTTCATACATTGTTTTCCCTTTGGGAAGAGGGCAGCTCTGGACAAGCTGAACTTCAGCAGACCTGTGGCCACCAGGCTGTGTCCTCCCCAGGGGGAAGTGTCCTCCCCAGGGGGAAGAGGGCAGCTCTGGACAAGCTGGGCTTCAGCAGACCTGTGGCCCACAGGCTGTGTCCCCCCAGGAGGAAGTCTCCCCCCCCAGGGGGCAGAGAGCAGCTCTGGACAAGCTGGGCTTCAGCAGACCTGTGGCCCACAGGCTGTGTCCCCCCAGGAGGAAGTGTCCCCCTGGGGGCAGAGGGCAGCTCTTGACAAGCTGGGCTTCAGCAGACCTTTGGCCACCAGGCTGTGACCTCCCCCCAGGGGGAAGTGTCCTCCCCAGGAGAAAGTCTTCCCACCAGGGGGCAGAGGGCAGCTCTGGACAAGCTGGGCTTCTACAGACCTTTCGTCAACAGGATGTGTCCCCCCAGGAGGAAGTGCCCCCCCAGGAGTGTAGGAGAGTAGGGTCTGCCTCCTATGTTGCCCCCACTTTTTTCTGATGTTTACACTGGTTTCTGGCTATAGTCTGGCTGGGACCCTGCTAATCAGGGCCCCAGCCTCTCTGTTCTCTCTAAACGATTTGGAGTGCACTCTAGGTGCACTAGTGATTGGATACTGTGGTACCTTATGAGTCCCTAGTATATGGTACCTTAGGTACCAAGGGCATAGGTACTTCACAGGCCTACCAGGGGCTGCAGCATGTATTATGCCACCCCTGGGAAGCAGACTAAATCTGACACCACAGGCCTGCTACTGCAGCCTGGGTGAGGAAGTGCTAGCACCCCTCACTGAGATATAGGTCCCCTATATCTCTCCTACACACACATATAAACCTATCAGTCACCCCTAAGGCAGGCCCTATCAATCCTGAGGGCAGGGTGCTTGGCTTCTATGTGAGGGGGTGCCTCTGCCTGAGCAGGGCCCCTCTGCAGCTCTCAGAGTCCATTCTCGGGTGCTGTTTGGGGATGCGGTTAAATCATATACTTTTAAGTGCATTATATCCTCGCGGTAAAATGCTAACTTTGGAATGGCTGCATCGAAACATGTCGTGTTTGGTGTCAAACATCTTGGAATACTACCCCCCCGCCAGTCCTGGCGGCGGGGGTTGCATTCCACCCTTCTAGAGGGATAGACATGTACCTACTGTGGAAACGCGGTAGAATCCTGCAGAGCCCTGGCATCACAAAATGGATGCCACCAGTCACAGACACTGGGCTGCCCTCCTGCTGATGACCAACACTCGCAGTGGAGGAAGCCCAACAATAGATATCCTGTCCCAAGGGGGTGTGACCACCTTCCAGACAGGGTTTAGTGTATTGGGGCTGGGTGGGTGCACTCTTAGAGTGCTTTGAAGTCCTGCACTTGGGGAGCAGAAGGCTCCTCTGTGCATATGCCAGTTCAAACCGGCTCAGAGGCTACCTGTCCCTGCTCTGGTGCGAAACTGGACAAAAGGAAGTGGGTGTAGCCACCCACTCCCCTGACCCTCCCATAGGTAGGGTCATAGAGCTAGTCCCTCCCTTTCTTTTAGTATAAGAGTGGGAACCTGTGCATAGCACCCTAGATTTCCCTGGATGATGCTCTGAAGACGAATCCTGGACCTTCGACGTTCCACTACCTTTGGAAGACTGAAGAATCTCCCTTGAGTCAAGGAGTGACTCCCCTGCTTGGCAGGCACCAAAAACTACAAACGACGGTCGCAAACTACGCCGCTCCCGCCGGAGTCCAAAGTCCCTGCAGCCCAAAAAGTGGATTTCCTAACTTCTCAAAGGCCATCGTGAGTCCCCAGCGAAGCTGAGGCCAGTGGACCCCAAGAGTAACGAGAAACCGCGACCCCTGGGTACCGTGCACTATTGTCGAGTGCAACCCCTTCACAACGTTCCATGAACTTGTGCTTTGGACCACGTATGGTCCTAGCCTCCAGCAGGAATCCCTCCGAAGATCAGAGGCCAACCACGTCCCGAATGACCGTGGGCCCCTGTGAGCTAATCCTCCCGAGGCGTCTTCGCGATCCCTTGCCAGCCGGCTTGTGGGTCCCCAGAAGACTTTCTAAAGAAACCAAAGAGCTCCCCTGGTTGCTCCAGGCCTGCCCTGACTTACCCTTGCTGGGTGAGTCCCACAGACCTTCCTGTTCTGCGCCATTGCCTCTTCGCACTTTCCCTGAGACTTGCTGTTACCAAGGCTTGTTGGCTCCAATCAAGTCACCGACACCACAGTAAGCTGCAGACATCGTGGGACACGCGGAATCCAGCTCCTGGTCATCATCGACGCCTCCTGGACCTCGTGGCTGAAGAGTCAAGGCACCCGCGAACGACCTGAATCTTGCAACGACGGTGGGCATCCATCTTCCGTGCCCCGAGTCACTGCCAAGTGACTTTGAACACTGTCCCCTCTGCTTTCAGGTCTTCCATCTTCCGAATACAGGCTTGGATTCCTCCGGACACTTCTCCTGTCGCCGCAAGCAGCTAGTCTTCACTGGCTCCCATTGAAAACGACGCCGCGACCCGACACCAAAGGACACCTATGCACCCGGCTCCCCTGGGTGAGGTAACTTCAGCACTACGGTGCTTCTGTGGGGGTGGGCCCTAGAACTACTTACCCTGTAAGTGACTTGCTTGTAGCTTCCCTCGAAGTGTCCTAAAACTCTAATTTTCTAAGTGCGACAATTGCGCTGGCTCGTACAGGGTTCGCGTCTGTGTTAGACACACCGCGTCCATCTCCTTTGTAACACTATCTAGAACTGTATCCTTCGACTCGTACTGAGTCCGATCGGTGTTCGCCTCGAACACACAAAGGGCCTGTAACACTGAGATCTCCATTGCACTGACTCGCTCAAGGTTCGCGTCTGTGTTAGACACGGCGCGTCCATCTCCCTTGCAACTCTATCTGTAACCGCGTCCTTCGACTCGTACAAGGACCGATCGGTGTGTTCGCCTCGAACACGCAAGGGACCTTTAACATTGAGATCTCAATCGCGTCTGAGCGCATAGACTCGCACAGGACTCGCACCGTTGCCAGGTCACTGTGTCCGTCCCCTGTGGGTCTCCTACAACTACCTGGGGTGGTTCTTGGGGGTCCCTCGATTCTAGATGCCCTAGACCTAGGTCTAGCAAACTAAGATTGTGATATTCGATTGTGCTAAACTTATTTTGATAATATTTGACTTGTACATATTTTCCTGACCTCTAATCTCATAAAGAGATTAGTAGAGAGTTGTTTATTAATAAATACCTATATATTTGATATATATACCTGTGTGGTGTCTTTTCATTTGGTGATTCAAGAGATGGTGTGGTAAAACAAGCTGCTTTACATTCCTTCAAGACTTAGCCTGAAGGCTGCTCTCCACAGCTACCACTAGGATAGCTTTCTATAAAGGTTGTCTTAAACCTATCTACCATAAGAGTCGAATTGTTCTGGTGCAAGGTGTCCACTTTAATTAGTGAACAGCATATACCAGGCCAACTTCTCACATTGGTGGGCAGCGTGTGGGATTCCAGCTTGCTATTGTTTTACCAGAAAATCTCTATTTGAATTACTAACTGAAAACCACTATAGGTACTTAAGGTACATATAAAGTCAAGCTTAGTATCAATAAGTTCTACTGAACTTAGAGCTGTGTGCCAAGGGATAGCACACCCTTTCTACAGCTCAAGCTAGTATCAGTAGGCCACAAACTAGTGTAGGTAGTACAACACTGCACAACACTAGAATGTCCTTAAAGGGTGGAACCAGTGGATCCACTCAGCCTCAGTATAAGGACATGGCTTTCTCTGACTTGAGAGCCATGTGTGTTGAAAGACACCTGAAGCTAGGACAGAGTCCCTCAACCCTACACCTGATAGATCTGCTGACAGCAGATGATCTTAGATTGGCTCTAGGAGCTAATGGGTCCGAATCAGTGGGTGGGTCAATTACAGTATCTGGGTCAGATGATGAAAATCAGAATGTCCAGGACTCTGTGATTGAAGGGCCAGGCCTCAAGGGGCCTGAAAAGGACAGAGGAATTCTCCCTAAGAGAACTGACAGAGTGGATGAGAGGCATAGGTCCCCTTCCAGGGAATCTGAGCACTCTTATCACTCTGGCAGAGAATTTGTCCACCAGAGGAACTCATACTTTCCCATAAGAGAGACCTCCTCTGAAAGAATGTGCAAACTGCTGCAGTATGAGGAAGCAAGAGTTGCCCTCAGAACCAAGCAGTTGGCACTGGATAGAGAAGCCCTGGAGATCCAGAGAGCTTCTAGAAGAGAGGGTTAGAACCCCTTGGTGGCAGCAACAGTGTCCCTAGAGGCAGAGAATCTATTCCAGACCATAGGAACCTGAGCAAGGTTGTTCTTCCCTACCAGAGTGGGGATGATATCCACAAGTGGATAACTGCTATGGAAAGGGCCTGTAGAGTACAGCAGGTCCCCCAAAAACAGTGGGCAGCAATCTTGTGGCTCTCCTTTTCAGATAAAGGTAGAGACAAGCTCCTCACTGTTAGAGAAGAGGATGCTGACGATTATGAAGTCCTGAAGAGTGCACTGATAGATGGGTTTGGCTTAACCACTGAACAGTACAGGTTGAAGTTCAGAGACACCCAGAAGGCACAGACTCAGGACTGGACTGACTTTGTAGATTGTGCAACCAAGGCTCTGGAGGGTTGGCTGGTTGGCAGTAGGGTTACTGATTTCAAGGGATTGTATAATCTGATGATGAGAGAACAGATCCTTAATAATTGCCAGAACCACTTGTTGCATCAATACCTGGTGGACTCAGATCTGACCTCTCCCCAAGAATTGGGAAAGAAGGCAGACAAATGTGTCAGAACCAGGGTGAGGCAGAAACCCCAGAACCAAGGGGGTGACACCAAGAAGCAAGATCCTAAGGGCTCTGAGAAAGGTGGGGATAAGTCAAAAGACCAGAAGTCTTCACAAGGGCCCCAAAAATCTGCATCTGGTGGGGAGTCACAATCGAACAAGGGAAAAGGCCAAAAGAAGCCCTGGTGCAAATTCTGTAAACAGAAAGGGCACTGGACTTCTGACTGTAACAAGTCCAAAGACCAAACCACCACCACTCCTGCCCCTAAGGCAACTGTTCCCCCTAGCTCAGCTACTGGTGGAAGTGGTACTCAGAATAAGGGTGTAGTAGGGTTGACCCTGGGTTCTGAAGTGGACTCTGACCTAGTCAGAGTGCCCACTCAGGCAATGCTGATTTGTGAGGGAGACCTTAATATGTCCTTCCTAGTAAGCCCCAGTAATCTGGGCAAATACAAACAGCAGCCTGTAATAAATGGCAAACAGGCTTTGGCATTTAGGGACACAGGTGCTAGTGTCACCATGGTGGCAGAGGATCTTGTGGACCCTGGACAGATCATCCTGGGCGAAATGTACCAGGTGACCAATGCAAGCAATGTCAAGACCAACCATAGTCTGGCAGTTGTGAATTTCTCCTGGGGAGGGGTAACTGGCCTCAAGAAGGTTGTAGTCAGTGCAGACCTCACTGTCGAATGTCTATTGGGCAATGATCTAGAGACTTCAGCCTGGTCTGAAGTAGAGTTATGGACTCATGCTGAGATGTTGGGCATCCCTGCAGAGGTATTTGCTGTGACCAGGTCACAAGCAAGAATGCATAACACTGAACCAGCTCTGGATCCTGGAACAATGGACCAGATGCTTCCCAAGAGGAGGAGCAGTAGGGTAAAGGCAGTGCCTCCCCTCTGTCTCAGATCACAGATTCACCCCCAGAGGGAGGTGAAGCAGATCCTGAAGAAGGAACTGCCCCAGAGGGACTTGAGCCTGATCAGGTTGAGTTCTTGGGGGCAGGGGGCCCTTCTAGGGAAGATCTGAGTAAGGAGCAACAGTGCTGCCCCTCTCTTGAACCCCTCAGACAGCAGGCTGCTGCTGAGGCTGCTGGGAGTGATAGTGGGTCCCATAAAGTTTATTGGGATGAGGGACTCCTATATTCTGAGGGTAGAGATCCAGCCCCTGGAGCCACCAGGAGGATGGTAATAGCTCAGAAGTTTAGGGGTTCCTCTTGACCCTAGCACATGACATCCCTTTAGCAGGACACTTGGGCCAAAACAAGACCTGGGACAGGCTTGTTCCACATTTTCATTGGCCACATATGTCAGAAGACACAAAGGAGTTTTGTCGCTCCTGTGTCACATGCCAAGCCAGTGGTAAGGCAGGTGGCACAACAAAGGCCCCCCTGATACCACTACCTGTGGTGGGGGTACCCTTTGAAAGGGTAGGGATTGACATTGTTGGTCCCCTTGACCCTCAAACTGCATCTGGGCAAAGGTTTATCCTGGTGGTAGTGGATCATGCCACCAGGTACCCAGAAGCAATTCCCCTGAGAACCACCACAGCCCCTGTGGTGGCGAGAGCCCTCATTGGAGTCTTCTCCAGAGTGGGTTTTCCAAAGGAGGTCATTTCTGACAGAGGTGCCAACTTCATGTCAGGATATCTGAAGGCAATGTGGAAGGAGTGTGGTGTAACTTACAAGTTCACCACCCCTATCACCCACAATGCAATGGTTTAGTTGAACGCTTCAACAAAACCTTGAAAGGAATGATTAAAGGACTCCCAGAGAAGCTTAGGCGGAAATGGGACCTTCTTCTTCCTTGCCTGTTGTTTGCATACAGAGAGGTTCCACAGAAGGGGGTTGGTTACAGCCCATTTGAGCTTCTGTTTGGGCATCCTGTGAGAGGTCCACTGTGTTTGGTAAAGAGGGCTGGGAGTTACCTCTCAGGCCCCCAAACAAGATGTGATGGACTATGTACTTGGTCTCCGCTCCCGGATGGCAGAGTACATGAAAAAGGAAACCAAAACCTGGAGGCCAGCCAAGAATTACAAAAAGCTTGGCATGACCAAAGGCTGTACTGACTGTATACCAGCCAGGACAGAAAATGTGGGTGTTGGAGCCTGTGGCCCCAGCAGCCCTCCAGGACAAGTGGAGTGGCCCCCATACAATAGTTGAACAGAAGTGAGAAGTCACCTACCTGGTGAATCTTGGAACTCCCAGGAGCCCCTGAGGGTGCTCCATGTCAACAGATTAAAGCCATATGTTGACAGGGCTGACATGGGCTTGCTCATGGCGACTGATGAGGAACAGGAGGAGGAGAGTGACCCTCTCCCTGACCTGCTCTCTCAGAACCCTGATGATGGGTCAGTAGATGGTGTTGCTTTGGCAAGCAGCCTCACTGACCATCAGCAAACTGAGTGCAGACAAGTTCTGCAACAGTATAGACATATGTTTAGCCTGACCCCTAGTCAGACTTCCTGGTGCACCCATGAGGTGGACACTGGAGACTGTCTGCCTGTCAAGAATAAAATCTACAGGCAACCTGACCATGTCAGGGACTGTATCAGGACTGAAGTCCAGAAAATGTTGGAGCTAGGTGTAATTGAGCCTTCAGATAGCCCTTGGGCTAGCCCAGTAGTCCTGGTACCCAAGCGTCATACCCAGGGTGGTAAGAAAGAAATGAGATTTTGTGTAGACTACAGAGGCCTCAATGCAGTCACTAGGACTGATGCCTATCCCATACCAAGGGCAGATGAGCTGATTGATACTTTGGCCTCAGCCAAGTATCTAAGCACGTTTGACCTGACAGCTGGCTACTGGCAGATCAGGTTAGCTGATGATGCAAAAGCCAAAACAGCATTTTCGACCCCTGGTGGGCACTACCACTTTGTGGTGATGCCCTTTGGATTGAAAAATGCACCTGCCACTTTTCAGAGGTTGGTGAATAAAGTTCTGACAGGGATGGAAACTTATTGCTCAGCTTATCTAGATGATATTGCTGTCTTTAGTTCCTCCTGGCAGGATCACCTGGTCCACCTCAGAAATGTTTTGGAGGCCCTGCAGAAAGCAGGCCTCACTATCAAGGCCACTAAGTGCCAGATAGGGCAGAGTCAGGTTGTATACCTGGGCCACCTTGTGGGTGGAGGCCAGGTTCAGCCTTTACAGAGCAAAATCCAAACCATAATGGAATGGGTTGCTCCCACCACCCAGACACAGGTGAGAGCCTTCTTAGGCCTGACTGGGTACTATAGGAGGTTTGTCAAGGGACATGGATCTATAGTGACCCCCTTGAATGATCTGACCTCAAAGAAAATGCCAAAAGGTTCAGTGGACAGCTAGCTGTCAAAAGGCATTTGAAGACCTAAAGCAGGCCATGTGCACTGCCCCCATCTTACAGAGTCCAGACTACACCAAAAAGTTCATTGTCCAAACAGATGCTTCTGAGCTGGGTGTGGGAGCTGTACTGTCTCAACTGAATGATGAAGGTCAAGACCAGCCAGTAGCTTTTATTAGCAGAAGGCTGACCCCTAGAGAGAAACGTTGGTCAGCTATAGAGAGGGAGGCCTTTGCTGTGGTATGGGCCCTGAAGAAGCTGAGGCCATACTTGTTTGGTACTCACTTCATAGTTCAGACTGACCACAAGCCCCTCCTATGGCTTAAACAAATGAAAGGAGAAAACCCAAAACTTTTGAGGTGGTCCATTTCCCTACAGGGGATGGACTATACAGTGGAACATAGACCTGGGACCCAACATGCCAATGCAGATGGACTCTCAAGGTATTTCCACTTTGAACACGAAGACTCAACTGGTCAAGGTTAGTTTAGTGTCCCTGCGTTTGGGGGGTTGTGTAGGAGAGTAGGATCTGCCTCTTATGTTGCCCCCACTTTTTTTCTGATGTTTACACTGGTTTCTGGCTATAGTCTGGCTGGGACCCTGCTAATCAGGGCCCTAGCCTCTCTGTTCTCTCTAAACGATTTGGAGTGCACTCTAGGTGCACTAGTGATTGGATACTGTGGTACCTTATGAGTCCCTAGTATATGGTACCTTAGGTACCAAGGGCATAGGTACTTCACAGGCCTACCAGGGGCTGCAGCATGTATTATGCCACCCCTGGGAAGCAGACTAAATTTGACACCACAGGCCTGCTACTGCAGCCTGGGTGAGGAAGTGCTAGCACCCCTCACTGAGATATAGGTCCCCTATATCTCTCCTACACACACATATAAACCTATCAGTCACCCCTAAGGCAGGCCCTATCAATCCTGAGGGCAGGGTGCTTGGCTTCTATGTGAGGGGGTGCCTCTGCCTGAGCAGGGCCCCTCTGCAGCTCTCAGAGTCCATTCTCGGGTGCTGTTTGTGGATCCGGTTAAACCATATACTTTTAAGTGCATTATATCCTCGCGGTAAAATGCTAACTTTGGAATGGCTGCATCGAAACATGTCGTGTTTGGTGTCAAACATCTTGGGATACTACCCCCCCGCCAGTCCTGGCGGCGGGGGTAGCATTCCACCCTTCTAGAGGGATAGACATGTACCTACTGTGGAAACGCGGTAGAATCCTGCAGAGCCCTGGCATCACAAAATGGATGCCACCAGTCACAGACACTGGGCTGCCCTCCTGCTGATGACCAACACTCGCAGTGGAGGAAGCCCAACAATAGATATCCTGTCCCAAGGGGGTGTGACCACCTTCCAGACAGGGTTTAGTGTATTGGGGCTGGGTGGGTGCACTCTTAGAGTGCTTTGAAGTCCTGCACTGGGGGAGCAGAAGGCTCCTCTGTGCATATGCCAGTTCAAACCGGCTCAGAGGCTACCTGTCCCTGCTCTGGCGCGAAACTGGACAAAGGGAAGTGGGTGTAGCCACCCACTCCCCTGACCCTCCCATAGGTAGGGTCATAGAGCTAGTCCCTCCCTTTCTTTTAGTATAAGAGGGGGAACCTGTGCATAGCACCCTAGATTTCCCTGGACGGCGCTCTGAAGACGAATCCCGGACCTTCGACGTTCCACTACCTTTGGAAGACTGAAGAATCTCCCTTGGAGTCATGGAGTGACTCCCCTGCTTGGCAGGCACCAAAAACTACAAACGACGGTCGCAAACTACGCCGCTCCCGCCGGAGTCCGAAGTCCCTGCAGCCCAAGAAATGGATTTCCTGACTTCTCAAAGGCCATTGTGAGTCCCCGGCGAAGCTGAGGCCAGTGGACCCCAAGAGTAACGAGGAACCGCGACCCCTGGGTACCGTGCACTATTGTCGAGTGCAACCCCTTCACAACGTTCCACGAACTTGTGCTTTGGACCACGTGTGTCCTAGCCTCCAGCAGGAATCCCTCCGAAGATCAGAGGCCTACCACGTCCCGAGTGACCGTGGGCCCCTGTGAGCAAATCCTCCCGAGGCGTCTTCGCGATCCCTTGCCAGCCGGCTTGTGGGTCCCCAGAAGACTTTCTAAAGAAACCAAAGGGTTCTCCTGGTTGCTCCAGGCCTGCCCTGACTTACCCTTGCTGTGTGAGTCGCACAGACCTTGCTGGTCTGCGCCATTGCCTCTTTGCACTTTCCCTGAGACTTGCTGTTACCAAGGCTTGTTGGCTCCAATCGAGTCGCCGACACCGCAGTAAGCTGCAAACATCGTGGGACACACGGAATCCAGCTCCTGGTCGTCTTCGACGCCTCCTGGACCTCGTGGCTGAAGAGTCAAGGCACCTGCGAACGACCTGAATCTTGCGACGACGGTGGGCATCCATCTTCCGTGCCCCGAGTCACTGCCAAGTGACTTTGAACACTGTCCCGTCTGCTTTCAGGTCTTCCATCTTCCGAATCCAGGCTTGGATTCCTCCGGACACTTCTCCTGTCGCCGCAAGCAGAAAGTCTTCACTGGCTCCCATTGAAAACGACGCCGCGACCCTACACCAAAGGACACCTATGCACCCGGCTCCCCTGGGTGAGGTAACTTCAGCACTACGGTGCTCCTGTGGGGGTGGGCCCTAGAACTACTTACCCTGTAAGTGACTTGCTTGTAGCTTCCCTCGAAGTGTCCTAAAACTCTAATTTTCTAAGTGCGACAATTGCGCTGGCTCGTACAGGGTTCGCGTCTGTGTTAGACACACCGCGTCCATCTCCTTTGTAACACTATCTAGAACTGTATCCTTCGACTCGTACTGAGTCCGATCGGTGTTCGCCTCGAACACACAAAGGGCCTGTAACACTGAGATCTCCATTGCACTGACTCGCACAAGGTTCGCGTCTGTGTTAGACACGGCGCGTCCATCTCCCTTGCAACTCTATCTGTAACCGCGTCCTTCGACTCGTACAAGGACCGATCGGTGTGTTCGCCTCGAACACGCAAGGGACCTTTAACATTGAGATTTCAAAAGCGTCTGAGCGCATAGACTCGCACAGGACTCTCACCGGTGCCAGGTCACCACGTCCGTCCCCTGTGGGTCTCCTACAACTACCTGGGGTGGTTCTTGGGGGTCCCTCGATTCTAGATGCCCTAGACCTAGGTCTAGCAAACTAAGATTGTGATATTCGATTGTGCTAAACTTATTTTGATAATATTTGACTTGTACATATGTTCCTGACTTCTAATCTCATAAAGAGATTAGTAGAGAGTGTTTATTAATAAATACCTATATATTTGATATATATACCTGTGTGGTGTCTTTTCATTTGGTGATTCAAGAGATGGTGTGGTAAAACAAGCTGCTTTACATTCCTTCAAGTCTTAGCCTGAAGGCTGCTCTCCACAGCTATCACTAGGATAGCTTTCTATAAAGGTTGTCTTAAACCTATCTACCATAAGAGTCGAATTGTTCTGGTGCAAGGTGTCCACTTTAATTAGTGAACAGCATATACCAGGCCAACTTCTCACAAGGAGGAAGTGTCCCGCCCAGGGGGCCGAGGGCAGCTCTGGACAAGCTGGGCTTCTGCAGACCTTTCGTCAACAGGCTGTGTCCCCCCAGGAGGAAGTGTCCCCCCCAGGGGGCTGAGGGCAGCTCTGGACAAGCTGGGCTTCAGCAGACCTGTGGCCACCAGGCTGTCCTCCCGCCCCCCCCCAGGGGGAAGTGTCCTCCCCAGGAGGAAGTCTCCCCCCCCCCCCTGGGGGCCGAGGGCAGCTCTGGACATGCTGGGCTTCAGCAGACCTGTGGCCCACAGGCTGTGTCCCCCCTGGGGGAAGAGGGCGCAAGTCGTCTGCACACTCTGGAATGCACCATCGGTGAGAGGGGGTTAGAGTGGGGTTCCCTTGAAACTAAAGGAGCGGAGACCAATCGTGGCCCCCCCATCAGGGCTCACCCAAAACGTGTCAAAGAGAACTGCCAATTCGACGTTTTTGTGGCCTTTAGTGATTGTTGGAATACAAACTACCGCCAAAATGTTTTGGGGCGAGTGGAAGAAATGGCTGAATGGGAGAAAGTCAGTGTGTGGGGAAGTGACGTCAGTACAGTGTTATTTAACAGAACTCTTGTAGCCGCCCAGGGTTGTGTGTGCGGCAGCACCAAATACTGTGTTATTAGTCTCCAGCCTGTTCCTGCTCTCAGAGCACTTTGTTAACTGGGTGCTGTCATGTCCAGGCCACTGCTGCTTAGTTTTAGGAGACCCACAGTGTTCATATTCGGACAATACTTGCTCTGCTAACGCTATTCTTCAGCTGCAGAAGGTACATTCAGGGATAAACTCTTCCTGGACAGAAGACGCACACACCCTTCTTTCCACCTGTCCCTTCCCTGTCCATGGAGTACTTTTAGTAATGTTCCTCGAGCTGTCGCAGAGTTTGGTAAGGGGGGGAGGGGCTTGGACAATACTTCTTTCCACCAGTCCCTTCCCGGTCCATGGAGTACCTTTAGTAATGTTCCTCGAGCTGTCGCAGAGTTTTTTTGGGGGGGAGGTGGCTTGGATAATACTTCTTTCCACCAGTCCCTTCCCTGTCCATGGAGTACCCGGACTAATGTTTCTCAAGCTGTCGCAGAGTTTCGTGGGGGAGGGAGGGGGGGCGGGGGGCGGGGGTGGTTGGACAATACTTCTTTCCACCAGTCCCTTCCCTGTCCATGGAGTACCTTTAGTAATGTTCCTCAAGCTGTCGCAGAGTTTCGTGGGGGGGTTGGACTATACTTCTTTCCACAAGTCCCTTCTCTCACCGAGCCTTGACTTTAGTGATGTTTCTGAAGGTGTACCTGATTGCACCCTACCCTGGCCTCATTGCACCCTACCCTGGCCTCATTGCACCCTACCCTGGCCTCATTGCATCCTACCCTGGCCTCATTGCACCCTACCCTGGCCTCATTGCACCCTACCCTGGCCTCATTGCACCTATTTGCAGTCCGCGCGCGCCTTCGATTGCGCGCCACCGCTGCATGTAATTCTGCCCAGATCCCTCGGATGGAAGCGGAACACAATAGCTGCTTCTGAAAACCATTATAAATATTAATAGAATTGATAAAATTCTAAAAATGCATAATGTCAAACCGCTTCCCCAGAAATCCTTTAGATGCAATCATCTGGCGTGCAACAAATTGCTCTTTTTCACTCATATCTTTTATGATCATTGCGGTTTTCTGCAGGAGTCTGTGTCGCAGCTCAGCCTCTTCAGCCGTGTGATCCTCTGCACTCACAGCAGGCTGGGGCAACTCTCCCATCACAGCTCCCTTTATCGATGGTTCTGATGAATTTATGGAGGTTCTATACATCAATCTTTCGTTCTGTGGGCATTATTTATATTTCATGGGGCAGAGCTACAAGAAAGTGCCGCAGCGCGGCATCGCAAGCCCTTTGGCTGTGCCACGCTGCGGCACCTTCAGAGCACAGGAATGCGACATATTTACAATGATATGTCGCATTCCTGTGCTCTCCCCTGCGCTGGCGCACAAACTGCTGCCATGCGCCGGCGCAGGCACCCTTGCACCATGGTGCAAGGATGCCTGCGCCATGGGGAGATTGTTTTTGTGCAGGAAGGGGCACCTTCCTGCACGAAAACAATCACTACAGGCATTTTCCTCTTTCAATGCGTCCTGTAGAAGGCAGCATGCATTGAAAGAGGAAAAAAACGAGGAGAAATTTAAACATTTCTCCTCGATGCGCCTCGCTACGCCACCCCTAGGGAGGCGTAGCATACTGACGCATTTCCAGGTTTACGGATCCTCGTAAATCTGGAAATGTGTCTCCTTCCATGGGTGTTGCGTGGGAACGCCCACAGCAACACCCATGGAACGCCCCTTTCACGCAAAATGCTGCGTGTAAAGGGGCCGTATTTACAAGGACAGGAAAAGCCACGCAGGGTGGCTTTTCCTGTCCTTGTAAATATGGGGCAGGGAAATGCGCTGCCAGTGCGTCACAAAAAGTGACGTACTGGCAGCGCAAGGGGCTTGTAAATCTGTCCCCATGTATTTGTTTTTTTAACCCTTACGTCCGTCTGGTAGTTCGAGGTATCTAACAGACAATGGGTCAGATTTACATGTCCCCTGCGACACTTTTGCGCCGCCGTTGCGTCACTTTTGTGATGCAGCTGCGGCGTATACAGGGGCAGATTTACAATAACTGGCGCATCCCTGCATATTAGCAGGGATGCGCCAGTTATTGTGCATGACGGAAAAATAGCCTTGCGCCACCATGGTTGCGCCACATTTACAATGCGGCGAACCGTGGCGCAAAGATAGAAAGATGCGTGACGCATCTGTTGGCGTAAAGGTGACGCAGTGCTGGAGTCGTATCGCAAGCGCGACGCAACTCCAGCACTGCTCAGGGGCGGCCTATACTTGCTGTGCTGTGTCCCTCCTTACGCCTGCTACAAGCAGGCATTAGGTTTTGACGCAGCGGGGTGGTAAAAGTGACTCAGTGAAATCCTGTAGATTTCACTGCTTCACTTTTACGAGGCTTCCTTGCGACGGAACGCCAACCCTGCATGCATTATACGTGACGCTGGGCTTTACAACGTGACGCATCTCCCTAGATGCGTCACGTTGTAAATATGTCGCATAGTGGCGCATTGGTTACAACGCTGCTGCGTCACAGAAGTGACGCAACGGTGTCGTAAAGATGTCGCAAGGGGCTTGTAAATCTGCCCCACATTGCGCCACATTGCAACACATTTACAACGTGACGCATCTAGAGAGATGCGTCACGTTGTAAAGCCCTGCACTACATTATACCTGCGTCGGGTATAATGTATGCAGGGTGGGCGTTCCGACGTAAAAAAACCTCGTAAAAGTGACGCAGTGAAATCTACAAGATTTCACTGCGCCACTTCTACGATGCCACTGCGTCAAAACCTTACGCCTGCTTGAAGCAGACGTAAGGAGTGACGCAGCACAATAGGTATAGGCATTCCTGAGCATTGCTGGAGTTGCGTTGTGCTTCCGACACGACTCCAGCAATGCGTGACCTTTGCGCCAACAGATGCTTGACGCATCTGTCAATCCTTACGCCATGGTGCGCCGCATTGTAAATGCGACGCATCCATGGTGGTGCAAGGGTTTTTTTGCGTGACGCAAGTAAACTGACGCATCTCTGCTATGATGCAGAGATGTGTCAGTTTCTTGTAAATCTGCCCCATAAGGGTTATAGAAATGAAGCAGAACATATTTCTGTGCGAGTGCACATGCGCGGACCATTTCGGGTGTGATATGGAATGTGCACTGAGGGACAAGTGTTAAGGCCGTAACCTTGGGGCACCCACAAAATAAGCACGTATACATAACCTTGTACAAAAACGCTTCACGTGTCATTTAGGGGAGTGCACAGTAGGGGCACAAAAATGAAGATTTCTGCACGGAAAATGGTTTTTGAAAAGGAGTGGCCCTATAAAAATGCTTCCGCCTCAAATGCAACCGTTTGGAGATGTTTCTGCTGGTTTAGGAATGAAAGGCAGATTCCAGAGTCTTGCAGCTGCTGCTTGAGTTATAACTGGTCCAGTCTTAGGAATATTAGGTCTGGCCGCAGGAATCAAAGGTCACACACTTATGGCAGGTGACTGTGGATCAGAAGTCACACACTCGTTCTCTCTGATCTGAACCCATTTCATGTTGTTTCCCGTGATGTGATTGTCAGCACAATGGTTTTGTGATGTCATTTTTGCTGCGGTCATTAGTGTGTTAATGAGATGTTTTGACACCTGAGAATCAGACCTCTCTTTGGCCACAGAATGTTGTCAGGTGTGCTCTCAGTGCTCGGCCTGGTCAGTGTAGACATATGGCACACCTTCACACCACCTATGAGATGAAACACATTCCTGGGGGTGGAAACGATGGAGCAGACATCTACAGACATCCACTGCTTGAGGCACATCTTCACACCAACTATGAGACGAAACACATTCCTGAGGGTTAGCCAGACCCTGCTGATTAGAAGTGATGGAGCAGACATCTACAGACACGGACCACTTGTGGCACGCCTACAGACCAACTATGGGATGAAACACATTCCTGGGGGCGAAAACGATGGAGGAGCAGACATCGATAGACATCCCCCACTTGAGGCATGCCTTCACACCAACTATGGGATGAAACACATTTCTGGGGTGAAAAAGATGGAGCAGACATCTACAGACATCCACCGCTGAGGCACGCCTTCACACCAGCTATGAGATGAAACACATTCCTGATGGTTAGCCAGACCCTGCTGATTAGAAGGGATGGAGCAGACATCTACAGACACCCACCGCTTTAGGCACACCTTCACACAAGCTATGAGATAAAAAAATCCTGGGATGGAAACGATGGAGCAGACATCTACAGACACCCACCACTTGTGGCATTCCTACACACCAACTATGGGATGAAACACATTCCTGGGGTGGAAGTGATGGAGCAGACATCTACAGACACAGACCCCTTGTGGCACGTCTTCACACCAACTGTGAGATGAAACACATTCCTGAGGGTTAGCCAGACCCTGCTGATTAGAAGTGATGGAGCAGACGTCTACAGACATCCACCGCTTGAGGCACACCTTCACACCAGCTATGAGATGAAGCACATTCCGGGGGTGGAAGCCATGGCGCAGACATCTACATACACAGACCACTTGTGGCATGCCTTCACACCAACTATGGGATGACACACATTCCTGGCATAAACCAGAACCCGCTGATTAGAAGCGATGGAGCAAACATCTACAGACATCCCCCACTTGTGGCACGCCTTCACACCAACTATGGGATAAAACGCATTCCTGGGGGCGAAAACGATGGAGGAGCAGACATCTACAGACATCCCCCACTTGAGGCATGCCTTCACACCAACTATGGGATGAAACACATTTCTGGGGTGAAAAAGATGGAGCAGACATCTACAGACATCCACCGCTGAGGCACGCCTTCACACCAGCTATGAGATGAAACACATTCCTGACGGTTAGCCAGACCCTGCTGATTAGAAGGGATGGAGCAGACATCTACAGACACCCACCGCTTTAGGCACACCTTCACACAAGCTATGAGATAAAACACATTCCTGGGATGGAAACGATGGAGCAAACATCTACAGACACCCACCACTTGTGGCATTCCTACACACCAACTATGGGATGAAACACATTCCTGGGGTGGAAGTGATGGAGCAGACCTCTACAGACACAGACCCCTTGTGGCACGTCTTCACACCAACTGTGAGATGAAACACATTCCTGAGGGTTAGCCAGACCCTGCTGATTAGAAGTGATGGAGCAGACGTCTACAGACATCCACCGCTTGAGGCACACCTTCACACCAGCTATGAGATGAAGCACATTCCGGGGGGTGGAAGCCATGGCGCAGACATCTACATACACAGACCACTTGTGGCATGCCTTCACACCAACTATGGGATGACACACATTCCTGGCATAAACCAGAACCCGCTGATTAGAAGCGATGGAGCAAACATCTACAGACATCCCCCACTTGTGGCACGCCTTCACACCAACTATGGGATAAAACACATTCCTGGGGTGGAAGTGATGGAGCAGATATCTACAGACACAGACCCCTTGTGGCACGCCTTCACACCAACTATGGGATGAAACACATTCCTGGGGGTGGAAACGATGGAGCAGACATCTACAAACATCCACTGCTTGAGGCACATCTTCACACCAACTATGAGATGAAACACATTCCTGAGGGTTAGCCAGACCCTGCTGATTAGAAGTGATGGAGCAGACATCTACAGACATCCACCGCTTGAGGCACACCTTCACACCAGCTATGAGATGAAGCACATTCCTGGGGGTGAAAGCCATGGAGCAGACATCTACATACACAGACCACTTGTGGCACGCCTTCACACCAACTATGGGATGACACGCATTCCTGGGTGTGAAAGCAATGGAGCAGACATCTACAGACATCCCCCACTTATGACACGCCTTCACACCAGCTATGAGATGAAACACATTCCTGGCATAAACCAGAACCCGCTGATTAGAAGCGATGGAGCAGACGTCTTCAGACACCCACCACTTGTGGCACGCCTTCACACTAGCTATGCAATGAAACACATTCCTTTTTATTTTTTGTTGTCCTCATTCAGAAATAAGTAATTGTCTCTTGAGAGGTATGGGCTCTTTAACGGCTCCTGTGGAGGGAGGGCTCATACTCTAACTCTTACACTGCCGTCTCCAAGGTTCCTGAAGGGCCAGCCTCAAGACACCTAGACACCTAGACGAGCGGAGGGGATCGTGGCGACCATACCATACAACAACCTCCTTGCAAGGGTCTTACTTATTTCATAATCATAGGAGCAGGCTAAGACATTGTATAGTGCGTCTTATTACCCCATTCATCCCAAGCCACCCAAAATCTCGTTCTTTTTTTAGAGAGACATCCATGATCAAGCCTGTTGTCTCTTTTAACAGAGTTAACCCAGTCCAGAAAGCCTGGGGACAGAGGCGCTACTCATTTCGAACAAATTTCTCTTCATGCCAAAATAATTAAGATAAATAATAAATTTACTTGCAGTTTTGTAAGTTTACAGTTAACAACCTCTCTGGGAGAATCCCAAAAATAGCTAAAGCAGAGCTTACCTCAGTTTATTACCCCAGAATCTCTGAGATAGTCTTACCAACGTCTTGCCAGAAGTCCTGGATCTGAGTGTGGTGGTGAGCCTCAACAAGGCCTACCAGTGCTTAGGGGTTCTCCCTTTCTGCACAGAGTCCTCAGACCAATAGGAAGAAGTTGGCACAGAAACTGGAATAGAAAAAACAGAGTTTATTAAACCTCATGAGGTGGAGCTACATTCACACAGCACCCTTCGGCAATGCATGAAGTAGCACAGTGAATGGAAGGACCATGGTCCTTTTATACCCACACAGGGGCTCAAATGAAAGCGGTACAAACACAAATGCTGGTTTTAGGTACATATAAGGTCATACAAGAAATGCACAGTCGACAAGTGGGTGGAGCTAACAGTTTCTACTTCTAGTAGACACATCCTGACATTTATAAACTCGGAACAGCTGCATGGACAGCTGCGAGCTCAACTGAGCATGTGCAAAGCAAAAGAAACTAAATATAACTCGTCTCTAGGCAGATTTCAAGAGCAGTTAACAGGAAGGTAGGACAGAGCACATGGCGAGCACATGGCAGCACATGGCAAACAAAATGGCTGCCAGAAATACAAAATGGATTCCACAAAGCGGACAATTTAGCCTCTGAATACAGGATGTCTTGGGCTAATGCTTAACTTAAGTGCTGCCAAATTACAACAGACGACCCTTTCAGCATTAGCTGAAGACATTCGTTTATCTGGGGTAATCTAAATATTCATCCCGTACATCTATTAACATTATTTCGGCCACCTCTTTATTCAACATTTGTTGGGCCTTTGTTTCAGCAACGTTCCTTTTGGCAGGTATACAAGCAGAGATGCAAATGGAGCAAAGCATTGGACCACATTGGATACATACACAGCATGTAAAAAGTATCAATCATTACATACAGGATAGTCAGTAGCTTCCAGCCCCAAGCAGAAACAAGAGTCCAAAACCATCCAGCAAAAGTCCAAGTACCAGTCTCTGAATGAATTTCTGCAGCAATCTTATGCAGTTTTGATATTGCGTCATATACTGAAGGTGAGTGATCCGGTATGAATACGCAACAGCTGCTACCGATGATGCGACATGCACCACCTCGATCAGCCAAAATCACGTCTAACACCATCCTATTCTGGAGTGCTACAATCCTTGCAATCTGTAGTTCCTCTGTAATGTTCCCAAGTGCCATAGCTGTCTGATTGGTAACAGCTTCCACAACACGAGTTAATCGCCTGATCTTTCTACTGTTCAATGCAGCACCCACAAAGAAAAATAAGCCCAAGTTGAAATCAACATATTGTTGTAGGGTAGAGTCGGTTTGGTCAACTTCATCCATACTTATTGTCCTCTTATTTCTGTTTTTGGAAATATCATTGTACAGTTTAAAATCACGGTGATACAATGCAGGTGCCAGAAACACAGGGGGCAACAGAAAAGATACATAGCAGATTCCTGACCACCCAACAGGTAATTGATAATATCCGTTATTTCCACACACAAAATACGTATTAAGCGAGGCTGTGAAAGTGCTCTTATTGGCACCTTCAATGGTCAGGATTACAGTACACTCGCTCCTCCCCACTGGAATTCTTCCAACACTACAGATACACAAATCTGCTTTAGTTTTTGTCACAGAAATCACAAAAGGTCCAATGTTCTTTATTATTCTCACATTTGTGAAGGCATGTGGTGTTGAAATATTGTCCGGTTGATACTCTTCCCATTCCCATTTAGTCCCTTTGGCTTGTGGATAACCTTCTTTATTTTGATAACACACTTTATTAAGTTGAAAAATAATCCCACCTACTGAAGGCTTTCCAAATGCAAACAAAAGCGCATACCAAGCTTGACAAGAACCATTGTGAGAAAATGGAAGAGGAATAAAAGGTGTTCCTCCTTTCTTTTGATGTGCAGGTGTCATCCCACACACCCAACAGTTGGTAGTATTTGTAGCATTGTGAGTATGGTGCAACATCTGGATAAAGGTATTGTTTAGATAGGATTGTCGATGCTTCTGCTCATGGTAGGGAAGAGTGAAGTAGTAGTGTTCCACTGGTACTGGTGTAGTGGCAACAAAAAGCTGTTGAACAGGAGCCACCTTCTCGATGTACCATGTAATTGCTGCCATAGCCACCATAGCAACAACAAACCCTACAGCACAAATGATTCTTTTGTTATTCATTTCAGCAACAATAATGATTGATCTTTCTAAAAACTTGTTGAAAACAATCGTTGGAGCTCTTCTCCCTGGGCAGCCGTTGATTTCTTCACCATGGGCCAAGGCGGGTGTCACTACACTAATGCAGGGCTGATCCCCCTCCCCTTGCCACATCGGCTCTCCGTTTCACTAACCCAGGGCAGTAGCTCAACCAGTCTTTTTCAAAACTGCAGATCCTTTCCTCGGTCTTAATTGATATCTGGATACTCCAGTGATCGTGTGGTCCGGGAAGACTTCTGCAGATTCGTCAGGTGAGATAGCTTGGCCTTTCTCCGTCTCCAGGATCTCTCGATGGTCGGTCAACACAGCAGGTTCCACCAAGGCAGGCGACACGCGTTTGCAGTGTGTGCTGTGGATCCAATTCTTTCTGTTTGTCACTCGAACTGCTGTCCTTGTCGCAAGGAGCACCTGCTCTGGTCCTCGCCACCTCGGCTCCAAGCTGTTTGATCTGTCGAAGACCTTGACCATTACGTGATCACCAGGACGGAGTTCGTGGGCCTCACCTGTAGATCTGTCAGGAAGAGCTTCTCGAACCTGATGAATAGAAACCAAACTGTCGGTTAACTGTGCCAAATAATCATTCATCAGAACACAAGGAACATCATGTATGGGGCGTGGCTTAGGAATTCCCCAAATGTTCATCGGTCTCCCAAACACCACCTCATAGGGGGTAAGACCTGATCGTGAATGTGGCACCGATCTTATGGACAACAATGCCAAGGGTAGTGCATCTGGCCACTTTAGAGACGTGGAAGCCAGTATTTTCGCCAATTTTGATTTTAAAGTAGCGTTATACCTTTCCACCAATATTGCTGATTGCGGGTGGAAAACTGTATGGAATTTCTGTTTGATCCCTAATCCTTTCAGTACATGCTCAACAACTTGCCCAATAAAATGAGGTCCATTGTCACTCCACAAAAGTTTGCAAACACCGTATCTAGGGAAAAACTCCTTTAGAAGCACCTTTGCTGTGGTGAGAGCAGTATTATCCTTTGTAGGGTATGCCTCTATCCACTTACTGAAGGCACATACCACCACTAGGACATATTTCAGATTATTGCAGCGTTCGAGTTGGATGTAATCCATCTGCAAAACTTCAAAAGGTGCGGTTGGTGTAGCAAACCCTCCTGTAGGAGTTCGTGTCCCTTTTCCAGGATTATACTGCCAACAGATCAAACAGGACTGTACTACTCTTTTGGCTGTGCTAGCAATTTCAGGATGCTCCCAAACTTGTGTAAGCAATTTAGTTATTGCTAGAGCTCCAACATGTGCCAGCCCATGTGCCATTTGAACCATAGGTTGTAAATAGGCTGCAGGCAATTTCCACTTATTCATTTCTTTGTTACGCCAACAACCCTCATCATCTAACATTCCTTCTTTAGACCATTGCTCAAACTCTTCCACAGAAGCAGATCTCTGTATATCCAATACTTCCTCTCTAGCATCATGCCAACGCTCAGCTTGTGATTTCACTACATACATGGATGTAGTGCTTCGCTGCATCGCAGTTTCACGGGCTACGCGGTCTGCAAAGGCATTGCCTTGTCCTATTTTGTCAGTCACTTTCTTGTGTGCGCTACACTTCATAATAGCAACTCTCTTTGGGTATGTAAGTGCAGTCAAGAGATTATGCACTAACTCTCCGTGCATTATCTGCATCCCATGGGATGTAAGAAAGCCTCTTTCCTTCCAGAGTAGGCCGAAATCATGAACCACTCCAAAAGCATAGCGGCTATCCGTGTAAATGTTCACACACAAGTCAGTGCTAAGCTCACACGCTCGTGTCAAAGCTATTAGTTCAGCTGCTTGAGCTAACTTCTGAGGTATGCGAGCTGTTTCCACTACTGTCTCAAGCGTGGTAATTGCATAAGCAGCTGAAGTCGTGCCATCTGGTAACTTCAGACAGGACCCAACAACCCACAGTTCCCCATCTACATCTGGAAGGGGTGTATCTTGCAAATCGATGCGACCCTTTGTCTGCTCCTCAGTAAGGAATATGCAATCGTGAGGCTCCTTTGACTGAGACTGAGTCGCAGGATATGGCAACAAAGTGGCTGGGTTCAGTGTCGCACATCTCTTCAAGGTAATATGAGGTGCTAGCAGTGTCCATTCGTATCCTGTCAAACGAGCACTAGTTAAGTGCTGAGTCTTAGTCTGATTCAAAAGGGCATCTACTACATGGGGTACTAGCACCAACAGTTTGTGTGACAAAACTATCCCTTCACTCTGACGTATGGACACAGCCGTCGCTGCAACTGAACGGAAGCACCCAGGTAATGCACGAGCAACAGGATCAAGAACTGCAGAAAGGTATGCACAAGGACGCTGTTTGTCCCCGTGTGTCTGTACTAAAACTGACAATGCACATTCCTTCTTTCTCATGTACATAGAGTGTAAAAGCCTTCGTGTAATCTGGTGTGCCTAACACTGGTGCAGAGCAAAGAGCTTGTCTCAACTGACAAAAAGCATTTTGACATTCATCTGTCCATGGAAGGGGGATCGAAGTGTTTTTAGTTAAAAGTGCTAGCAAGGGTTTAACAATGTGTGAAAAACCCAATATCCATTGCCTGCAAAACGAAGTCAGACCAATGAATGCACGGACATCTTTCTGCATGGAAGGTACTGGGGTGTCTAAAATTGCTTGAATGCGATCTGGTGTCAGTGCACGGCTCCTCCTTAGACAGAAGGTGTCCTAAATAGGTCACCTTCGGTCTACAATATTGCAATTTCTTCCGTGATACTTTATGGTGGTGTGTAGCAAGAAAAGAAAGCAAGGACAAAGTGCATTTCTCACACTGCTCAGGTGTATCAGCTGCCAACAAGATGTCATCGACATATTGTATGAGAGCCACTCCCTTAGGCAGGGTAAAGGAATCAAGCTGTCTCTTCAATGCTTGACTGTAAATACTAGGACTCTCAGTATAGCCTTGAGGAACTCTACAAAATCTGTATGATCTATTATTCAAAGTGAAACCGAACAAATATCGGCTATCAGGATGAATAGGAATCGAGAAGAAAGCATTCTTCAGATCAATTACAGAAAATGTAGTTGCTGTTGGAGGGACCAGGGTAAGCAATGTCGTTATGTCAGATACTACAGGGTACTGTGGTACTACAATCTTGTTAACTTCTCTCAAATCGATGATAAATCTATAGATCCTAGGGTCAGTATCTTTTTTCAAAATGGGAAGAATCGGACTATTGCAAACATTGTAAGGAATTTCTTCCACAACCCCCACCTTAATTAAATCATGTACAATACGTGTGAGTGCTTCTTCTCCTTCTCGAGAAATTTTATACTGAGGCAGTCTTGGCAATAAAGCGCCCTCCTTAACACTAATATGTACTCGTGGAATAACCATTTGTCCTACATCAGTGTCCGAAGTAGCCCACAAAGTACTAGGGAGTGAGGCTAGTGCAATGTCCTCTTTAATAATACAAGATCTCTCAATCACAGGGTAGTTGTCATTCAAAATAACCCGTACTCCTTCCGGAGAACACCGTATCGTAGCCCTGAAATATTTAAGCATATCAAGACCCACAATATTGTCTGGTGTGTTTGGAGAAAGCAAAAACGGACATGGAGCAGTAAACTTATCAACATCGAATGCAAGTGGTTGTGACAATGGGCTAAGGGAAGGTGTTCCATCGAAACCTATCGATGTAATGGTTAAGCCAGACAGGGGAGCCCTTGGAACCAACTGTTTAGACAAGGCGCTACGAGTAGCTCCTGTATCAACCAGAAACTGATCAGTAGAGCCCAAAACATGTGCTGTAACATAGGGACCCTCTGATCTACTGGAACTTCAACTGATTCCTTACCCCATCCTAGGCAATCCTATGCATAAGCAGAATCTTGAAAATCAGAGGGCACATAGTCAGACATTTGATATTGGTCCCTTCTATCAAAAGTGTTAAACCCATCCTGCCCACGTGTATTAGCATCAAACCGAGCACGATCATTCGCGCTTCCTCTAGGCCCTGGATATCCTGAACGATTTCTCATTTGTCCCCGACCACGTAGATTCTGCTGAGCACGCAGTACTGGACAATCAGAAAGCCAATGTCCAAATTTTTTGCAGTACGCACACTGATCAACAGACAAATTTGAACGAGTATAGGAAGGAAAGGACGAACCATAAGATCCACGTCCACCTCTATCATGACCTCTAGAAGGCGGACCATAAGCTTGAGCCAACATAACCTTTGTTTTCAACTCTTTAGACTTTTTGTCCTCATTACCTTTAGTTTCTAATTCTTGTCGCTCATAATACTGAGCCATAGTTAAAAGAGAAACCGGAGAAGAGGTAGTCCATGAACTCTCACTGGCCTTTAGCGACTAGCTATCCCTGGCAAAAGGTTTGCGACATATTTATCAACAAACAGATGCCTACCCGTGTCATCTATCAATGACTGGCCACTAAAATCGTGGAATGCCTCTTCAAAGCGTGTGAAAAAGTCAGAAACTGATTCATCTACCTTTTGCTTGCAAGACGCTAACACTGTCCAATCTATCTTTTTAGGGGGAATGATCGTCTTTAACTTAACTAATATATCTGCCGGAAGATTTAAAATTAACTGACACGGTTTCTGTGCAGGTTCTCTATCTTCATCTAACCGCTCTAAATCTTTCCACAATGCTCCAAATGTCGCATTATCATCAATTTTACGCACAGTTCTCCACATATCAGGCGGTAATATTAATCCAAAAAACAAATCAATATCAGACAAAGTCATAGTACAAGAGCTAATTGCACCCTCAACTTCCTCATAAAAGGCTGCCGGATTCTTTCGCGGGTCAGGCAATGCATTTTTAAGGGCCATAACATCTGCCCTATTCCAAGGAGTGTAAACCCAATTATAAATAAAGTACCCTTTCGCATTAGTAGAAGTCTTATCATCCTCTGTACCCGTTCCTTTAGGAAGAACATATAAAGGCGCGGCTTCCCGCATGGGTTTCACATGAATTACAACATTCTTATCTGTTTCAGGAGTAGGAGGTCATGCCATTCTAATCTGAGATGCTAGTGCAGCTGCTTCTGCTGCCTTTTTCTCCTCTCGCAAACGGGCTGCTTCAACACGCAGTTTAACCAAGCGTCTGATCGTGTCAGCCACCTGGGAGAAGACAAAAAGACCGTCACGTAATTGTTTACAATCAGCTGCTACATCATCGGGCTCCATATCTACCGAATGCTTCCTAAATCGTTCAATAACCTCTGCAGCAAATGTATCGGTAAAATATATTTGCTCCCTTTCCTGCCATCCTTTTATACTATCTAAAAGTTCTGAAGCAGTGGTAGTACTACGAACGGCTTTACGCGCAGTAGATCTGATGTCAGATGCACGCTCAGCAGATAGCATGGAGCGAGTTTCTCGAGCTTTGTCCTGGTCTGAAAAAGAGTCCTCATCTGACTCATGAGGAGCGGAAGAAAAAATATACGGAGGTGGAGAACGATCTAATAACAAGAAATCATCTTGCGGTTTATTAAGGATAGGATAAAGGGGCTGCCTAACAGCGTATTGGCCAGTTACCTGTAAATGGCGTTCCCTATCTTCCCTCTCTTTAATTTCTTTCATCTCCTTGTTTTTTAACTCTAATGCTTTCGCATAAATGGTCTTTCGCTGTTCTTTGTCAATCAAGGCTTGCTCACGCTTCATTCGCTCACACACTTCTTTCTCCCAAATTCGCACACAATCAAACATATCTTGCCTAGTCTTTCGTTTAAACATGCATTGTTCCACATACTGAATCTTTCGCAAATCAAATGACCCATACATCGGCCAACGCAACTCAGGATCTTTACTAGTATATTTGTTCCATAACGTGCAGTACATTATAGAAGAAATACCATACTTAATATACATATCCCTATTAGGCGTCCCCTCCGGGGGGCTGGTTGTGCTTTGTCAAGTCTCAAATTGGTACCACTACAAAAGCAACACATCCTACGAAGTGTGCTGAAAACAGGCATGCCAAAAAATAGTGCAAAATATGCAGTATTATAATCAAAGTAGCGCTTAAGGTACTCTTCGTACGTTGCGCTGTTCAAACAATTTTAAATAGAGAAAATTCTCCTCATTACCTGCCTATATGTATTGCAATACATATATAATTACAAAACAGATTCCAAAATTGGCCAATCATACAAACAAAGCCGCAGTAAGTGTTACTAAACTACCTTACCAATCAAAGGCATCAAACCAACAGCAAGTGCCGCAAAACGGCTCTTACCAATCAAATGGTGTCCAGGTTCCAACTGCCAAGGTCTCAAATCGACCAAATGGTCACTGCACAGCGAATCAACAGAAGAGATCTCAGTCGAGGACCGGCGCCGCCGGGATGGTCAGATCAGAAAGAAAAGGAAAAACGCCGTGGGTGCCAAGACTCGGGTCTCCTCAGGCAGCGCTCGCGTCCAGAAGCGAGATTCCAATCCTTCGTCTCGACAATCCTTCGGGCATCCGAGTCGCCGATGAGCCCCACGTTGGAAGCGCCAATTTGTGGTGGTGAGCCTCAACAAGGCCTACCAGTGCTTAGGGGTTCTCCCTTTCTGCACAGAGTCCTCAGACCAATAGGAAGAAGTTGGCACAGAAACTGGAATAGAAAAAACAGAGTTTATTAAACCTCATGAGGTGGAACTACATTCACACAGCACCCTTCGGTAATGCATGAAGTAGCACACTGAATGGAAGGACCTTGGTCCTTTTATACCCACACAGGGGCTCAAATGAAGGCGGTACAAACACAAATGCTGGTTTTAGGTACATATAAGGTCATACAAGAAATGCACAGTCGACAAGTGGGTGGAGCTAACAGTTTCTACTTCTAGTAGACACATCCTGACATTTATAAACTCGGAACAGCTGCATGGACAGCTGCGAGCTCAACTGAGCATGTGCAAAGCAAAAGAAACTAAATATAACTCGTCTCTAGGCAGATTTCAAGAGCAGTTAACAGGAAGGTAGTACAGAGCACATGGCGAGCACATGGCAGCACATGGCAACCAAAATGGCTGCCAGAAATACAAAATGGATTCCACAAAGCGGACAATTTAGCCTCTGAATACAGGATGTCTTCGGCTAATGCTTAACTTAAGTGCTGCCAAATTACAACATGAGGACACTGCCGGAACATATGTCAATCATCTTCATTCACGGAAGCACACTTAAAGCAAGCTTTAACACCTTAGCCTCCCAATTTTGATAGCCTTTTGGGGGTCCAGTGTGCTCTGTGAAGTGTAAACAGATGGTTCCTTCTGAGTGGAGCAACTTTAACAACAGACCATAAAGTGTGCATCGATACTTGCCATAAATATGTTGTATCGGCCGTTGGCAGGTCTCTCTTCCAGGACTCCTCCGTCGATGTTGGCGGTGGGTCCCCTTTTACCAGCATCCAGTACAATTTGTAGACTTCTTTACGTTGGTAGAGGGGCCCAAGCAGATTATTTTCACAATCTTTATTTCCTTCCCCATCTTCACCTAGATTAGAGGCCCAACTTGACAATTGATAACATTTAAACCTAGAGAGTCTCTGGTTCGTAATGTTGTTTAAAAGTTCCCAAGAAAGTAACTTGTTATTCTGCAGGAGTTGTGCTCATTTGTCAATCCCTTCTTCCATCAATGGGGCAGTCAAATTATCTTTTAGGCAGATTGGAGTGCCTGGGGAGTTCCAAATGGGGGCACTGGAGCTGTAATATAGAATCTTCAAAATTCTTCTAATCTGGTGCCAGAGCTGACTGGCAGCTCTTAAGATCTTTAATTTGACTTTCTTAAAGAATTTAGGATGACCGAACTTAAAAAGGAAACCATCACCGCCAAAAGGTAGATTTTTTGTCATAGCTTGAAGGAAGGGAGGAAAGCAAGCTGAGTTAAATAAAAGAGATCTTGCATTTTTTAACTGAAAGGCCAAACAATAATAGCGGAAATCGGGGCTTGTGATACCACCTTCTAACTTCGCACTTCGCAATTTCTTCTACGCGATCCTCACTCCCTTACAGGACCAAACAAAACTAGATATTTCTTCTTGCAGTGTTTTTATTCCTTTAGAATTAAGGGGTAGAGGGATCGCATCAAAAATAAATGTACATTTTGGCAAAATTGACATTTTCACCAGGTTAGAGCGGCCTGAAATGGAAAGAGGGAGACTTCCCCAGGATCTTAACAGTCTTCTTGACTCTTTCATTTTTATCTCAAAGTTTACCTGAGCTAACTTGCTAATGTCCTGAGTAACCTGCACCCCTAGATATCTAATTTCTTGTTTAATCAAAGAGTCGTTTAATTGAGTGTTCCAGGACATGATTTCGTTTTTTGTTGATTAATTTGGTAACCGGAGACCTTCCCAAAATCCATTAAGAGTTGCTCTAGCACGGGTAAGATGTTAGTACCCTCCTTTGTGAAGATCATTAGGTCATCCGCATACAGGGCTACTTTTTTTGCCCACCCATTCCATTCCAACGGTACAAGATTTTGACTGACCCTGATGTTACATGCTAGGGGCTCAATGTATAGGGCCAAGAGCAAGGGGGATAGGGGGCACCCCTGTCTCGTCCCTCGCTCTAACTTAATCGGTTCAGTGAGATTCCAATTGACCACAATCCTCGCTGTAGGGGTCTTATATATGGAGCTAATAGCCCTAGCGAACCTTCCACCTAGGCCAAAGGAATGAATCGTATGGCGTAAAAAAGGGCAGCTTACTCTGTCAAAAGCTTTGGCAGTGTCGAATGTAAAAACAGTGAGAGGTAGATTATTCGCTGAGGCTATATCAATTGTGCCCATCAGCTCGTGTGTTAAGTCATGTAGTTGACAATCCTTGATAAAGCCCTTCTGATTGACTTGTACCAGTGAGCCCATCACAGGCTCTAATCATCTAGCTAAAATTTGTGCATAGATTTTATAATCCCAGTTCAGCAAGGAGATCGGTCTCTATGATTCACAGCTTTTAGGATCTTTATTGGGTTTAAAAATTAAGCTAACGGCCGCTTAAACCCAGGACTTCGGGCTTGATAGCTCATCAAAAAATATACTGTCGATCAACTTTGCCAAGACCGGGACAATTTCCTCAGTGAGGGATATATAAAACTCATTGGGAATACCGTCCACCCCCGCTGCGCTGCCTCTCTTTAATTTCTTCACTACCGCCTTAACTTATTCTGTAGTGATATTTTGGTTCAGACGTTGAACTGGATCACCAGCAAGTGAGGGCAACGCTATGCTATTAACGTAGTCTTTAACCTGGGGCTCAGAGAATAGCAGATCCTCAGTATACAGATCTTGAAAAAAAAGCTCAAATGCTTGTTCTATCTTAGCATTCTCTGTACAACCCTTCCCCGACTCTGTGTCAAATATTTCTTTAATTGTATTTCTTGTTTGATTAATGCGATATTTCCAAGCAAGAAGCTTCCCACTCCCTTCTCCATATTCGTAGTTGCCTAATTTACTGACCTCCCACTTTTCCCTTAGAATACCCTCTAAGTAGTCTGCTAGAGTCTGCCTTTTTGTTATTATTTCGTTGTCGATCTTGACCTGCTCCTGACCATCTAGATGTAGGGTTCTCCCACTCAAAGCCCTGGAGATGTCATTTTCCAACATTTTTATCCTATATCTGGTTTCCTTATACTTTTCTGCAGCAAGACTAATAACTCTACCTCTTATAAATGCTTTATAGGCGTCCCATATTACGTACAATGGTGCTGAGGAGTCGTTAATTTCAAAGAAGGCCAGGGTATCCCTCTTCAGCTGCGCTATTACTAGTGAATCTGATAATAGGGATCTATCAAAAGTCCATCTTCCTTTAGTGGGCCCTCGTTCTATTTGTAACTCTAGGAGAACCACGGAGTGGTCTGAGAGATGTCACCTTTTTAACACTATTGACCAGCCTGGAGTCTACCAGAAAGAAATCAATTCTAGAGGTGTGCCCATGCTTTTTGTTATGGAAGGTAACGTTTTGAGGGCCACTTTGCCCCTTAGTTTTAACTCTCCAAATGTCCATAAGAACTACATCTTCCATCAATACCTTGATAGACCGTCTCATTTTGATGGAACCTGCACCCACCCCTTTAGTGAATTTATCTAGCTTGGGGTTCAAAAGTATATTAAAATCACCTCCCATAACAATAGGGGCTTTGACCTCCAGCAGATGATGGTAAAGGGAGTTCAAAGGAGTTTCATCATCGATGTTAGGGCCATAGTAACCTGCCAAAGCATACCATTCATTCTGAATTTTAACATTGGCAATAATCCAATGTCCCTTAACATCAACTTTAAAGGCCTCTAACGTAGCTTTAGCAGATTTTTTATTAAGTAAGGCCACTCCCTTACTGCAACACGATTGGTTTGTATGGACAGACACTTCAATCCACTTCTGCTAAGCTTGGGTGGCCTCCCACTCGTCTTGCGTTAAATGCGTCTCTTGTAAAATTATGATATCGTATTCAGCTTGGCTCAAGTATTGGAAAATTCTCCTTCTTCTACTCGATACTCTGAGCCCATTACATTCCATTTTTAGAATTTTTACTGGGGCAATGTTCTCTACAATCAGGCATTACATATTTCCCCATCCATGTTATTGCCTCCAGCTTGGCCGCAACTCCCCTCCCTCTCAATTCTGATCTCAGATTTCCAAACAAATGAATGAGGATTTTTTTTTCCCCTTTTTTCCCCGTATACTCCCCACCCGGTGAATTACAAAACTAAACAACTCAACTTGGGACCCCAACCCACCCTGGGGAACCCTCCCAAAATGAAAACTGGGTATGTTGGATTTATTACCCTTTGAAGCTCACGTCTTCCTCCGGCCTGTGAGTATTAAATGGATCAAGCCTGGGCCCTTATCTGCTCGATGAAAGTTCCTACCTCTCTAGGGTCCCGAAAGTTATACATTTTGTTCTTCCAAATGACTTTAAGCAGCGCTGGAAATCTCAGTTGGGCTGTGGCACCTAAAGACCTTAAATCGGGAATGAACTTCCCCAACTCCCACTGTCTGTCCTCTGTTATCCTGGAGACATCTGACCGAATTCGAAATGACCACTCCCCTTCAGTAAAACTGCCAGCTTTTAAGGCCTCAGACAGGACTCGTTCCTCTAGAGTGTAGGTTTTGAAGTTGATCAGGATTCTCCTTGGTGTTTTCCTATCCAGATTTTTTGAGAAGGGATCTCTATGTATCCTTTATATATCTGCCTCCAGCTCCCGGGAGTCGATGGAGGGATGAATTTGTTCAACAGACTTAAGATAAAACCCTTGATATTATCCCCTCCAGACCTTCAGGAATGTTGAGTATCTTGATATTGTTACGCCTGGTGTTGTTCTCCAGGGCCTCTATCTTATCCAGCAGACCTTTCTCGCCGTTTTTAGCGCTTGGATTTTGCTTCGATTAGTCTCCACTTCCCTGTTAAGGGCCTCTACTGAGGCTTCCATCGCGCAAATTCTTTCTGTGATAGCTGACATTTTAGTTTCCAAGGTCTCGCAAGAGTCTTGGATTTTAGATTGATTTATTTCTGAAATGGTGAACTGATTTCTAATTTCTAAAGATAAGGCCTCTAACATTTCGGCCAACCCTGGCTGCTTCTGACTGCCTTCATTTGCGCTGGTAAGGTCGGTGGCGACTAAAGAATCAGAAACCTGGTTCATCTCCGCAGGGGGGTTAGAGGGTTCACAGTCACCTAAAGCCTGAAACATGTTGGAGTTAACAATATTCAAGTGACACTTCTTCACCTTGCTCGTCAGTCTCCATGTTTACAGCAGACTTCCTTTTATCTTTGGGCAGATCACCAACTTTAGGGTTTGCTAGCCCAGTAGGCTGAACCTTAGCCTGCACTTTAAAGACAAATCTAAGAGAGGGGATTATCTTGACTTGGGCTCCCTGCTTCCTCTGACGCCTCGAGGATGGAAGGATGCTTACTGTAGAAGAAGAGACCAGCCGGTTCAAGCTGGTGTTGCCCCCTATTTTCCTACCAGTCCATTTGGGTGCAGTTCTTTCACAGACAGGGGCTAGTGGGCATGTGAGAATATCTTCAGTGCCACATTTTGTATTCCTTCATGCATACCTACTTGGGATCTCTACCCCCTTCCCACTGGTTAGGCCATCAGATTGCACAGATGAAACCACTGGCTCAGGCAATTCAAACACCTCCCCCCCTCTTACTTGGTCACCTTGTGCAGCGCTTTCTTTGGGGGCCTTCTCCTGTTCTTCGTCCCGTGATGTTGTTGTAGAGCTGGAGTCTGCACCCGGCTCCCTACTGCCAATACGTCTAGCCCGTCTAGAGCTCATGGGCAATAGTAACCCTGAGGAAAGTGTTGATGGAGGTTCCCGGAGTTAGAGTGACAGCTGTTGGCTTCCCGGAGGTAGAAGCAGCACGGGGCACCCGGCAGGGACTGACCCTGCCTGGAGTGCCCAAGAAGGAAGTCCGAGAAGCGGCACGCCTATCCAGGTGGAAGCCAACCGCGCGCTGCAGCAGCAAACCCCCTGCCAGGAAGCTTGGACCAGGACCACCCAGGCGCCACCGGGAATAAAGAGAGCCCACCCAGATGAGCACGGGCCCCTGGGGGGTGGGGGACAGAAGCAGCGCTGACATAGACCAAAACACGGGGCGCCAAAGCGGCAAGCAAAGGTGAGAAAAGGGCCGGGCATCAGCGGTAAGACCACAGAGGGCCGGAGGAAAAACTGCGGAGTTCACAGCTGAACTAGCCAGCCCCCATATTCCCCTATGTGTAAAACACATTCATTGAGGTGGAAGCGATGGATCAGACATCTACAGACATCCCCCTCTTGTGGCATGCCTTCACACCAACTATGAGATGAAACACATTCCTGTGGGTGCAAGCGATTGAGCAGACATCTACAGACACCCACAACTTGTGGCTTGCCTTCACACCAGCTGTGAGATGAAACACATTTCTGGGGGTGGAAGCAATGGAGCTGACATCTACAGACACCCGCCATTTATGGCACGCCTTTACACCAACTATGGAATGAAACACATTCCTGGGGGTGGAAGCGATGGAGCTGATATCTACAGACAACCATCACTTGTGGCATGCCTTCACACCAGCTATGAGATGAAACACATTTCTGGGGGTGGAAGCAATGGAGCTGACATCTACAGACACCCGCCATTTATGGCACGCCTTTACACGAACTATGGAATGAAACACACTCCTGGGGGTGGAAACGGTGGGGCAGACATCTACAGACATCCACCGCTTGAGGCACGTCTTCACACCAACTATGAGATGAAACACATTTCTGGGGGTGGAAGCGATGGAGCAGACATCTACAGACACGTACCACTTGTGGCACGACTTCACACTGACTATGGGATGAAACACATTCCTGGGTGTGAAAGCAATGGAGCAGACATCTACAGACATCCCCCTTTTTTGGCACGCCTTCACACCAACTATTTGATGAAACACATTCCTGGGGGGTGGAGGCGATGGAGCAGACGTCTACAGACACCCACCGCTTGAGGTATGCCTTCACATCAGCTATGAGATGAAACACATTCCTGGGGGTGGAAACAATGGAGCAGACATCTACAGACATCCACTGCTTGGGGCACGCCTTCACACCAACTATGAGTTGAAACACATTCCTGAGGGTTAGCCAGAACCTGCTGATTAGAAGTGATGGAGCAGACATCTACAGACACGGACCACTTGTGGCACGCCTTCACACCAACTATGGGAAGAAACGCATTCCTGGGGTGGAAACGACGGAGCAGACATCTACAGACATCCACTGCTTGAGGTATGCCTTCACACCAACTATGAGATGAAACACATTCCTGGGGGTGGAAGCCATGGAGCAGACATCTACAGACACCCATCTCTTAAGGTACGCCTTCACACCAGCTATGAGATGAAACACATTCCTGGGGGTGGAAGCCATGGAGCAGACATCTACAGACACCCATCTCTTAAGGTACGCCTTCACACCAGCTATGAGATGAAACACATTCCTGGGGGTGGAAGCCATGGAGCAGACTTCTACAGACACGGGCCACTTGTGGCACGCCTTCACACCAGCTATGAGATGAAACACATTCCTGGGGGTGGAAGCCATGGAGCAGACATCTACAGACATCCCCCACTTGAGGCACGCCTTCACACCAGCTATGAGATAAATTACATTCCTGGGGTGGAAGCCATGGAGGAGACATACAGACATCCCCCACTTGTGGCACGCCTTCACACCAGCTATGAGATGAATTACATTCCTGGGGTGAGCCAGAACCCATTGATTAGAAGGGCCTTGAAAACCAATTGTTAGGAGGGGAATATTCCCTGCATGGTAAACAGGCATGTCCCCCTGGCCTGAGTGTCTGAGATGTTTTCTGGCCCCAGAGCACACTAACCTGGCAGGTGTGCAGGTGTCTAGGCCTGTCTCTGACTGGGAGAAACCCCAGAATTGTCCTGTGAACTAGAGGGGAGCGTCACTCCTCACGCTTCACTTTATTATCTCTGTTGATTGATAGTTGAGTTCTTGTCCCCCCACCCACCTTACCTCCCTGAGACGTCTGTGACTGCTCTCTACCCTGAAATGAAGACTTTTGTCGAAGTTAAAAGAAGTGGCTATGTTCCAAAGTCAAGTGTGAATAGGGTTGCACTCGACTCACTATGTAGAACCACAGTAGGACAAACTGCAAGGAATCTAAGTTAAAGGACCGTTGCTTGAAAATGATTTTACCTTAAAGAAATGAAAAGACAAGAGGCTTTTGGCAAAACAGGAACAAGTTGGTTTGATTAAACGCAGCAGCCGGGAGAGTGACAGAAGCACGCCTGAAGACAGTCTCAAAGTACGGAAGTTTTGGCCGCACATATATATATTTTGTGGGTACAATAAAACACTTTTAAATTTTTTGAAAAGCATCCTAGTCATAAATAACAGGAAAAACCATCAGATAAGGGGGACACAGGGGGCTCTCGACCTCGAGGAGAGCTAGTGTGGGCCAGTGAGTGTGCGCGTCCAGATGTCCGGTGTGGTGAGCGCGTAATCACCCCGTGCGATGTACATGTTGTGTCCTGATTGGCTGAGTGTTCCTAACTACATGTGGCATCTAACTTTGTGGTATTTAGGGAACCCGCGCCTTTAGCCAAACGTGTTTTATTGGGGCCAATCTCCCCGATCCTGTTTGTGGTGTGACTACCTATCTGTAGGATTGATCAGGGTTTTCCCTGGATGTGCGTTTGTCTTTGGGCTAAGTGAGACCCCACCTGTGACCTGTCGATAGGGAGTCCTGGGTTTGGGTTGCAGGGCCTCTCTGACCACTTGTCTCTGACTTGGGTTTGATGTAGAGGTCATCTCTGATAATTTGTGTGTGTATATGTGTAACATGGCAGTCATTTACATCACATGTACCGATATTCTCATTATTATACGTTCAGTTGTTACATCATACATCAACATTGCATTCACTGAGATTGACATCATTATGCATGCACAAGGTACGGTGCACGTCGACACTGGATTTACGGTATTCACATCATTGTGCATGCACAAGGTACGGTGCACGTCGAGACTGGATTTACGGTATTCACATCATTGTGCGTGCACAAGGTACGGTGCACGTCGAGACTGGATTTACGGTATTCACATCATTGTGCGTGCACAAGGTACGGTGCACGTCGAGACTGGATTTACTGGTATTCACATCAATGTGCGTGCACAAGGTACGGTGCACGTCGAGACTGGATTTACGGTATTCACATCATTGTGCATGCACAAGGTACGGTGCACGTCGAGACTGGATTTACTGGTATTCACATCAATGTGCGTGCACAAGGTACGGTGCACGTCGAGACTGGATTTACGGTATTCACATCATTGTGCATGCACAAGGTACGGTGCACGTCGAGACTGGATTTACGGTATTCACATCATTGTGCATGCACAAGGTACGGTGCACGTCGACACTGGATTTACTGGTATTAACATCATTGTGCATGCATAGGTTACAGCGTACATCGATATTGCATTTATTGGTACTGCCGTTGCTATGCGTGCATACATCAGGGTGCACCTTGGTATCGTATTTATCGATCTCAAAAGGTCCTCAACCCTCAGGGTTGAGGTCCCGTAGTCCCAGTTTGTCCCATGGCCCTGGGAAAACAAGGTTCATCTTGGGCACCAAATAAACATTGGCCAAAATACCGAACTGAACAAGAATGTATTTCACTCAGTATCTTTTGTAGGTCAACATTCAAGCGCTATTCACTGAACAGCCATGTACTGGAAAGAGCATTGCTGCAAGAAGTATATCTGGGCAGGACTCCTTTCGAACGATCCACTGAGAGAGCTCTGCCAGGGCACCTCGATCCTATCGTTTCATCTCATGTGCGATCCTAGTACTGGAACCAACACACGGCTCTGCCAGTGCACCTCGATCCTCTCACGTGTCATCTCATCTGCTATCCTAGTACTGGAACCCACACACAGTTCTGCCAGTGCACCTCGGTCCTATCGTATGTCATCTCATGTGCTATCCTAGTACTGGAACCCACACACAGCTCTGCCAGTGCATCTTAATCCTATCGTGTCATCTCATGTGCTATCCTAGTACTGGAACCCACACACGGCTCTGCCAGTGCATCTTAATCCTAACGTGTCATCTCATGTGCTATCCTAGTACTGGAACCCACAAACGGCTCTGCCAGTGCACCTCGATCCTATTGTTTCATCTCATGTGCTATCCTAGTACTGGAACCCACACACAGCTCTGCCAGTGGACCTCGATCCTATCGCGTGTCATCTCATGGGCTATCCTAGTACTGGAACCCACACACAGCTCTGCCAGTGCATCTTAATCCTAACGTGTCATCTCATGTGCTATCCTAGTACTGGAACCCACACACGGCTCTGCCAGTGCTCCTCGATCCTCTCGCGTGTCATCTCATGTGCTATCCTAGTACTAGAATCCACACACGGCTCTGCCAGTGCACCTCGATCCTATCGCGTGTCATCTCATGTGCTATCCTAGTACTGGAACCCCCACACGGCTCTGCCAGTGCTCCTCGATCCTATCGCGTGTCACCTCATGTGCTATCCTAGTACTGGAACCCACCCACGGCTCTGCCAGTGCTCCTCGATCCTTTCGCGTGTCATCTCATGTTCTATCCTAGTACTGGAACCCACACACGGCTCTGCCAGTGCTCCTCGATCCTTTCGCGTGTCATCTCATGTGCTATCCTAGTACTGGAACCCACACACGGCTCTGCCAGTGCACCTCGATCCTATCGCGTGTCTTCTCATGTGCTATCCTAGTACTGGAACCCACACACGGCTCTGCCAGTGCTCCTCGATCCTTTCGCGTGTCATCTCATGTGCTATCCTAGTACTGGAACCCACACATGGCTCAGCCAGTGCTCCTCGATCCTTTCGCGTGTCATCTCATGTGCTATCCTAGTACTGGAACCCACACACGGCTCTGCCAGTGCTCCTCGATCCTATCGCGTGTCATCTCATGTGCTATCCTAGTACTGGAACCCACACACGGTTCTGCCAGTGCACCTCGATCCTATTGCGTGTCATCTCATGTGCTATCCTAGTACTGGAACCCACACACGGCTCTGCCAGTGCTCCTCGATTCTTTCGTGTGTCATCTCATGTGCTATCCTAGTACTGGAACCCACACACGGCTCTGCCAGTGCTCCTCGATCCTTTCGCGTGTCATCTCATGTGCTATCCTAGTACTGGAACCCACACACAGCTCTGCCAGTGCACCTCCATCCTATCGCGTGTCATCTCATGTGCTATCCTAGTACTGGAATCCACACACAGCTCTGCCAGTGCACCGCAATCCTATTGTTTCATCTTGTGTGCTATCCTACTACTGGAACCCACACACGGCTCTGCCAGTGCACCTCGATCTTATCGTTTCATCTCATGGGCTATCCTAGTACTGGAACCCACACACGGCTCTGCTAGTGCACCTCAATCCTAACGTGTCATCTCATGTGCTATCCTAGTACTGGAACCCACACACGGCTCTGCCAGTGCATCTTAATCCTAACGTGTCATCTCATGTGCTATCCATGTACTGGAACCCACACACGGCTCTGCGAGTGCACCTCAATCCTAACGTGTCATCTCATGTGCTTTCCTAGTACTGGAACCCACACACAACTCTGCCAGTGCACCTCGATCCTCTTGCTTGTCATCTCATGCGCTATCCTAGCACTGGAACCCACACACGGCTCTGCCAGTGCTCCTCGATCCTCTCGCATGTCATCTCATGTGCTATCCTAGTACTGGAACCCAGCACGGCTCTGCCAGTGCACCTGAATCCTAAAGTGTCATCTCATGTGCTATCCTATTACTGGAATCCACACACGGCTCTGCCAGTGCTCCTCGATCCTCTCGCATGTCATCTCATGTGCTATCCTAGTACTGAAACCCAGCACGGCTCTGCCAGTGCTCCTCGATCCTCTTGCGTGTCAACTCATGTGCTATCCTAGTACTGGAATCCAGCACGGCTCTGCCAGTGCACCTCAATCCTATTGTGTGTCATCTCATGTGCTATCGTAGTACTGGAACCCATACACAGCTCTGCAAGTGCACCTCAATCCTATCGTTTCATCTCATGGGCTATCCTAGTACTGGAACCCGCACACAGCTCTGCCAGTGCATCTTAATCCTAACGTGTCATCTCATGTGTTATCCTAGCACTGGAACCCACACACGGCTCTGCCAGTGCACCTCAATACTAACGTGTCATCTCATGTGCTATCCAAGTACTGGAACCCACACACGGCTCTGCCACTGCACCTCGATCCTCTCGCTTGTCATCTCATGCGCTATCCTAGTACTATAACCAACACACGGCTCTGCCAGTGCACCTCGATCCTCTCGCGTCATCTCATGTGCTATCCTAGTACTGGAACCCACACACAGTTCTGCCAGTGCACCTCGGTCCTATCGTATGTAATCTCATGTGCTATCCTAGTACTGGAACCCACACACAGCTCTGCCAGTGCATCTTAATCCTATCATGTCATCTCATGTGCTATCCTAGTACTGGAACCCACACACGGCTCTGCCAGTGCTCCTCGATCCTCTCGCGTGTCATCTCATGTGCTATCCTAGTACTGGAACCCACAAACGGCTCTGCCAGTGCACCTCGATCCTATTGTTTCATCTCATGTGCTATCCTAGTACTGGAACCCACACACGGCTCTGCCAGTGCTCCTCGATCCTCTCGCGTGTCATCTCGTGCTATCCTAGTACTGGAACCCACACACAGCTCTGCCAGTGCACCTCGATCCTATCGCGTGTCATCTCATGGGCTATCCTAGTACTGGAACCCACACACTGCTCTGCCAGTGCATCTTAATCCTAACGTGTCATCTCATGTGCTATCCTAGTACTGGAACCCACACACGGCTCTGCCAGTGCTCCTCGATCCTCTCGCGTGTCATCTCATGTGCTATCCTAGTACTGGAACCCACACACGGCTCTGCCAGTGCACCTCGATACTATCGCGTGTCATCTCATGTGCTATCCTAGTACTGGAACCCCCACACGGCTCTGCCAGAGCTCCTCGATCCTATCGCGTGTCACCTCATGTGCTATCCTAGTACTGGAACCCACCCACGGCTCTGCCAGTGCTCCTCGATCCTTTCGCGTGTCATCTCATGTTCTATCCTAGTACTGGAACCCACACACGGCTCTGCCAGTGCTCCTCGATCCTTTCGCGTGTCATCTCATGTGCTATCCTAGTACTGGAACCCACACACGGCTCTGCCAGTGCACCTCGATCCTATCGCGTGTCATCTCATGTGCTATCCTAGTACTGGAACCCACACACGGCTCTGCCAGTGCTCCTCGATCCTTTCGCGTGTCATCTCATGTGCTATCCTAGTACTGGAACCCACACACGGCTCAGCCAGTGCTCCTCGATCCTTTCGCGTGTCATCTCATGTGCTATCCTAGTACTGGAACCCACACACGGTTCTGCCAGTGCACCTCAATCCTATCGCGTGTCATCTCATGTGCTATCCTAGTACTGGAACCCACACACGGCTCTACCAGTGCTCCTCGATCCTTTCGTGTGTCATCTCATGTGCTATCCTAGTACTGGAACCCACACACGGCTCTGCCAGTGCTCCTCGATCCTTTCGCGTGTCATCTCATGTGCTATCCTAGTACTGGAACCCACACACAGCTCTGCCAGTGCACCTCCATCCTATCGCGTGTCATCTCATGTGCTATCCTAGTACTGGAATCCACACACAGCTCTGCCAGTGCACCTCAATCCTATTGTTTCATCTTGTGTGCTATCCTACTACTGGAACCCACACACGGCTCTGCCAGTGCACCTCGATCTTATCGTTTCATCTCATGGGCTATCCTAGTACTGGAACCCACACACGGCTCTGCTAGTGCACCTCAATCCTAACGTGTCATCTCATGTGCTATCCTAGTACTGGAACCCACACACGGCTCTGCCAGTGCATCTTAATCCTAACGTGTCATCTCATGTGCTATCCTAGTACTGGAACCCACACACGGCTCTGCCAGTGCATCTTAATCCTAACGTGTCATCTCATGTGCTATCCACGTACTGGAACCCACACACGGCTCTGCGAGTGCACCTCAATCCTAACGTGTCATCTCATGTGCTTTCCTAGTACTGGAACCCACACACAACTCTGCCAGTGCACCTCGATCCTCTTGCTTGTCATCTCATGCGCTATCCTAGCACTGGAACCCACACACGGCTCTGCCAGTGCTCCTCGATCCTCTCGCATGTCATCTCATGTGCTATCCTAGTACTGGAACCCAGCACGGCTCTGCCAGTGCTCCTCGATCCTCTTGCGTGTCATCTCATGTGCTATCCTAGTACTGGAATCCAGCACGGCTCTGCCAGTGCACCTCAATCCTAAAGTGTCATCTCATGTGCTATCCTAGTACTGGAACCCACACACGGCTCTGCCAGTGCTCCTCGATCCTCTCGCATGTCATCTCATGTGCTATCCTAGTACTGAAACCCAGCACGGCTCTGCCAGTGCTCCTCGATCCTCTTGCGTGTCATCTCATGTGCTATCCTAGTACTGGAATCCAGCACGGCACTGCCAGTGCACCTCAATCCTATTGTGTGTCATCTCATGTGCTATCGTAGTACTGGAACCCATACACAGCTCTGCAAGTGCACCTCAATCCTATCGTTTCATCTCATGGGCTATCCTAGTACTGGAACCCGCACACAGCTCTGCCACTGCACCTCAATCCTAACGTGTCATCTCATGTGCTATCCAAGTACTGGAACCCACACACGGCTCTGCCAGTGCACCTCAATCCTAACGTGTCATCTCATGTGCTATCCAAGTACTGGAACCCACACACGGCTCTGCCAGTGCATCTTAATCCTAACGTGTCATCTCATGTGTTATCCTAGCACTGGAACCCACACACGGCTCTGCCAGTGCACCTCAATCCTAACGTGTCATCTCATGTGCTATCCAAGTACTGGAACCCACACACGGCTCTGCCACTGCACCTCGATCCTCTCGCTTGTCATCTCATGCGCTATCCTAGTACTATAACCCACACATGGCTCTGCCAGTACTCCTCGATCCTCTCGCGTATCATCTCATGTGCTATCCTAGTACTTGAACCCACACACAGCTCTGACAGTGCACCTCGATCCTATCGTTTCATCTCATGGGCTATCCTAGTACTGGAACCCACACACAGCTCTGCCAGTGCTCCTCGCTCCTCTCGCTTGTGATATCATGGGCTATCCTAGTACTATAACCCACACATGGCTCTGCCAGTACTCCTCGATCCTCTCGCGTATCATCTCATGTGCTATCCTAGTACTTGAACCCACACACAGCTCTGACAGTGCACCTCGATCCTATCGTTTCATCTCATGGGCTATCCTAGTACTGGAATCCACACACAGCTCTGCAAGTGCACCTCGATCCTCTCGCGTGTCATCTCATGTGCTATCCGAGTACTGGAGCCCACACTTGGATCTGCCAGTGCATCTTAATCCTAACGTGTCATCTCATGTGCTATCCTAGTACTGGAACCCACACACAGCTCTGCCAGTGCACCTCAATCCTAACATGTCATCTCATGTGCTATCCTAGTACTGGAACCCACACACGGCTCTGCCAGTGCACCTTGATCCTATCGTGTGTCATCTCATGTGCTATCCTAGTACTGTACCCACACACAGCTCTGCCAGTGCACCTCGATCCTCTCGATTGTCATCTCATGCGCTATCCTAGTACTGGAACGCACACACGGCTCTGCCAGTGCACCTCGATCCTATCGCGTGTCATCTCATGTGCTATCCTAGTACTTGAACCCACACACAGCTCTGCCAGTGCACCTCGATCCTATCGCGTGTCATCTCATGTGCTATCCTAGTACTGGAACCCACTCACGTCTGCCAGTGCACCTCGATCCTCTCGCTTGTCATCTCATGTGCTTTCCTAGAACTGGAACCCACACACGGCTCTGCCAGTGTACCTCGATCCTCTCGCGTGTCATCTCATGTGCTATCCTAGTACTGGAACCCACACACGGCTCTGCCAGTGCACCTCAATCCTAACGTGTCATCTCATGTGCTATCCTAGTACTGGAACGCACACACAGCTCTGCCAGTGCCCCTCGATCCTACCTCGTGTCATCTCATGTGCTATCCTAGTACTGGAACCCACACACGTCTCTGCCAGTGCACCTCGATCCTCTCGCGTGTCATCTCATGTGCTATCCTAGTACTGGAACCCACACACGGCTCTTCCAGTGCACCTCGATCCTCTCATTTGTCATCTCATGTGCTAACCTAGTACTGGAACCCACACACGGCTCTGCCAGTGCACCTCGATCCTTTCGCTTGTCATCTCATGTGCTATCCTAGTACTGGAACCCACACACAGCTCTGCCAGTGCACCTCGATCCTCTCGCATGTCATCTCATGTGCTATCCTTGTACTGGAGCCCACACACGGATCTGCCAGTGCATCTTAATCCTAACGTGTCATCTCATGTGCTATCCTTGTACTGGTACCCACACACACTTCTGCCAGTGCACCTCAATCCTAACGTATCATCTCATGTGCTATCCTAGTACTGGAACCCACACACGGCTCTGCCAGTGCACCTTGATCCTATCGTGTCATCTCATGTGCTATCCTAGTACTGTACCCACACACAGCTCTGCCAGTGCACCTCGATCCTCTCCCGTGTCATCTCATGTGCTATCCTAGTACTGGAACCCACACACAGCTCTGCCAGTGCACCTCGATCCTCTCGATTGTCTCATGCGCTATCCTAGTACTGGAACGCACACACGGCTCTGCCAGTGCACCTCGATCTTATCGCGTGTCATCTCATGTGCTATCCTAGTACTTGAACCCACACACGGCTCTGCCAGTGCACCTCGATCCTCTTGTTTCATCTCATGTTCTATCCTAGTACTGGAACCCACACACAGCTCTGCCAGTGCACCTCGATCCTCTCATTTGTCATCTCATGTGCTATCCTAGTACTGGAACCCACACACGGCTCTGCCAGTGCACCTCAATCCTAACGTGTCATCTCATGTGCTATCCTAGTACTGGAACCCACACACGGCTCTGCCAGTGCAGCTCGATCCTCTCGCTTTTCATCTCATGTGCTATCCTAGTACTGGAACCCACACATAGCTCTGCCAGTGCACCTCGATCCTCTCGCGTGTCATCTCATGTGCTATCCTAGTACTGGAGCCCACACATGGCTCTGGCAGTGCATCTCAATCCTAAAGTGTCATCTCATGTGCTATCCTAGTACTGGAACCCACACACAGCTCTGCCAGTGCACCTTGATCCTATCGTGTGTCATCTCATGTGCTATCCTAGTACTGGAACCCACACACAGCTCTGCCAGTGCACCTCGATCCTATCGCATGTCATCTCATGTGCTATCCTAGTACTGTACCCACACACGGCTCTGCCGGTGCACCTCAATCCTCTCCCGTGTCATCTCATGCGCTATCCTAGTACTGGAACCCACACACAGCTCTGCCAGTGCACCTCGATCCTCTCGCGTGTCATCTCATGCACGATCCTAGTATTGGAACCCATACACGGCTCTGCCAGTGCACCTCGATCCTCTCGCGTGTCATCTCATGCACGATCCTAGTATTGGAACCCATACACGGCTCTGCCAGTGCACCTCGATCCTATTGTGTGTCATCTCATGGGCTATCCTAGTACTGGAACCCACACACGGCTCTGCCAGTGTATCTCAATCCTAACGTTTAATCTCATGTGCTATCCTAGTACTGTACCCACACACAGCTCTGCCAGTGCACCTCGAGCCTCTTTCTTGTCATCTCATGCGCTATCCTAGTACTGTACCCACACACGGCTCTGCCAGTGCACCTCAATCCTCTCCCGTGTCATCTCATGCGCTATCCTAGTACTGGAACCCACACACAGCTCTGCCAGTGCACCTCGATCCTCTCGCGTGTCATCTCATGCACGATCTTAGTATTGGAACCCATACACGGTTCTGCCAGTGCACCTCGATCCTATTGTGTGTCATCTCATGGGCTATCCTAGTACTGGAACCCACACACGGCTCTGCCAGTGTATCTCAATCCTAACGTTTAATCTCATGTGCTATCCTAGTACTAGAACCCACTCACAGCTCTGCAAGTGCACCTCAATCCTTTCGTTTGTCATCTCATGTGCTATCCTAGTACTGTACCCACACACAGCTCTGCCAGTGCACCTCGAGCCTCTTTCTTGTCATCTCATGCGCTATCCTAGTACTGGAACCCACACATGGCTCTGCCAGTGCTCCTCGATCCGCTCGCATGTCATCTCATGTGCTATCCTAGTACTGGAACCCACACACAGCTCTGCCAGTGCACCGCAATCCTCTCGCGTGTCATCTCATGTGCTATCCTAGTACTGGAACCCACACACGGCTCCGCCAGTGCATCTCAATCCTAACGTGTCATCTCATGTGCTATCCTAGTACTGGAACGCGCACACAGCTCTGCCAGTGCACCTCAGTCCTCTCTCTTGTCAATTCATGTGCTATCCTAGAACTGGAACCCACACACAGCTCTGCCAGTGCACATCGATCCTATCGTTTCATCTCATGTTCTATCCTAGTACTTGAACCCACACACGGCTCTGCCTGTGCATCTCAATCCTAACGTGTCATCTCATGTGCTATCCTAGTACTGGAACCCACACACAGCTCTGCCAGTGCACCTCCATCCTATTGCGTGTCATCTCATGTGCTCTCCTAGGACTGGAACCCACACACAGCTCTGCCAGTGCACCTTGAACCTCTTGCATGTCATCTCATGCGTGATCCTAGAATTGGAGCCCACACACGGCTCTGCCAGTGCACCTCGATCCTCTCGAGTGTCATCTCATGTGCTATCCTAGTACTGGAACCCATACATGGCTCTGCCAGTGTACTTCGATCCTCTCGCTTGTCATCTCATGTGCTATCCTAGTACTGGAACCCACACACAGCTCTTCCAGTGCATCTCAATCCTAACGTGTCATCTCATGTGCTATCCTAGTACTGGAACCCACACACAGCTCTGCCAGTGCACCTCGATCCTATCGCATGTGATCCAGCGCTAACAATAAAAATTCTTCTCCTATATGACTCGGTCATCCAGGTACAACTATCTCTCCAATACACAGATTATATCCATATGACGGTGGGGCCCATTGACACCGCATATATATTCACTTACTCATTTATTTCCCTGGATTACCTCCGTCCTTAACCTAGGAGAAAATGATTCGCTGGAAGGAGACGGGATACCTCTTTTTAACACGACATAATGTTTCTCATTGCTTTTAAGGTATTCCGCTCATTGGTCGATGGACCAACTAGTAGGAATCAGTTGATGGTGATTAAGACCATCTCAATCACAATAAACTCTTTAACATTTTACCTTAATTATTGAGCTAAAGAATCACTGAGTCATTTGTTTAAAGATAATAAAGTTTATATAAAGTTTTTAAAAACAATGCATAAGTTTATCACTCAGATTATTACATTTATCATCAATATAAGAATAAATTGAAATTGCAATGCATACCTATTAGACGGAAAAATAAGGTTGTCATAGCAAGAACTCCAAAAGATCAATCTATCTGTCTTGGAAAATCTAATAGTTCTAAATGAAAAATCTATCAGGAGTAAAAAGGTTCTCCAAAAGCAGCATCTTATACTCAACTAAAAATATAAAATAACAGCAGCAGCAGCATCAGCTCGTCAGCAACTGCAACTTCACCCATCTACAGCATCTCCTCTCTCCAGCATCTAACCCCTCCGCACCAAGAGTAGGTCTTCTTATACCCTAATTCTAGCTTACTGAATAAAAATGTTGCATCTCTATGGCGTGATTCTCTCTCATTGGTTCATTCAAGTCCATATACATTTTAATCAAAACTTCCTTGTCTTAACCAGTTCTTTGTGGAATGTCCATGCTTGCATCGTTTCCCACAGTTCATGACATTACTCATCAGTTTCGATCAGTCCAATTTGTATCTTTTTCTGATACTTTTTAGATTCAACAGTTCCGTCCATTTATTCAGTTTGACTTCTCACGCTTCTTGCTGATCATCTTGGCACACATTTGCTCAGTAAGGTCACAATAGCCTTGACCATACTTCCATCTTAGGCTCTCAGCACGAACACGTGGTCATTCTTTTTCACAACCTTTCTCCTTTTTCCCCACGGCTTCTTGCCCATGCGTACTCTAGCTTATGGCGGCCATTTTATATCGCTGCTCAACAGGCCTAAGCTCACTATTATAAAGATAAACAAAACATATTTAAGAATAAAGAATATAAACCCTTTCGTTTCCCTCCCGTCTTTCTACGTACCCCAATTAGGTATTACCTAGCAAAAGCAACATATAAAGCCGTCCCTTACTTACCATCGCTTTATTTTGCCACCACACGTTTTATTTAAAAGCACAAATCATGCGTTTATTATTTTATTAGTACGCAAATATTACGTTATGTTAGACACGTCAACAATTATAAGTAGATTAATTTGCACACAAAAATAGCGTGTTACCTTTAACCCTTTACATGTAACATACATTGTTGGTTATTTACTTAAACGAACATGTTTATTAATTATTTTACGAAAATTATTAGGAGGTTAACATTTTTTCATTTATCCTGCTCCATCAACTCCCCCTTTGGTGATTTTTAATATCACCACAAAAACCCATGTTACACAATTATATCAGACAGCATATTTCTTTTATCCGTTTGCTTTTGTTAGTTTACACAACTGTATCCCTTTCAACTTGTCTCTTGGTCTTCTTGTACATGTTCTCTTTTATCTCTTCTAGCTCTATTTCACCCATTTCTCTCTCTCTCTCCTTGTTTATCATGTTTTCCTTATCTATTTTATTCTGTCTTCTTCTTTTCTTTATACATGTAATTACAAGCTTCAGCACTAAAATTATTATGATTATCATGGTTGCTATTATTATAACTTTCCCTATTATTAATCCACTCATTCTAGTAAACCAATTTATTACTGAAGAAAACCCTTTACCAAGTTTTCCAAAAGCACTTTCAACCTCCAGTGGAACAAGTTCTTTGTGCAAATTTGTAATATTTGTTATATACTTTTGTATATTTTCACTTTTATCTGGAATGTAAGTGCAACAATGTTGGACTTTCAGCATTCCACAGACTCCGCCCTCTTTTGCCAAAAGAATGTCAAGGGCAAGTCGATTTTGCATCACCATAGCTCTCATGGCAACCATTTCGGTATTTACCATTAAGAACCCTCCCGCAGTATCTGTAGATAAACGATCTACCACTGTGGATAATTTCCGAATTCTAAATGCATTCAAAGATATTCCCACTGCTGGTATCAATGCACCAAAAATATCACCTACTATTTCTGAAAAACGTTCCCTTTTTCTACGTGTAAAGGTATTTATCATTTTGTGTGTTCCTTTTTGTTTTCTATCCATATGAAAAATCTTTGGAAAGACCAGGCCTAAATAACATGACCCATACCAATGGTCTGGCAACCTATAATAAGCCCTATTACCGCAAACATAATAGATCCCTGGAAATATTGGATCTTTTCCCCCTTTGAATCCCCATCCGCCTAAAATGTGATAATTGTCATGGCAAATACTGGAACCCACAAAATAATTGTCATATCTTGTCTTATTTCTTCTAATGCACAACCTTCCCTGTTGGGGCCAATCCAGAGTCATAGCTGCATTTGTCTTTTTCTTGTCATGATTGTCTTCCTCAAACGCCCAAAGAGGTGTTTTTGTCTCTTCTATCACTTTTCTTTGAAATTTCACTCTTCTTTCTTCAACCATCTCTAAAAATACTTTTTCTTCCTTCTTTAACTCACAGGTAAGGTTGTTTTTAACTATATTATCTAATGTTAAAATCTTATCTTCTATAAAATATTCACCAAACGTTTTTCCCTCTTTTATTTTGTTTAGCTCGGGAACTACAGAAACTTTCGCTAAAATCTTAAATATGTCAGTGTAATAATATTCTAATCTACCTGTTTTATAAAATAAACTTGCTAAAACACTACATGTTATTCCATACGTCAAAGGAAGGTGATGATAAGTCACACCCTCTGCTACAGATGCAGGCAATTGCATACAAACATAGCAATCTCTTACATCCATTGTTTCTACATACTCATATAATAATTTAGTAAAAACATTCTTTGAAAAATCTGTTATTGATTTGTCCTGGTGTAATTCTGCACTACTTTTTAATATAACTGGTTCTTGAGTGTTAGCTCCTTTTTCTTTCTCTGTTTTATTAGACGTTTCTACTACAGCTAAACTAATTGGAATAGTGATTGCTAAAACCACCCATACTGTCATTAATAATCCTGTACAAAAGAAGCACATCTTACACCATCTACTTAAAAACTCACATCTACATTTTCTATCTTTAGTATCCTCCATTTTGTTTTATAACCTTATTTATTATTTTTCAAGAAAATTGTGTCACTACACCTCAGAAATAACTTATTAGCCACTCTGCACTCCAATGTTTTTGTCTTTGCTTGGTACTTTCTTTTAATTCTTTTCAGAATTTTTTCTTTGTCAAATCCAGTATTTTGTCAAATCCGGTAGAAATTCGTCAGATCCAGTGTTTTGTCAAGTCCGGTAGAAATTGTTTAAATTTCTTCAAGTTTGTTGCACTTCACCTTCACCCATTAGGTTTCTTTGTTCTGGGTTCTCGTGAGTGTTCTTTTCCTCTTTGATATCAGTCAAAGCAAGATACAACCATTCAGGCGATCTATACTTCGGATTTACCTTCTTTACTCTTTTCGTTTTCTGCAAGTGTTTTCCACCTTGTTTTTCTTGCTCTTCCTGGCTTATTTCATTCACTTGTTCAGCACTTTTTCCATCTAACCTTATGATCCTGTATCTTAATTTTCTTACTTCGTTGGGCCAATTGTCTCCTTTTCTTGGCCTTTTTGCCTCACTTTCTTTTCCCTCTCTTTCTGTTTTCCAATTCCTTTTTCTTGACTCTAGTTTTTGGTTTCTTTCCTCTCCACTTTCTTCAGACTGTTTCAGTTTTTTCTTTATTGTCTCTTATTTTGAATCTTATAATTTCATTTTCTTCCTCTACTTGTGGTTCTTTTCTTATCTTCCTTCGTTCACCTATTTCTGTCCCTCCTCTAGGTTCTTCCGAATTTGTGTCAATCTCTCTATCTGCTTTTAAATTTCCCTGTTCTTTTGTTTGGCTATCTGTCCCTATTGCTCCTCGGGATCTTCCGATTTTTCTAACTTTCTGTTTGAAACTCTCCCTTCTTCATCTATTAATATTATCTCCGAAGGATTTTTACCACAACTTGTACTTGGTTGCTCACTGTTACTGTCTTCGTGTTCAGTTTCTTCTCTTATGCTTTCAAATTTCCAATTTCTTTTTAGAATTTCCTCACAATCCGAATGATCTGTATCAGATTCTGAACTGGTGTCTGATATTTCCAGATGTCGACTCACATGTCGATCTTCAAGTTCTGGAACTTCAGCTATTTCCTCTACTTCTTCTGTCGTTGCACTTGTAGTTGGGTCCTCCAGATGTCGACTTACAGGTCGATCTTCAGATTCTGGCACCCTGTTCGTTTCTTCTTCCGCTTCTGATGCTGAACTGTTATCCAACCCTTCCAGATGTCGACTCACATGTCGATCTTCAGGTTCTGGAACTCTGATGGTGTGACTGGCATGCACCCAGTGTTTCACTCCTGCACATTTGACTGCAGTGGTTGTCACCAGGATCACTTGTCGTGGTTCGTCCCAGCGAGGAACCAAACAGTTTCTTCTCCTGTGGACTTTTATGCGGACCCAATCTCCTGGATTCAAGTCGTGAGCTGGTTTTCTTTCAAGAGTGGTCGCATCCGGTCCAACCTGATGAAACACAGAACGCACCACATCAGCCAATCCTTTGCAATAATCCAGCACCAGATCATCAGTTATAGTCAGTAGTTTGTTGACAGGTACATGTGCTTGTCTCATTGCTCGTCCCATAATTATCTCATGGGGACTGAGTCCAGTTTTCCTTTCCGGAATACTTCTTATTGTCATTAAAACTAATGGCAAGGCATCTGGCCATTTGAGTCCTGTGGCTTGACACATTTTTCCTAACCTGTTCTTAATTGTTCCATTCACTTGCTCTACTATTCCAGAAGCCTCTGGGCTGTATGCACAATGCAGTTTTTGTTTCATACTAAGTGCTTCACAAATTAGTTTAATTAATTCATTTTGGAAATGTGTTCCTCTATCTGTTTCAATCGTGACTGGAAAACCATACCTCGGAATGAATTCTCGCAGCATAAGTTTTGCTACCGTGATTCCATCATTCCTTCTGGTCGGGTATGCTTCCACCCAACGGGAAAACAAACAGACGACTACTAGGACATACCTTAGTCTGTTGCTCGGGGGCATTTCGATAAAATCCATTTGCATTCTAGTGAACAGACCTCCTTCTCGTCCTATTGTTCCTAAACTCACTACTGTCTTCCTTCCTGGATTTAACTGTTGACAAATAAGACATCTTTGACAAAGACTCTCAGCTATGGCTCTGAATTTTGGATTATACGATGGTTGTCTAAAAAGTCTGATCATTGAATCTCTCCCAATATGGGCTTGTCCATGGTACATCTGTGCCATGTCAGAAATCATACTATCAGGCATAACTGGTCTTTCATCTCTGTAAACCCAAACATCATTTTCCTCATGTTTGCTACATCCTGCTTTTATCCATGTATCTTTTTCCTCCTCATCTGCTGCTTCCTGTAACTGTCTCACCTCATCCCATGTCTCAACAGGGTTAGTAAAAAGCAAAGGACAAGAAATATGCTCTCTCTCTCGGTTCCTGTTCAAAGAAACCACATTCTTTGCACAGTACTGTGCAATTTCATCAGCATACTTATTGCCGACAGTTATGTAGTCTTCCCCATTTTTATGTGCATTGCACTTCACAACAGCAATCTGTTTAGGCAGCTGTATCGCTTCAAGCAACTTTTTCACAAAATCTCCATTTCTAATTGGCGTTCCTGCAGATGTCAAGAAACCTCTTTGTGACCAAATCTGGCCAAAATCATGCACCACCCCAAAGCCGTATTGGCTATCTGTCACAATTGTAACCCGTACATTTCTTCCCAACTTGCAGGCTTGAATCAGAGCTACTAGTTCTGCGACTTGGGCAGACCGTATCCCTTTCAGACAAGATGCTTCCATTACAGTTGCTACCGTGCAAACCGCATATGCTGCACTTAGAACTCCATCATTCGTTCTCAAGCATGAGCCATCCACGAACAGAATATAATCTGATTCCTTTAAGGGCTCATCCCGTATGTCTGATCTTGGTTTTGTACAATATTCAAGCACATTCAGACAATCGTGATCTACTTCATCCATTTCAATTACACTCTCTTCATCTGGTAATGATGTGGAAGGATTCACATTCATACATCTGTCAATGGTCACATTATCTGCACTCAAAATTACTTTTTCATACCTAGTCAGCCGACTATGTATCATGTATTGGGTTTTCGTTCTTGTCAAGAGAATTTCCACAGAATGGGGAACATATACTCTCAGTGGATATCCCATCACTATGCCTTCACTCTGTTCCAGACTCACACAAGTAGCAGCAACTGCTTTCAAACATCCAGGCAACGCTTTCGCTACAGGGTCTAAAACAGCTGAAAAATATGCAATGGGTCTTTTCATGGTTCCATGTCTCTGTACCAAGACTGAAAATGCACATCCATCTCTTTCACTCAAAATCTTTCTCATAGTCAGGTATTCCCAATGCTGGAGCTTCACACAATTTCTTTTTCAGCTCTCTGAATGCTTTCATTTCTTCATCATTCATTTCAAAAGGATCTTTAACATCCTTCTTTGTCAGTTTTTGCAACGGTTTAGCAATCAACGAAAAACCGCTTATCCATTGTCGACAATATCCAACCATTCCCAGAAACATTCTTACCTCTCTTTGCGTCATTGGAGCTCTCATTCCTTGAATCATCTTTATTCTTTCAGTCGTTACCTTTCGCACTCCTTTCTCAATTTTATGCCCTAAATATTGGACTTCTTGTTGACAAAACTGCCATTTTGATGGGGACACTTTATGTCCTCTTTTGGCTAAATGATTCAGCAAAGCAATTGTATCATTGACACATGCTTCCTTCGTTTTTGATGCCACCAGTAGGTCATCAATATACTAAACCATCACTGACTTTTCTGGCATTTTTAAATCTTCCAAGGATTTCTTTAGAATCTGATTAAAGATTGAAGGACTTTCTGTGTACCCTTGAGGAATTCTGCACCATGCCAAAATACGCTCTCCGAACATGAACGCAAATAATGGCTGGCTATCTGGATGCAATGGAATAGAGAAAAATGCATGGCATAAATCAATAACTGTGTACCATTCTGCTTCACGTGGAATCTGGTATAGAATCACAGCAGGGTTCGGTACTATTGGGCAACAAGGTACTACAATTTTGTTTACCTTCCTCAAATCCTGTACAATCCTATATGTTCCGTTTGGCTTTTTCAGTCCCATTATTGGCGAATTACAAGGACTGCTCATTATTTCTTTTAGAATCCCTTGTTCAATCATTTTATTTATTACTGGCGTTATTCCTTCAATTACTTCTGGTGTCAATTTATACTGGGGCGTATTTGGGTAACTCGTTCCCTCTTTTACGGTTATTTTAACAGGATCTACTTCTTTCATTAATCCTATATCTTCTCCTGTAAAGTCCCACACTTCTTCTTTCACTGTCTTTTTCAGTTCAATTGGGATTTTCTCTGCATCAAATACAGGAAACAAATCATTTACTTCTGGTTCCAAATTTACCATTGTCATTTTATACAATACATCTTCATCTGGGGTCTGAAATGCAATTCCATCTGGAGTACAATAGATAGTGCAATTCATTTTGCACAATAGACTGCGTCCTAATAGGTTCACGGGACTACAATCGCATACCACAAATCGGTGCATTTCACTAAATGGACCAATCTTTACCTCCACTAATTTAGTAAGAGGTGCCTTAATTTGCTGATTTGAAACTCCAACTACTTGGATATGTTCACCTGAGAGAGGAAGGTTTGGAATTTCCACTGACCTAACAGTAGAACGGGTAGCTCCAGTGTCCAAAGGAATGTTACATTTGCACCATTCACTTCTCTATCCACAAATGGACCAAACTGATCTACCTCTAGAGTTGCGCCAAGCACGCACTCTTCCCCCTCTCCTAGGCACCGTCAGAAGATTTCATCCGTTTCATCCTCATTCTGTCGTAACCAATATTGAGAAATGGCAGCTGCACGCGGCAACTGTGTTACCTGCTCTCCTCCGTAGAATCCTGTTTCTGCACTGTATTTCTGTTGGTTAACACTCTTTGGAAGTGGTGGTTGTGGCACCTGACTCTGTTCAGTAACTACCTCACTCTGCACCTGTGAATTTAATGATTGATTTTCCACATTAAGTTTTGGAGGAAATTTACACTCGTTTCTCCAATGCCCTAGCTTTCCGCAGTTGTGGCATGGCCACTTTTTCTTTGCCTCATCTATGCTCATTTGTCCTTTTCCTTTACCTATATTTGGTCGAAATCTAGCCTGTCCTGCTTCATTACCTGTATTACTCAATTGAGCTTCTTGCTTCTCTGCAACTTTCACCTGTGCCCACATGGCTTTTTCTTTCAATTTACGCTGTCTACTCTCAATATCATCACTGCAATACTTAGCATATCTCAAAACCTCATCGACTGTGCTATTCTGCCAACAAATCAGATGCTGTTTAATCATCTCACTTATCTCTGGTTTCAACCCATAAACAAATCTATATACAAAATGACTCATATCCTTCTCATTTAATGTCTCATAACCACCATACTGTTTGAAAACTAACAACAGTCTTTCATAGTAAGCATGCACTGATTCTTTACTTTCCTGCGTGGTTCTGTCTATTTTTACCCAATCTGTTTCTTTAGGTGGAATCTTATTCTTCAAAAAGGTAATTACTTGATCATACTTCCTCATCACTTCTGGTCCTGGCGCTCCTGTTTTAGCATCCCTTGGATATTCTACAGTTGGCCAATCAATAGTAATCTTACATTCTGTCCACAAATCAGCTGGTACTACTATATCAAACAATCCATCCAAGTCTATCCACAACACCTTTGAAACCTTAACAAATCTCTCCACGTGTCTGTACCATTCTACTGGCTTTTCTCTCAACTTTGGGAAGTCATTTGTAAATGACAATATATCCTGTCTAGTCCATGGAACATGCACATAACTACCTCCTGGAGTCTCTCTCATCGGGTACTCCCTTACAACTGGTTCCTTATCTGTCACTGCAAAAGCCAAAGATGCTTTATCTGTTACTTTCTCATTCCTTTTAGTCCATCTACTTCTCCATCTATCTACATCACCCCATTTTCTCAGTAAAACAATTAATTCTTTTATTTGGGTCAATCGTCCTGATGTGTTCAAATTCTCTATATCTTTCTCGCAAAAATCTACTCTATATGGTTTCTGCAACGTTCTCACTTTTGCAAATTCTACTCCTAGTTCACTTGCTGTCTCTTCTAATTTGTCATGTAAATTTCTAGCTCTCCATGTAAGACTTTTGCACAAAAACATAATCTCATCATCCTGATGATTTTTTAATTTTTCTGTACCAATCGTTCCTAAAATCAATTCTTCCATGTCTATTTTTAACCTAATTACATCTAATGGTTTTACTTCTGTTTCTTTCGTTTTTAGCGTTTTCATCCATTCATTTAACTCATCTGGAGTCGGACCTACAGGCGTACTATTTAATTCTATCCAATTATTACTTCTTTCTGGTGTCCCTGATGCAGACTCCGTTACCATAGGTATTCTCCTGAACTCATTCTCGTTTATCGTCAAATTAGTAGGTGGGCTTGGTCTATAGGTACTAACCAAATGGTGTGCCCCTTCATTGTCCAGTTCCATCCCTTCTCTTTTCTTTGCAAATGTGAATTCATGGAAATCACTAAAGAACGTTCATCAATTTTCTGATTCTCAAAAATTGGCATTACTGGACCTATCGTTACTGGTACAGTTACAGCTTCCATATTCTTTGTCAATTCTCTTATTTTCTCAGTCAATTCTCTTGTGGTTTTTGCTAATTCAGTTGCATTGTCACTTTCTATCTCTTCATTTTGTGAAGTCTTTAATTGATCTTGTGACCTATTTATCTCATCTTTTCGTTCGGGATTTTTATTCCTCCCAGTTTCCATTGGCGGTGCATTAGGTGTCACCACCACAGAAGTCTGTTGGTATGGAGGTGGGTTTCTGTTTAAAATATCTTCCAGCAATTCGTCTTCCGTCTCACTACCACCATACCCATATTTTTCCATAACCACATGTTTCTTTTTCTCTGTACACTTTTTCTTTGCTTCTTCCTCAACTGTAAAAGCTGGAAACAAACCTCCTGTCATATTAGCACATCTCCAACGCTTTATTCTGTCCTCATGATTTACTCCCCATAACCTTCCAGGCACAAACTCATGATTCTTTAATCCTCTGAATCTCTCTCGTTCATACATCTCATCTTCCCATTCAGTTAAAGCTTCAAACTGTGTCGGTCTAGGCCTAGGTTCTAACATTGCCATCTTCTCTCTCAAATTCCGTAGTACAGCTACATTAAATGAACCATTCTCAGGGAAAGCCCATGCTTCATCATTCTTGGTATATTTTGTCCAATTTTCTAACCATATGCATGTATGATATCCATATTTCAGCATCATATGCGAAGCTGGTGATTTCGGCGGAGGAATTATTTGTCCCTCTCTAGTCACTACCTTTTTGTCTTTCTTAAAGAAGTTCTTAACTTTCGACATCCACGACGTTTTCTCTCTACCATACTCATAATACGACATGATTCACAATCGCTTTCTTTCCTCAAATGATCCGCAATTCAACACTGTTCTCTATGCGTTATTCGGACCGATCCTAGCGCGACTCACACCAAAGCTCCAATCAGAGCGATTTCTGTCTACAGCGCACTGTCCAATCCCAGCGCGGCTTTTGTCTACGTCAATTCTGCTCTTGACCCCTCCTTTACAAAATTTATCGGCAATTTCTTTTTCAACAATTCTTCGTTAGTTACAACATTTAAAACACATTTCCATTGTCTGATTCGCTAAACCAAAGAGATAGCTTTGACCATTTACACAAGAACTCTGTATTTTCCAGTAGGCAGCGCTTACCTCTACCCTACCACAGAATTTTCTGTTTCGCCGATAAAGTAGCACTTCCCTCTACCTTACCCTTCTTTCAAGCAAGCGTTAAACCCGTTTCTCTGGGGATAAAACACATGTGGAGACTATACTGCTCCTGAGAATTAAGGCCAGAGTTTCACAAGAAAACCGGTCACTATTTCTCTTACACACCTTTTATGCGGAAAATGTCCCTATCATAACACAACCTGTGTTATCACCAATATGAACTCAGACAATGCACTATTCCATGTGACTTCTCTTGCCACACGTGTTCCACTTCCTACTTCCCGGAAGCGTGAAAACTTACATATAACATAACGCGACTCAACATAAAGTGTTAGACATGAACTTATCAATAATCAATAATCACCAAACTAATCTATAGTAACCATAACTCTGCTACCAAGAAATCTGATCCAGCGCTAACAATAAAAATTCTTCTCCTATATGACTCTGTCATCCAGGTACAACTATCTCTCCAATACACAGATTATATCCATATGACGGTGGGGCCCATTGACACCGCATATATATTCACTTACTCATTTATTTCCCTGGATTACCTCCGTCCTTAACCTAGGAGAAAACGATTCACTGGAAGGAGATGGGATACCTCTTTTTAACACGACATAATGTTTCTCATTGCTTTTATGGTATTCCGCTCATTGGTCGATGGACCAACTAGTAGGAATCAGTTGATGGTGATTAAGACCAGCTCAATCACAATAAACTCTTTAACATTTTACCTTAATTATTGAGCTAAAGAATCACTGAGTCATTTGTTTAAAGATGATAAAGTTTATATAAAGTTTTTAAAAACAATGCATAAGTTTATCACTCAGATTATTACATTTATCATCAATATAAGAATAAATTGAAATTGCAATGCATACCTATTAGACGGAAAAATAAGGTTGTCATAGCAAGAACTCCAAAAGATCAATCTATCTGTCTTGGAAAATCTAATAGTTCTAAATGAAAAATCTATCAGGAGTAAAAAGGTTCTCCAAAAGCAGCATCTTATACTCAACTAAAAATATAAAATAACAGCAGCAGCATCAACTCGTCAGCATCAGCAACCGCAACTTCACCCATCTACAGCATCTCCTCTCTCCAGCATCTAACCCCTCCGCACCAAGAGTAGGTCTTCTTATACCCTAATTCTAGCTTACTGAATAAAAATGTTGCATCTCTATGGCGTGATTCTCTCTCATTGGTTCATTCAAGTCCATATACATTTTAATCAAAACTTCATTGTCTTAACCAGTTCTTTGTGGAATGTCCATGCTTGCATCGTTTCCCACAGTTCATGACATTACTCATCAGTTTCGATCAGTCCAATTTGTATCTTTTTCTGATACTTTTTAGATTCAACAGTTCCGTCCATTTATTCAGTTTGACTTCTCACGCTTCTTGCTGATCATCTTGGCACACATTTGCTCAGTAAGGTCACAATAGCCTTGACCATACTTCCATCTTAGGCTCTCAGCACGAACACGTGGTCATTCTTTTTCACAGCCTTTCTCCTTTTTCCCCACGGCTTCTTGCCCATGCGTACTCTAGCTTATGGCGGCCATTTTATATCGCTGCTCAACAGGCCTAAGCGCACTATTTTCAAAGATAAACAAAATATTGTTAAAATAAAGAATATAAACCCTTTTGTTTCCCTCCCGTCTTTCTACGTACCCCAATTAGGTATTACCTAGCAAAAAGCAACATATAAAGCCGTCCCTTACTTACCATCGCTTTATTTTGCCACCACACGTTTTATTTAAAAAGCACAAATCATGCGTTTATTATTTTATTAGTACGCAAATATTACGTTATGTTAGACACGTCAACAATTATAAGTAGATTAATTTGCACACAAAAATAGCGTGTTACCTTTAACCCTTTACATGTAACATACATTGTTGGTTATTTACTTAAACGAACATGTTTATTAATTATTTAACGAAAATTATTAGGAGGTTAAAATGTTTTCATTTATCCTGCTCCATCACATGTCATCTCATGTGCTATCCTAGTACTGGAACCCACACACGGCTCTGCCAGTGCTCCTCGATCCTCTCGCATGTCATCTCATGTGCTATCCTAGTACTGCAGCCCACACACGGCTCTGCCAGTGCATCTCAATCCTAACGTGTCATCTCATGTGCTATCCTAGTACTGGAACCCACACACAGCTCTGCCAGTGCACCTCGATCCTATTGCGTGTCATCTCATGTGCTCTCCTAGTACTGGAACCCACACACGGCTCTGCCAGTGCTCCTCGATCCTCTCGCATGTCATCTCATGTGCTATCCTAGTACTGGAACCCACACATGGCTCTGCCAGTGCACCTCAATCCTAAAGTGTCATCTCATGTGCTATCCTAGTACTGGAACCCACACATGGCTCTGCCAGTGCTCCTCGATGCTCTAGCGTGTCATCTCATGTGCTATCCTAGTACTGGAACCCACACACAGCTCTGCCAGTGCACCTCAATCCTCTCGCTTGTCATTTCATGTGCTATCCTAGTACTGTACTCACACACGGCTCTGCCAGTGCTCCTCGATCCTCTCGCGTGTCATCTCATGTGCTATCCTAGTACTGGAACCCACACACGGCTCTGCCAGTGCTCCTCGATCCTCTCGCTTGTCATCTCATGCTATCCTAGTACTGGAACCCACACATGGCTCTGCCAGTGCACCTCGATCCTCTCGTGTGTCATCTCATGTGCTATCCTAGTACTGGAACCCACACACGGCTCTGCCAGTGCACCTCGATCCTCTTGCGTGTCATCTCATGCGCGATCCTAGTATTGGAAACCACACACAGCTCTGCCAGTGCACCTCGATCCTCTCGCTTGTCATCTCATGCGCTATCCTAGTACTGGAACCCACACATTGCCCTGCCAGTGCTCCTTGATCCTCTCGCGTGTTATCTCATGTGCTATCCTAGTACTCGAACCCACACACGGATCTGCCAGTGCTCCTCGATTCTCTCGTGTGTCATCTCATGCGCTATCCTAGTACTGGACCCACACACGGCTCTGCCAGTGCTCCTCGATCCTCTCGCTTGTCATCTCATGTGCTTTCCTAGTACTGGAACCCACACACGGCTCTGCCATTGCTCCTCGATCCTAACGTGTCATCTCATGCTATCCTAGTACTGGAACCCACACACGGCTCTGCCATTGCTCCTCGATCCTAACGTGTCATCTCATGCTATCCTAGTACTGGAACCCACACACGGCTCTGCCAGTGCTCCTCGATCCTCTCACTTGTCAACTCATGCTATCCTGGTACTGGAACCCACACACGGCACTGCCAGTGCTCCTCGATCCTCTCGCGTGTCATCTCATGTGCTATGCTAGTACTGGAACCCACAAACGGCTCTGCCAGTGCACCTCGATCCTCTCGCGTGTCATCTCATGTGCTATCCTAGTACTGGAACCCACACACGGCTCTGCCAGTGCACCTCGATCCTTTCGCGTGTCATCTCATGGGCTATCCTAGTACTGGAACGCACTCACGGCTCTGTCAGTGCACCTAAGTCTGTTGGTGATTTGCAATATTTAAATGTATTAAATTCTGGAATGTACTGATGGCAGTTTACAGTGTGAATTCAGTTCTGTGCCTTTCACTATGGCGCATATTTACAAAGAAGTTACAGAGCGCGGTGTTATCCTTCTTGGCTTAACGCTGCACTCTGCCACTTCTGAAACGCAGGGTGCACCATATTTACAACAATACAGTGCAGCCCTGTGTTTCCCCCTGCGCTGGCACTAATTACAGCTGCCTAGCGCCAAAGCAGGCACACTTGTACCATAGAGCAAGGGAGCCTGCGTTGTTGGGAATTATTGTTTATGTGCAGGAAGGTCCCCCTTCCTGCAAATAAACAATCTTAAGTGGCGATTTGTAACTTCTATGTTTGCTGCTTTGTGCAGCACACATAAAAGTTGCAACTCGTAATTTTTAAAATGATTGTTTATGTGCATGCGTTTTGCAGTTTCTGTGTGTGCTGCACCATGCAGCACACATAAAAACAGCAAAAATGAGGAGAAATAGAGCATTTCTCCTCGTTTCACCATGTTAACACCAGGTTTTTTTTTTGTCTTAATTTTGGCGCTGCCCCATATTTATGCCACTCTTGTAACTATGGGGCAGCATCAAAATCAACGGGTGTTGCGGGTGAAACGCCCACCGCAACACCCACTGCCCACACCTCGTCCTAAGTATAGCGTGAAAGGGCGCCATATTTACAAGGCAGCGTTAAGCCATGTTAAGTGGCTTAACGCTGCCATGTAAATATTGCGAAGCCCGTTTCCTATTTCCACCACTACACCCTGAAAAGTGACATTCTGGTGGCGATAGGGGCTTGTAAATATGCCCCTACGTTCCTTGCACTAGATGCCTCCACCCCCCCATCTCCTGCCTTTGCACCAGCTCTATTGGTCTCAGGCCGCAGTAGATGTAGTCCTTGGACACTGACTCCTAGGAGAATTTGCAGAACCTTTTAGTTCGAGAGGCAGTAATTAATTTATCCACCTCGATTCTTGCTTCCCTCTGGTCCTTACTCTAACCCCTACCTTGCCTATTCTCCTTAAGCCACCCTAACCCCATTACCCCTCTCATCTACTTACATTAAGGGGTTCCATGATTGCATCTTGCATGTCATGGTCTTCTGTGCCTCCAAGATCACTCCTCAGGACCTGGGTCCCTTTTATATAAAGGGCGCTCTTTCCCAGTTTGCGACTGGCGCACCATAAAAACAGGTGCACCAGGAGCAAACATGGAAAGTGCGCCCAATTACATTGAATACACTGCCCCCAGGGCAGCGGTGAACTCGTGCTGCCCAAGGGTCAGTACATTCAAATGAAATATGGCGCGGCTTTAAAGCAGCCGCTCCGTGTTTCACAGTGCAGGCGGCAACCTGCCTGCACTTTTAAAGGGCATTAGAGATCCTGTCAGTGCGCCTCCTGACAGCTTCTTTGCCTCTGCGCCTGCATCTGTAATACAGCGCGAGCGCAGAGGCAAAAGTATTCCGTCATTTACATGGGGCCACGCCCACATGCAAATGAGGGAACTCCCTCTTGAGAAAGCACTGGCACTGTACAATGTCTTCACAATATCCATGATAGCATCACGGCATAAGTTGGCAATACGGGACTTCATCTCCCAGAAACCAAGGCGAGTCATATGCTACGTGTACGTCAAGGCACGCTCACCTGGATGCACTCTGATGTATGGACACGCCCCCGGTCGCGCTGATCAGCGCGCAAAAGCCGGCTTTAAATACGGAAAGCAAACGCTCAACGGGGCGAAAGCCCGGGGACGCAGAACCAAGTAGGTTTTCACACAGGGCAGGACCCTTGACGAAGTGAGTATCTTTTTTTTTTTAAAACTTTGTTTATTGGTTTTAATCACAGCCATATATAACATGATTGGACTACATACTCGAGGTTGTCCTCAACATAAGCAGGCAGACAGTATCTTAATTACATATTAAGCATTTCCTACAAGGCTTACTGGTCTATGCATCTCCATTTCTACCGTGGGTGACACACAGGGCTCCCCTCGATATTTATTCCAGTGTGACCATTTCCTATCCCACTTTTTGGGACACCCCCGACCCTTGAACACCTCAGTCTCCGCCAACATACATCTATCCATTTCTTTAGCCCACACGATAACTAGTGGTGGGTTCGCTCCCCCCCACCCTCTTGCCAGCTCCCGTTTCACCAGCGTGTATCCCAGTGTCGTAAATTGCTGTTCAACCTCCGTGAGATCAGTAGCCTCCCATATATTCAACAGTCCCAGCGATGGCGTTAAGTGTATGTCCTTCCCCAGGGCTGTATGCATGTGATTTGAGGCTCCCTCCCAAAGGGCCCTTATCCTTGGGCAAGTCCAAAGGGTATGAAAAAATGTGGCCTGCTGTCCACAACCCCTCACACAACGGTCGTCAGGTCTAGTTCCTATTTTCGCCAACACTGTCCCGGACATGTATGATCGGTGTAGTATCCTAAGCTGGATCAGCCGAAATCTCTGTGTGATAGCCGCCTCTCGAGGGGACATGAGTGCCATCTGCCAGTCCTCGTCTTCTATAGGACCGATATCATCCTGCCACCGCTCCCTGAGCTTCGGGAAAGCGTCTGGCGGGTTATTACTCAATTTCCTATAGGTCAGAGATATTGCCTTTGAAGCAAGGGGCCCGTCCAGCAGGCGGTCTTCCAGAAGTGATGACTCTGGTATATCATTAAAAGATGGAAACGCCGCCTGTAGTGCATGTCTGATCTGTAAATATCTATACATTTCTCCCTGCGCCAGATGATATTGTTTCTGGAGCTCACTGAAGGTAAGCATTGTTCCCTTTTTGACCAAATCTCTCACCGCTGATATCCCGATGAGGTCCCATTTATCAAACCCGGGCTGATAGCACAGCGTACCCAGTTTCTGGGAGAACCACAGCGGTGTAGCCTGCGAGAGGACGCCCTTCCATCCCAGCCGGGAGGTGACCACCCGCCAGATTTCCAAGGTGTGTTGGGTGGGTCCAAAGAACCTCCCCTTATTTTTCCTATCAGTAGTATATAGGGCCCCCAAATATCCGGAGCGATCAGTTTGGTATCGATCAAGGGCATACGCTGGGTCATCCGGGGGGTAGTATATCCAGTGATTGACTGTCACCAGTTGCGCCGACCAGTAATAGCGCTGTAGGTCAGGAAGAGCTATGCCCCCACCATACCAGTCTTTTGTCAATTTCTGCATTGCAATCCTAGGGGCCCTGCCATCCCATAGCAGTGTGCGAATCTCCCCCTCAACCACTCTAAAATACGAGTCCGGGATCCGATGAGGACAGTTGTGCAGTATATAGAGAAAACGAGGAAGGGCCAGCATTTTAAAGAGTGCCGCCCTCCCCACCAGTGTTAAGGGCAGAGACCTCCAGTGTTTTACGTCGGCTCGCAGTCGGGCCAAAGGGGGGCCAAATTGGAATCGTAGAAACCCGTCGGATCGGAAGTGATAAAAATCCCTAAATACCGGAACCCCTCCGTCGCGACCGCTATAGCGCAGTTAGCCGGAAGGCGGGAACCGCGCCTCTCAACATAAACAATGAGGACTTGTGCCAATTTATCGCATATCCCGAATATTTCCCAAAATTCGTGAATATATCCAACACTACCCTGATCGATTTATACGGGGATGCCAGGTATAGTAGTATATCGTCCGCATATAAAGATATTCGATCTTCCACGTCAGCTGCCCAGCGCAGCCCACGCACCCTCACGTCTCTACGCACCCAGTCCGCGAGAGGCTCCAGCATAAGAGAGAAAATCAGCGGAGAGCGGGCATCCCTGCCTGGTACCTCTTCGCAGCTCGAACGTCCTAGATGTGAAACCATTTACCCTCACCTGTCCCAGCACACCAGTATATAGAAGCTTTACCCATGCTACAAATTTAGGGCCCAGTCCTACCTTCTCTAGGACCTCGAATAGGTATGGCCATTCAATGGAGTCGAATGCCATGGAGGCGTCGAGAGACAGCACCGCCGCATCCTCTTCCACATATTTCCTACGCGCCATCACGTTATGTAAACGCCCGTATATTAAGGGCCGTATTTCTACCTGGCATAAAACCAGATTGGTCTGGGTGGACTATTGATGTAATAACTGATGCCAATCTGTTCGCCAAGACTTTTGCCAGCACCTTTGTCTCAACGTTGATCAGCGAGATTGGCCTATACGAGCTACATTTATCCGCTGGCTTACCCTGCTTATGGATGACTACTATGGTGGCCAGCCGCTGATCTACTGGTAGCTCACCGACTTCTAAACTCCCTTCATACATGGCTTTCAAATGTGGCACTGTCAGGGAGGCCGTAGCCTTCAGAAGCTCTACTGGAATCCCGTTAGGCCCCATCGCCTTTCCGGATTTGAGCTGCCCCAAGGCCTTGCTTATTTCTTCGGTTGAGAGGTCTATCTCCAGGTCCTCTCGTTCCATCTCCGAGAGGCCCGGCACCTTACTGTCCCGAAGGAGCTGATGGGAGTCCTCCGCCGTGTATTGAGTGGAGGGGGAGTACACCGTTTCAAAATAATCAGCAAACTTCTCTGCTATGTCTTTCGGATGAAGCACTGCTTCACCTCCCGTCGTCATTAATTTGTGTATCCATCTAGACCCCTGTTCTCGCCGTTCTAACCACGCTAGTGTCCTGCCAGCCCTATCTCCAAGTTCGTAGAGTCTATGTTGGGTGGCAGAATGTTTAGCCACCATTTGTTCCCTGGTTCGTATCCTGTATTCGTCTTGCTTCAATAGGAGTCTATGACTAGTATCTGGCGAGGGGGTCACGTGAATGCTCCTGCTCTAGTTCGAGAAGGTCGGACTCTAACTGAACCAAAAGTTCACGCTTTTTGGCAATATAGCTCGTCTTTAGTGACAGAGCTTGCCCCTTTAGAACCACTTTGTATGCCTCCCAAATTATTTGTGCAGAATCGACTGAGCCCACATTTTCAGTAAAATAGTTCTCCGTTTGAGTACGGAGTTCAGTTTTTATATCAGGTATATGCAGGAGCCATGGGTTAAGGACAATAGTGGTGCGTGGTTGTCGTTCCCAGTGCGTATATTCCATCCATACCGGGAATGGTCCGAAATACCTCTGGGTAGAACTTTATACTGGACAAAATTACCGACCTCTGACATTTGCGTAATGAAATAGTCAATGCGGGATAAACTACGGTGGACACTAGAAAAATACGTGAATAGTTGATCAGTGGGATGAAGCGCCCGACCCACGTCTGTCAAACCCATCGCCGTCACAAAGTCAGCCATTAGGTTGTTAGATTTCTCCCTGGACTTCGGTGGGTGACGGTCCACGGTGTCATCTAAGGTCATGTTGTAGTCTCCCCCCATTATAAGTGTACCCTCCCGGAGTCTCGTCAGCCTACTTCCTAGTTCTTCCAATGCCGCCTTACCCAGAGCTGGCGGTATGTATACAGAGAGTATATTGATGTCTTTTCCATCCCACTGGACCTCCGCCCCCACGAAGCGACCCCCAGCATCCGCCCATGTCCGATGAACTATAAGGGGCGTACTTTTCCTTACCAATATAGCCGTCCCCCTCGAGCCCGTGGTATAGTCTGCATGTACCAGAAGTTTGTATCCCCACCTAGTAAGGGCTTTGGATTTCTGACCCACTAGATGCGTTTCTTGCAACAAGACCACTTCAGGCGAGTGTCTTTTCAGGTATTGTTGCACAATACCCCGTTTGATCTTATCCCCAACCCCGTTGACATTCCAGGACATTACTGAAAGGGTACGGTCCCTATCCTGCCCCATCCCCATGTATCATACTCAATTCCCTTACACGGATCAATAATATGTAGGAAAACACTTGAGCCTGTCCACTCAGTAATTGCCGCCCAATGATCAATATGGCTACTTTCTGCTGTTGAATCACAGTTTCACGTTGCTTACCAATAACACAGTTAAAACAATAACATTCCCCGAATCCCAGCCTCCTAGTCCCTTCCCCCTCCCCACACCCTGATCTACCTCACGACCCCCTAATCCCTAACCCCTTAAAAATCCCCCCTCCCTGCCCCCCTGCCCGTGGATTTAAAACTACCCACTCCCCAACCCGGCAGAGTGCCTCTCTCCCCCCAGACATGCTAGAAATGCACGGGACGGTCAACTCCCATCCCCACCCGCTCATATCACAATTGACTTAAATTTCCCCCCATCCACTGATCTTATAGGCCAATCACATTCAAATCACGTCTATTTAATCCCATCGGTCTCAGAGCTTGTATCGGGTACCTTTGGTTAATCCCACCTCCGATGGGTAAACCAACCCCTCACCCAATCCCCCTACTTGCACTGTCAGTTGGGTGCCGGCTCTCCCTCTACGGTTTCAGGAGTCCTTATTCCTGTTCCTTCACTGGACCCTCTTCTTCTGCAGGTCCCTTTGGTGCCGCGTCAGAGCGGAGGCCCCTGCGTTGGCTGTTCTTTTCAGAGCGTTCACGTCTCTGGCCTCCCACCGTGCTCCATCCTTCCATCCAGTCCCAGACTGCCTCCGGTGAGTCAAAAACCACGATTTGCCATTCGACTCCACCCTCAGTTTCGCAGGAAAGAGCATCGCATACTTCACCTCCCGGTCCCTCAGCTCCCTCTTCACCGCCTGAAAGCTGCGACGTTGGGCCTGAACCTTGGCCGTGAAATCCAGGAAGAGGGCCACCTCGTAGTTGTCTATTTTCAGCGGAGGACTGGACCTCGCCGTCTGCAGTATAACATCCCTATCTCGGTAGTTGAATACTCGGGCAATAAGGGGCCTCGGGGGTGCTCCTGATCTTGGTCTACCCCCTGGTACTCTGTGAGCTCTTTCGATAGAAAAGTAGTTTGACAGAGACTTAGGTCGCAGGTGATTCAGGATGAGATTCTCCACGTATAGGTCCGCTGCCGGCCCCTCCGTCCTTTCCGGAACCCCTAGGATGCGAATGTTATTTCGGCGGGCCCGGCCTTCATAATCGTCGAGTTGCTGTTCCATCCTGTCCTGTTTCTTCTGCATTGCAAGCATCTGCGTTTGAAGTTCCGAGGTGTCCGTCTGTAGGGCATTGGTGACCACTTTAAGCTCCTGGACTTTCTCGTCCATCTTCCGGAAGTCCGCTCTGATGAGAGAGACCTCCACCGTGACCGAGTCTACCGAGGAGCGCACTCCATTTATGGCCGCCATGACATCATGCAAAGTCGGCTCCGGGCCTTGTTTGGAGGCTGCCGCTCCTTCATCTTTCTCCGACTGCGGCGAATCTCCCTTGGCCCCCGCTGTGGACCATGCGAACTTGGCCAGCTGCTTTTGGGCCGTCGCCTTGGGCCCCTTTCCTCCCGTCGCCATAGGTGCGCGGCACTGAACGTCGTCCTAGGTGAGAACCCGGCTCTGTTCCGGAGGGTTGACTGCCGGTCTTTTGACAAGAGTGACCGAGTTCCCCAGGTCAGGTCGGTATGGCTGGATGATCTTCGCCAGCCTTCTGCAGGAAACTTCTCCTCACTCTATTTACGGCCCTCTATCTCTCCACCTCTTGCTGAGCTGGAACCTGCGGCTTTCCCCGCGACCGGGTAACCTCGATCACTTCCCAGTGTCAGTCAGGGCTACTATTTGAGCTCCCCAGCGGGCTGATGGCTTGTGGGCTTATGGGCCCCGACGTTTTATCCACCTGATGCCTTCCGTCGCTGGCTGTCGAGCAGTGTGTCTTGGCTTAGGCCGCAGGGCCAGGTATCCGACCGGGCAGCGCACCGACTGTCACAGAGACACCAACACTTTCCCCAGGACCTGCGGGTCTGCGCCGTGTTCCCCCAAGCAGTGGCGAGGTCGCCGCCCCAGCGGTGGACAGATCGGGCTCCCGCCCCGCCTCTCAACACTCTCTCTGGCCATAAGCCGGGCCTCGCGCACCCCGCAGAGGCCGATTTCTTCAGGCCCTGGGCCCCAACGCGCCCTCTCGTGTATTGTCTGCCAAATGCTCTCCGGTCCCCGCGATGCAAGCGGACCCAGTGGCCAGATCTCGCCCTGCCACCACAGCCCGCGGGGAATCCTCCCAGCTACCGCCCTTTGGGATGTGCAGGGCCGATGGCAGCGGCCGCGGCGCAGCTAGGCCTCGGGCCGGGGGCTCAGGTGATCAGGGCACTCACCGGCTCCTCCCCATTACCGCCGCATCGCTCGGCGCGGGAGCCTTCAGGCCGCTTACGTCCGAACCTGGCTCCGCGCTGGATCACTGCACTTCGGGATCCCCGGCGGACCACCACACAGCCGGGCTTTTCCGACGTTCTCTTTCCGACGCCTCCAGCCTTTACGCGTCCTCCATCGCCGCCATTATCTCCTCCTCAGGGACGCAACACATGGAGGGCGCCGGAGGCACCAGCCGAGTCGCTACACCCGTCGAGTCTCTCTCAGGAGGTAGGGGGTGAAGCACCTTACATTCGGTGCATTTTTCATTCGTGGATGGCGGCGGGTATTGAAGGATTTATAGCGGGGGTTCAGGAGCCCATTCAGGCAGCAGCCATTCTCGTTGGTCGCTAGCCACGCCCCCTCGAACGAAGTGAGTATCTTGCTTGGCCCCATGCGGGATACACCACAAACAGGTATGTGGGGACGTTAATTATCAATGCAGATTTACTAAAGGCAGAACGGTGCCTGTTTCTGCTTTTTCTTCCACATATACGCTGAAACGTACTACCGGCAATTTCTCAACACAATGCTCAGAGTTGACTAGAGGGCTACCCCGCCCACTGCGATTCCCTGAGTTGAATTACCTCTCCCAAAGCGGGGTAAGGGAGAGAGGAATGTGACAGTTTGAATGAATTTATGGTGAATGATTGTGCAATTGTGTGGTTTGATGCGAGTGTCACGCTGGTGTTTTTTAACAATTACACGTACACCAGAATGTGAATAGAATCAGAATGCGATGTTTATCGCCACTCCACAATATACAACACATTATAAAGAGTGGCTGAAAATAACCCTGGTAAAATGCGTACCAGCCAGGTTACAGAGAAAGATGGCTTGCACTCACCCTCCTGTTGGATGAGCATGGGTGCACTTTATACCACATCACGAATGGGAAACCACGGGCATCACAATAATGTTGTTACGTTATGTTCGCTTTTTCTCCTTTTTTTCCCTGTTATACAGATGGGGTAAAAAGTAAAATAACAAGCACAAGATAAGTCTATCTTTTGTTTACAACAAAAGAGCAGCTATCTGCCCTGTCTTCACGAAATAGGAGTAGCGTAGTATTGACCCTCAGCTCTCACCAGGGAGGGAATTTCTTCTTTTTTGTTGCCCTGAAGAAAGCCCTGGACCAATTTTTGGCCATATATTGGGCTGAAACATGTCGGCACTAGGGTCATAGGACCACTAATATCCAATTGCCCCTTTATATGCTTTGATTTTTTAATATCCCAGACATTTCCAAGAATAAAGAGATACCGGGAATTGTCTGAGGATTTTTAATCTTTAAGACCCCCTGGCCACATCTCGTAAGAGCTCCCTGAAAAACGGTCGAGCCCACCCTGACCTTTAGGAGTCGGGGTGACCCGATGATGAAGCATGACACCACTAGGGTGTGTGAGGGTAATATAAACAACAGGAATCTTTTCCTTTCCCACAACCTAGTGGGTAATAACTAGGATGCTTCATTATTAACCTTCCCATTCCTAACCAGGGTTAGTTGAAGATATTTCTATAACTGCGGGGTACCTTTTGTGACTTGCTGTGCTGATCTGAGCCACAAATGGCACTCAGTCTCAGTCATTCTCAACGAGTCTCACTCAATGCCACTCATTTTCACTCATTCTCAATCAAGCTTACTCTGATTCATTCAGTATCACTGACTCACCTAGTCTCAGTCATTCACACTTATTCCTACTCAGTTGCACTCATTCAGACTCACTGTGACAAACTTAGGGGCATAGATTTGAGCTCTTTGCATCAATCTTGCACCACACAACGTGGTATATGTGTGTCGCAAACCTCTAAGTCATATTTTTGAAGCCACGCAAAGCACATTTTTTTCAACAATTTAACTAATCGAGGAAAGTTTGACACACCATGTCTAGTTAATAACATCGAGACTGCCACATGTGATGGTTAAACCCTACGCTGGTCGCAGATCAACGTCAATGATTTGTTGGAAAGACTGGTTACTAAACCCAGAGCGGCTTTTGAGATATGCCTGGAGGATGCAGTTAGCCTCAATGGCACCCCTAAGGCCTTCCTCACTATCACACAGGGCGATCAAGGAAGGGTCAACTGTTATCAGGCGATGGCCTGCCTGTGATAGGCAAGAGTGGTCTGTCTCCATCTGCTCCAAGGCTCATAAATGCCTCAAGGAAGCCCTTCATAAATCCCCTAGGTGAACCCAGGGCGTGCAGGCGTGTAGAGGTGAGTACAGATGAGCTGTGAGGGGGGAGGAAAAAAGACCTAAAGGATGAAGCATGGGAGTCCCTCCTGGAAGCCAGCGTCAACAAAGATAGTACGGCGGTCTGGAGATAGTACGGCGTTCTGGAAATAATACGGCGTTTTGGAGTTAGTACGGCGTTCTGGAGATAGTACGGCGGTCTGGAGATAGTACGGCGGTCTGGAGATAGTACGGCGGTCTGGAGATAGTACGGCGGTCTGGAGATAGTACGGCGGTCTGGAGATAGTACGGCGGTCTGGAGATAGTACGGCGGTCTGGAGATAGTACGGCGGTCTGGAGATAGTACGGCGTTCTGGTGCAAGCTAAATAGCCCTTATTTGAGAGAAGCGAGTGGCCCAAGATTCGAGGCTGCCATCACAGAATCTGAGTGGGTATCTCATTTTACCAAAATGTATTCAAACCCCAGCAAGATGTTGGCAGGGACAGTTTCTCTCCATTCAGAGGCTGTTGCAGTGGATTCCCCATGTAGTACTGCCAGCCTTATATCCTCTGTAGAGGAGGTCAATAGAGCCCTTATGGCTAGTGAGGGCGGGAACGCACTGGGCCCCGATGGTAATGCTCATGAGCCTGGTGCTGGGAGCTGCTGCAGCTCAGTCTCTGAATGCATGGTCAGAGTCACTTGTCATTCCTATTTATAAGAAGGGCGATCATTCTCCACCAGCCTGCTATCACCCGGTCGCATAACTTGGTTCACTGGTGAAAGTTCTAGGTCGAATCATACTGTTTAGATTAGAGGAGTGGCGGAAAGTAACGAGATTGTTTCTGACGTACAATGTGGCTTTCGCAGTGGTCTAGGAACGATAGAAAAGGGATTACATCTCAAGCTCCTAGTTGGGAGGTACTCCCAGATTAAGCAGGGCCACATGTTTTTAGCTTTCGTTGACTTATCCAGCACATCTGACTGTGTCCTGCATGATAAGCTCTGGACCATTATAACCGAGCTTGGAGTGGGTCCACCAGTAACACAGATCCTGAAGCTGTTGTACTCGGGGAATAGGGCCAGGGCACGGTATGGCCGTAGGGGAGAGTGCGCCCATCCATTTAATATAGAGAGTGGAGTCAGACAGGGGGGTGCGTTCTCGCCCCCTTTCTGTTCACCCTCTATATTAATAGTCTAAGAAATGTTTTAGCAGAAAATTATAGCGATCTCCCACAAATCGGCCATCGTCCGATTCCGGCCCTTCTCTACCTGGACGATGCCGTCCTCATGGCCCGTACTCCCCTGGGTCTGCAACGGCTCCTCACCCGCTTTGTAAATTACATGCAGCACTTAGGTCCTTTAGTTAATCCAGGTAAAACTTTCAGAATAAAATGCGAGAAGAGATCCCCAAAATGTTGTGACCTCATGATTGGTGGTACAAAGATGAATTTGACCTCATCTTTTTTTCACTTGGGCATTTTATTTGACAAGCACGGATCTTGGAAGCAGGCTATGGATGCTAGGAAGCTACATGTTATGAAAGCTGCTGCAGCGCTTTCTAATTTCACAGCAAGACTTGGCTACAAGCCCTCTAATGAGATGTTAACCATCTACAAAGCCAAGTGTTTGTCAACAGATTTATACGGGGCAGGAGTCTGGGGGTACAGCGATAGCCAATCTCTTCAACTGGTGAAAAATGCCTTTTTTAGGAATCTGCTCTCAGTAGCTAAGAGCTGTTCCACTTTTGTCTGCCACTCCGAACTTGGGGCCCTTTTTAGGTCGAGCCTCGAGTAGCGCGCAAGCGCTGCTTAGAGGCGAAGACTTAATGTAAGCAAGTTTTCAAAGCAGTCCAAGAAACGCTCGTGCGTCGTGGCTGGCCTTTTTGAGATGGGTACGCGCGGCAAACATGTGTTTCCAATTATCGTGCCCAGACGCGGGCGCGATAAGTGGAAACACATGTCTGCCGCGCGTACTCATCCAAAGGCCAGCCACGACGCACGAGCGTTTCTTGGGACTGCTTTGCAGGCTGCCGCGCTCGCTCGCCCCCCGCTCCATGTCCCCCGATGCGCCCCGTAGTTTTCGGCTTCGCTCACCTTCTGCGGCTCACCGCTCGCGGCCCCGCTCCCCACATGATTTCCGTCGCTCGCCGCCTCGTTCCCATGTCTCCCCACATGATTTCCGTCGCTCGTTGCTTTTTTTCACAGGTGAGTGATCTAGAGTTATTTGACCTCGAACACTGCAACCCCAGTACTTTCTTGGCAATGATTTATTCAAATCTCCTAGGTTCCATTACGATGGGTTGGGTAATACTGTGGTGGTTGCCTGAAATTGCACATTCAGCTAGTTGTTTCCATGAGCATGTTTTTTTGGCTTGTTTTTGGAAATTGCTGCCAGGGGAGACGAGGCACTCGAACTGTTCTGTGCTGTTTTTGTTTGATAAAATCATTCCTTCCTGTAAACGCTCTGGTCTCTAGGAGCAGAGGGCTCTGTGAGACCGTTCTAGAGCCTCCGGCGAGAGAAGCCCTCTAAAACCCTCTAAAATATTTGTTTTCTGGGTGACTGATCAGTTGTCAGACGTGAACCTGTAGGCTCTGTGTAACAGGAAGATTAGCTCTATTGATGCCTGAGCCTGTGAGATCTGTGTAACCCGAGAGACGGCTATAATGACGGAGCCTGTGAAATCTATGTAACTTGAGAGATAGCACCGATGGTCTGAGGCGGCAGCCTGTGATATCTATGTAACCTGAAAGACAGCACTAGTGACTAAGCCCTGAGCCTGTGAGGTCTGTGTAATATGAGAGACCGGACTAGTGAGCCCTGAGCTTGTGATGTCTGTGTAACCTGAGAGACCGCACTGGTGGCTGAGGTGGGAGTCTGTGACATCTGTGTACCCTGAGATACAGCACTAGTGACTGAACACGGAGCCTGTGAGATCTGTGTAACCTGAGATACAGCACTAGTGACTGAACACTGAGCCTGTGAGATCTGTGTAACCTGAGAGATAGCACTGGTGGCTGAGGTGGGAGCCTGTGAGATCTGTGTAAGCCAAGAGACAGGACTAGTAACTGCACCCTGAGCCTGTGAGGTCTATGTAACTTGAGAGATAGCACTGATGGATGAGGCGGGAGTTTATGAGATCTATGTAAACTGAGATACAACGCTAGTGACTGAGCCCTGAGCCTGGGAGATCTGTGTAAACTGTAAGATGCTCTACTGGCTGTTTCTGTCATCTGTAACATGTATGTAACCTGGGAGGCATCTCTGCTGGCTAACGCCTCAACCTGTAAGAAATGTATAAATCTAAAGACAGCTCTGCTTGTATAAACTTGCATGGTAGGTTCAGAGTAAGCTTTCGGCTATCTCTGCCGGTGAAGGCCTGGACCTGTATAACCGTGTCATCGGAGTAAGCTTTGTTGGCATTGGCCTGATCTGGGGCCACTGGAATTATGCAATTCTGTGGCTGTGGCTTTTTTTTGCATAATTATGGATTTGCCACATAATCCAGATCTGCAGATTTTAACCCAAAAATTTTCTCTAGCTCAAACCGATCAAAAGTTACTAAAAATGTTGCAGCATGTTTTCGCACACAGTGGAAAGCCCTTAGTGAAGGTTAACTGGTCATCTTACAGGTCCCTATTTCTGTATTTTTCTGTTAAACTGGTACTAATGAGGAGAAATCTTCCCCAGACAGTATTACCATTCCGTATAATACATGCGGCCCTGGCCTGCGCCTGGGCCTATTCTATCTTTGTAACTGAGGGCTAACTCGAATCACTGAGCCCTGAGTCGCTATGATTTGTGTACAGGGTGAGCTTACTGCTAGGATACACCTGAGTTGTAATACGTGGTTAATCTGTGGGTAGTTCTATTGTCTGAGATTTAAGCCTGTATGATCGGTGTAATCTAGGGGTTGCTCCACTGCCTGAGGTCTGAGGCTGTGCATTCTTTGGGACCTGCGGGATAGCTCCACTGTATAAGGACTAAGCGGTCTGTCGTGTCTGTGCCTACAGAGAACAAGCGAAACCCATGAATATTTAGGGACCAGGGGTGCATAGTGCTTTAAAGGAACAGAGGTCCCTAAAGAGAACTTATCTAGGCGTTTAACGGGGAAAACAATTATGACCAGACATGCGGTCAATTTGAAAAAATACAATCACATTTATTAGACAATTTAGTCAAATCGGTGGGAGAAAACACAAATGACACAAAATTAAATGAGCAGAACAAAACAGAAAAACTCAGGCAATAGTGTGTGACATAAGTCAAAACATTTAATTTATTTAATTAAATTTAAAGCAACACTTCTGCCCCTATGTGCCTTACTCTGTACATTATAATATGGGTCAGTGTGCGAGAGTCGACGTTTCGATCCTTACAAAATAACAGGATCGTCATCTGTGTCTGTGCCCTCAGATTTAAAACAGTGGGTTCTAACCTGTTGCCTGCTTCAGATTACCTTGGACAGGTTGTCAAATAGTCTCCTGAGACTGTGTGCGTCCCCATCAAAGGGTGCATTATACACCTGATTGGATGTCCTTGGATCACCACAGTGCTTAGAGACGCTGCAACTCGCCTGGAGCTAGGCCCTTCACATCAGCACTGCTTCCCTACTCTCGTCAGTGAAAATGTATTGGGGTACCAACATTATGTGTATTTGTAGGTCGAGCTTATCACTCAGGAGGATATCCTGCACCTGAAGAAGGACTGGTGCGATCCTGGCTGGGACCTATTGTAAGAACCAGGTTTTCAGCCTTTTTTGCGGGATTCAGGGACTGAGCTGGTGGCTCTAATGTGCCGGGGAAGGTCGTTCCAGGCTTTGGTAGCCTGGTGGAAGAATCCATTCTCGCCGGCTTTGGCTCTTCGGATTCGGGGTACATGGGCGAGCAAGAGGTTGGCAAAGTGGAGGTTGCTGCTAGGGGAGAGGATGTGGTCTTATGTCTAGATCGGTCGACCTCGGTGCTGGGGATCTGGGTTCGAGTCTCGGCAAGGATGCTCAACATCATTTATTCTGGGCAAATCACTTAATCTCCCCGTGCCTCAACAAAAACAAGCATTGGCATAGCCACAGGTCTCGCTTGGGACCTTATAAGTTTTTAGCCATGCAACAGTTGATGTTATTGCACCAAGGATATTGTGCTGCATAACTAAATACTTATAAGGTCCCAAAAGCGAGACCTATTGGCTATGCCAATGCTTGTTCTTACAGACAGAGCTAGAATTCAGCCAGTTAGATCTGGTCCTCTGATGATACGATACTTAATCGTGAGGTAATAAGGGATTGTCTTAAATCAACCTTTTTCTTATAAATCCCTTGGCTGAACTGTATTAAAAAAATTTGTCTGGACATGGTCCATCCTGAATAGGCCTGGGTGGAACTCTGCCGTGATACGCGCAGTTCCGCAAGCGGTGGAGTGCGTTAGGTCGTGCCATTCATGCAGATTTTTAGCGCTGGGTGTTTGTACCGCGCTGAAAAATCAGTGCAAACGGCACCATGCACAGTGCAAGAGGGCGCTGCTTCTTTCTGCCAATTGACTAGATGTTTTTCTGGAGCGGCAGCTTCCTCAACGCAAACGGAAGGTTGAATGGAAAGCGATCGCCTGCATTGAGAAATCACGCCCGGAGGTGGTCTGGAGTAAGATTTTCCTTGCTTGGCCAGCCAACTTAACGTTGGCAAGTGCGAGTGAGGAAAAAACTTGAACAGAGTTTTTCGGAACTCCGCATGCTATGTGGACTGCGAGGCGTGGGAAAAACTCAGCGAAGCAGAATTTCACGCCCAGGCCTAGTCCTGAATACTTTGAGCTCCCTGACACACTGGGGCCTTCTAGTAGAAAAGAATCAAGAAAGGCCTACTTATCTTAGTTGAGGATCTTAGATTGACTACAGAACTTCTAGCGCTTTTAAAAATCAATTCATGCTGGTTGCCTACGATATGCAACCATTTCTCAAATTTGTGCATAGCGCTTGTCATAGGTTTGTTTTAACTTGCTTTAAATTGGATATATTCCATCGTTTGACAAGCTTTCCGATTGTAAGTGATTGGTCTAAGATATTAGTTAAATGTCCTTGTGGTAACTTGTCAGATCAAAGTACTATGCACATTGTCTTTTTTTGTAAATTTGATAAAGACCTGAGGAAGAGCACAAAATGTTGTACAATGTCGTCCAGCCAATTTGTTCCTGCAATCCCTCCCTACATTGTCGATCTGTGGCATTATGTCAAGTTATTTATGGCAGTGATTAACTATAGGAAGTCTTTATAAATTCACGATGATCTTGTCACGCCAAGATGAACTGACATATTTTGTGCTGTTTACTCGTGATGATTATAACTTTATTTTAGTTGTTTTTTTAAAACGTATTTATGTATACCTGTTTTTAATATTTTTAATCGATATAATGTACTGTGCTTTGTCTGGTTTTATGATTTTAGTATAAAATCGAATTAAGTTGATTTTGAATGATTGATTGACACACTCAGTCTTACTCACAGTTACACTCACTGTCATTCTCCCCAACGGTTACATTCACTGTCATTCTCCCCCACAGGTAGACTCACTGTCCTTCTCCCCCACTGGTACACTCACTGTCCTTCTCCCCCACAGGTAGACTCACTGTCATTCTCCCCCACAGGTAGACTCACTGTCATTCTCTCTCACTGGTACACTCACCGTCATTCTCCTTCACTGGTACACTCACTGTCATTCTCTCTCACTGGTACACTCACTGTCATTCTCTCTTACTGGTACACTCACTGTCATTCTCCCCCACAGGTACACTCACTGTCATTCTCCTTCACAGGTACACTCACTGTCATTCTCCTTCACAGGTACACTCACTGTCATTCTCCCTCACAGGTACACTCACTGTCATTCTCCCTCACTGGTACACTCACTGTCATTCTCTCTCACTGGTACACTCGCTGTCATTCTCTCTCACTGGTACACTCACTGTCATTCTCCTTCACTGGTACACTCACTGTCATTCTCTCTCACTGGTACACTCACTGTCATTCTCTCTCACTGGTACACTCACCGTCATTCTCCTTCACTGGTACACTCGCTGTCATTCTCCTTCATAGGTACACTCACTGTCATTCTCTCTCACTGGTACACTCACTGTCATTCTCCCTCACTGGTACACTCACCGTCATTCTCCTTCACTGGTACACTCACTGTAATTCTCCTTCACTGGTACACTCACTGTCATTCTCTCTCACTGGTACACTCACTGTCATTCTCTCTCACTGGTACACTCACCGTCATTCTCCTTCACTGGTACACTCACTGTCATTCTCCTTCACTGGTACACTCACTGTCATTCTCCTTCACAGGTACACTCGCTGTCATTCTCCTTCATAGGTACACTCACTGTCATTCTCTCTCACTGGTACACTCACTGTCATTCTCCCTCACTGGTACACTCACCGTCATTCTCCTTCACTGGTACACTCACTGTCATTCTCTCTCACTGGTACACTCACCGTCATTCTCCTTCACTGGTACACTCACTGTCATTCTCCTTCACAGGTACACTCGCTGTCATTCGCCTTCACAGGTACACTCACTGTCATTCTCTCTCACTGGTACACTCACTGTCATTCTCTCTCACAGGTACACTCACTGTCATTCTCCCCACAGGTACACTCACTGTCATTCTCTCTCACTGGTACACTCACCGTCATTCTCCTTCACTGGTACACTCACCGTCATTCTCCTTCACTGGTACACTCACTGTCATTCTCTCTCACTGGTACACTCACCGTCATTCTCCTTCACTGGTACACTCACTGTCATTCTCCTTCACAGGTACACTCGCTGTCATTCTCTCTCACTGGTACACTCACTGTCATTCTCTCTCACTGGTACACTCACTGTCATTCTCTCTCACAGGTACACTCACTGTCATTCTCCCCACAGGTACACTCACTGTCATTCTCCCCACAGGTACACTCACTGTCATTCTCTCTCACTGGTACACTCACTCTCATTCTCCCCCACTGGTACACTCACTGTCATTCTCTCTCACTGGTACACTCACTGTCATGCTCTCTCACTGGTACACTCACTGTCATTCTCTCTCACTGGTACACTCACTGTCATTCTCCCCACAGGTACACTCACTGTCATTCTCTCTCACTGGTACACTCACTGTCATTCTCCCCCACAGGTACACTCACTGTCATTCTCCTTCACAGGTACACTCACTGTCATTCTCCTTCACAGGTACACTCACTGTCATTCTCCCCCACAGGTAGACTCACTGTCATCCTACCCCACAGGTAGACTCACTGTCATTCTCCCCACAGGTACACTCACTGTCATTCTCCCCACAGGTACACTCACTGTCATTCTCTCTCACTGGTACACTCACTGTCATTCTCCTTCACAGGTACACTCACTGTCATTCTCCCTCACTGGTACACTCACTGTCATTCTCCCCCACTGGTACACTCACTGTCATTCTCTCTCACTGGTACACTCACTGTCATTCTCCCTCACTGGTACACTCGCTGTCATTCTCCCTCACTGGTACACTCACTGTCATTCTCCCCACAGGTACACTCACTGTCATTCTCTCTCACTGGTACACTCATTGTCATTCTCCTTCACAGGTACACTCACTGTCATTCTCCCTCACTGGTACACTCACTGTCATTCTCCCCCACTGGTACACTCACTGTCATTCTCTCTCACTGGTACACTCACTGTCATTCTCCCTCACTGGTACACTCGCTGTCATTCTCCCTCACTGGTACACTCACTGTCATTCTCCCCACAGGTACACTCACTGTCATTCTCTCTCACTGGTACACTCACTGTCATTCTCCTTCACAGGTACACTCACCGTCATTCTCCCTCACTGGTACACTCACTGTCATTCTCTCCCACTGGTACACTCGCTGTCATTCTCTCTCACTGGTACACTCGCTGTCATTCTCTCACTGTCATTCTCCCTCACTGGTACACTCACTGTCATTCTCCCTCACTGGTACACTCACTGTCATTTTCTCCCTCACTGGTACACTCACTGTCATTCTCTCTCACTGGTACACTCACTGTCATTCTCTCCCACTGGTACACTCACTGTCATTTTCTCTCACAGGTACACTCGCTGTCATTCTCCCTCACTGGTAGACTCACTGTCATTCCCCCCCACTGGTACACTCACTGTTATTCTCTCTCACTGGTACACTCACTGTCATTCTCCCTCACTGGTAGGCTCACTGTCATTCTCCTACACAGGTACGCTCACTGTCATTCTCTCTCACTGGTACACTCGCTGTCATTCTCTCTCACTGGTACACTCGCTGTCATTCTCTCTCACTGGTACACTCGCTGTCATTCTCTATCACTGGTAGACTCACTGTCATTCCCCCCCCACTGGTACACTCACTGTTATTCTCTCTCACTGGTACACTCACTGTCATTCTCCCCCACTGGTACACTCACTGTCATTCTCCTACACAGGTACGCTCACTGTCATTCTCTCTCACTGGTACACTCGCTGTCATTCTCTCTCACTGGTACACTCGCTGTCATTCTCTCTCACTGGTACACTCGCTGTCATTCTCTATCACTGGTACACTCACTGTCATTCTCTCTCACTGGTACACTCACTGTCATTCTCCTTCACAGGTACACTCACTGTCATTCTCCTTCACAGGTACACTCACTGTCATTCTCCTTCACAGGTACACTCGCTGTCATTCTACCTCACAGGTACACTCACTGTCATTCTCCCTCACAGGTACACTCAGTGTCATTCTCTCTCACTGGTACACTCGCTGTCATTCTCTCTCACTGGTACACTCGCTGTCATTCTCTCTCACTGGTACACTCACTGTCATTCTCTATCACTGGTACACTCACTGTCATTTTCTCTCACTGGTACACTCGCTGTCATTCTCTCTCACTGGTACACTCACTGTCATTCTCTATCACTGGTACACTCACTGTCCTTCTCTCCCACAGGTACACTCACTGTCATTCTCCTTCACAGGTACACTCACTGTCATTCTCTCTCACTGGTACACTCACTGTCATTCTCTATCACTGGTACACTCACTGTCCTTCTCTCCCACAGGTACACTCACTGTCATTCTCCCCCACTGGTACACTCACTGTCATTCTCCTTCACAGGTACACTCACTGTCATTCTCCTTCACAGGTACACTCACTGTCATTCTCCCTCACTGGTACACTCACTGTCATTCTCTCTCACTGGTACACTCACTGTCATTCTCCTTCACTGGTACACTCACTGTCATTCTCCCCCACTGGTACACTCACTGTCATTCCCCTTCACAGGTACACTCACTGTCATTCTCTCTCACAGGTACACTCACTGTCATTCTCCCTCACTGGTACACTCACTGTCATTCTCTCTCACAGGTACACTCACTGTCATTCTCTCTCACAGGTACACTCACTGTCATTCTCTCTCACTGGTACACTCACTGTCATTCTCTCTCACTGGTACACTCACTGTCATTCTCCTTCACTGGTACACTCACTGTCATTCTCCTTCACTGGTACACTCACTGTCATTCTCCTTCACTGGTAGACTCACTGTCATTCTCCCCACAGGTACACTCACTGTCATTCCCCCCACAGGTACACTCACTGTCATTCTCCTTCACAGGTACACTCACTGTCATTCTCCTTCACAGGTACACTCACTGTCATTCTCCTTCACAGGTACATTCACTGTCATTCCCCCCACAGGTACACTCACTGTCATTCTCCTTCACAGGTACACTCACTGTCATTCTCCTTCACAGGTACACTCACTGTCATTCCCCCCACAGGTACACTCACTGTCATTCCCCCCACAGGTACACTCACTGTCATTCTCCTTCACAGGTAAACTCACTGTCATTCTCCCCACAGGTACACTCACTGTCATTCTCCCCACAGGTACACTCACTGTCATTCTCCTTCACAGGTACACTCACTGTCATTCTCCTACACAGGTACACTCGCTGTCATTCTCTCTCACTTTTACACTCACTGTCCTTCTCTCCCACAGGTACACTCACTGTCATTCTCTCTCACTGGTACACTCACTGTCATTCTCTCCCACTGGTACAGTCACTGTCATTCTCTCCCCACAGGTACACTCACTGTCATTCTCCTTCACAGGTACACTCACTGTCATTCTCCTTCACAGGTACACTTACTGTCATTCTCCTTCACAGGTACACTCACCGTCATTCTCCCCCACAGGTACACTCACTGTCATTCTCCTTCACAGGTACACTCGCTGTCATTCTCTCCCACTGGTACACTCACTGTCATTCTCTCTCACTGGTACACTCGCTGTCATTCTCTCTCACTGGTACACTCGCTGTCATTCTCTCTCACTGTCATTCTCTATCACTGGTACACTCACTGTCATTCTCCTTCACAGGTACATCTCGCTGTCATTCTCCTTCACAGGTACACTCGCTGTCATTCTCTCTCAATGGTATACTCACTGTCATTCTCTCTCACTGGTACACTCGCTGTCATTCTCTATCACTGGTACACTCAGTCATTCTCTCTCACTGGTACAATCGCTGTCATTCTCTCTCACTGGTACACTCGCTGTCATTCTCCCCACAGGTACACTCACTGTCATTCTCCTTCACTGGTGCACTCACTGTCATTCTCCCTCACTGGTACACTCACTGTCATTCTCTCTCACTGGTACACTCACTGTCATTCTCCCCACAGGTACACTCACTGTCATTCTCCTTCACAGGTACACTCACTGTCATTCTCCTTCACAGGTACACTCACTGTCATTCTCTCTCACTTTTACACTCACTGTCCTTCTCTCCCACAGGTACACTCACTGTCATTCTCTCTCACTGGTACACTCACTGTCATTCTCTCCCACTGGTACAGTCACTGTCATTCTCTCCCCACAGGTACACTCACTGTCATTCTCCTTCACAGGTACACTCACTGTCATTCTCCTTCACAGGTACACTTACTGTCATTCTCCTTCACAGGTACACTTACTGTCATTCTCCTTCACAGGTACACTCACCGTCATTCTCCCTCACTGGTACACTCACCGTCATTCTCCCTCACTGGTACACTCACTGTCATTCTCCCTCACTGGTACACTCACTGTCATTCTCCCTCACTGGTACACTCACTGTCATTTTCTCCCTCACTGGTACACTCACTGTCATTCTCTCTCACTGGTACACTCACTGTCATGCTCTCCCACTGGTACACTCACTGTCATTTTCTCTCACTGGTACACTCACTGTCATTTCCCTTCACAGGTACACTCTGTCATTCCCCCCCACTGGTACACTCACTGTCATTCTCTCTCACTGGTACACTCACTGTCATTCTCTCTCACTGGTACACTCATTGTCATTCTCCCTCACTGGTAGGCTCACTGTCATTCTCCTACACAGGTACGCTCACTGTCATTCTCCCCCACAGGTACACTCACTGTCATTCTCCTTCACAGGTACACTCGCTGTCTTTCTCTCCCACTGGTACACTCACTGTCATTCTCTCTCACTGGTACACTCGCTGTCATTCTCTCTCACTGGTACACTCGCTGTCATTCTCTCTCACTGTCATTCTCTATCACTGGTACACTCACTGTCATTCTCCTTCACAGGTACACTCGCTGTCATTCTCCTTCACAGGTACACTCGCTGTCATTCTCTCTCAATGGTATACTCACTGTCATTCTCTCTCACTGGTACACTCGCTGTCATTCTCTATCACTGGTACACTCACTGTCATTCTCTCTCACTGGTACAATCGCTGTCATTCTCTCTCACTGGTACAATCGCTGTCATTCTCTCTCACTGGTACACTCGCTGTCATTCTCTATCACTGGTACACTCGCTGTCATTCTCTCTCACTGGTACACTCGCTGTCATTCTCTCTCACTGGTACACTCACTGTCCTTCTCTCCCACAGGTACACTCACTGTCATTCTCCTTCACAGGTACACTCACTGTCATTCTCTCTCACTGGTACACTCACTGTCATTCTCTATCACTGGTACACTCACTGTCCTTCTCTCCCACAGGTACACTCACTGTCCTTCTCCCCCACTGGTACACTCACTGTCATTCTCCTTCACAGGTACACTCACTGTCATTCTCCTTCACAGGTACACTCACTGTCATTCTCCCTCACAGGTACACTCACTGTCATTCTCCCTCACTGGTACACTCACTGTCATTCTCTCTCACTGGTACACTCACTGTCATTCTCTCTCACTGGTACACTCACTGTCATTCTCCTTCACTGGTACACTCACCGTCATTCTCCCCCACTGGTACACTCACTGTCATTCTCCTTCACAGGTACACTCACTGTCATTCTCTCTCACAGGTACACTCACTGTCATTCTCTCTCACTGGTACACTCACTGTCATTCTCTCTCACTGGTACACTCACTGTCATTCTCTCTCACTGGTACACTCACTGTCATTCTCCTTCACTGGTACACTCACTGTCATTCTCCTTCACTGGTACACTCACTGTCATTCTCCTTCACTGGTAGACTCACTGTCATTCTCCCCACAGGTACACTCACTGTCATTCCCCCCACAGGTACACTCACTGTCATTCTCCTTCACAGTTACACTCACTGTCATTCTCCTTCACAGGCACACTCACTGTCATTCTCCTTCACAGGTACACTCACTGTCATTCCCCCACAGGTACACTCACTGTCATTCTCCTTCACAGGTACATTCACTGTCATTCCCCCACAGGTACACTCACTGTCATTCTCCTTCACAGGTACACTCACTGTCATTCTCCTTCACAGGTACACTCACTGTCATTCCCCCCACAGGTATACTCACTGTCATTCTCCTTCACAGGTACACTCACTGTCATTCTCCCCACAGGTACACTCACTGTCATTCTCCCCACAGGTACACTCACTGTCATTCTCCTTCACTGGTACACTCACTGTCATTCTCCCTCACTGGTACACTCACTGTCATTCTCTCTCACTGGTACACTCACTGTCATTCTCCCCACAGGTACACTCACTGTCATTCTCCTTCACAGGTACACTCACTGTCATTCTCCTTCACAGGTACACTCACTGTCATTCTCTCTCACTGGTACACTAACTGTCCTTCTCTCCCACAGGTACACTCACTGTCATTCTCTCTCACTGGTACACTCACTGTCATTCTCTCCCACTGGTACACTCACTGTCATTCTCTCCCCACAGGTACACTCCACTGTCATTCTCTTTCACAGGTACACTCACTGTCATTCTCCTTCACAGGTACACTCACTGTCATTCTCCCCACAGGTACACTCACTGTCATTCTCCTTCACAGGTAGACTCACTGTCATTCTCCTTCACAGGTACACTCACTGTCATTCTACTTCACAGGTACACTCACTGTCATTCTCCTTCACAGGTACACTCACTGTCATTCCCTTCACAGGTACACTCACTGTCATTCTCCTTCACAGGTACACTCACTGTCATTCTCTCTCACTGGTACACTCACTGTCCTTCTCTCCCACAGGTACACTCACTGTCATTCTCTCTCACTGGTACACTCACTGTCATTCTCTCCCACTGGTACAGTCACTGTCATTCTCTCCCCACAGGTACACTCACTGTCATTCTCCCCACAGGTACACTCACTGTCATTCTCCTTCACAGGTAGACTCACTGTCATTCTCCTTCACAGGTACACTCACTGTCATTCTCCTTCACAGGTACACTCACAGTCATTCTCCTTCACAGGTACACTCACTGTCATTCTCCTTCACAGGTACACTCACTGTCATTCTCCTTCACAGGTACACTCACTGTCATTCTCTCTCACTGGTACACTCACTGTCATTCTCTCTCCACTGGTACACTCACTGTCATTCTCCTTCACAGGTATACTCACTGTCATTCCCCCACAGGTACACTCACTGTCATTCTCCCCCACAGGTACACTCACTGTCATTCTCCCCAACAGGTACACTCACTGTCATTCTCCTTCACAGGTACACTCACTGTCATTCTCCTTCACAGGTACACTCACTGTCATTCTCCTTCACAAGTACACTCGCTGTCATTCTCTCCCACTGGTACACTCACTGTCATTCTCTCTCACTGGTACACTCGCTGTCATTCTCTCTCACTGGTACACTCGCTGTCATTCTCTCTCACTGGTACACTCGCTGTCATTCTCTCTCACTGGTACACTCGCTGTCATTCTCTCTCACTGGTACACTCCACTGTCATTCTCCTTCACAGGTACACTCGCTGTCATTCTCCTTCACAGGTACACTCGCTGTCATTCTCTCTCAATGGTATACTCACTGTCATTCTCTCTCACTGGTACACTCGCTGTCATTCTCTATCACTGGTACACTCACTGTCATTCTCTCTCACTGGTACAATCGCTGTCATTCTCCTTCACAGGTACACTCACTGTCATTCTCTCTCACTGGTAGACTCACTGTCATTCTCTCTCACTGGTACACTCACTGTCATTCTCTATCACTGGTACACTCACTGTCCTTCTCCTTCACAGGTACACTCACTGTCATTCTCTCTCACTGGTACACTCACTGTCCTTCTCTCCCACAGGTACACTCACTGTCATTCTCCTTCACAGGTACACTCACTGTCATTCTCTCTCACTGGTACACTCACTGTCATTCTCTATCACTGGTACACTCACTGTCCTTCTCTCCCACAGGTACACTCACTGTCCTTCTCTCCCACAGGTACACTCACTGTCATTCTCCTTCACAGGTACACTCACTGTCATTCTCCTTCACAGGTACACTCACTGTCATTCTCCTTCACAGGTACACTCACTGTCATTCTCCCTCACAGGTACACTCACTGTCATTCTCCCTCACTGGTACACTCACTGTCATTCTCTCTCACTGGTACACTCACTGTCATTCTCTCTCACTGGTACACTCACTGTCATTCTCTCTCACTGGTACACTCACTGTCATTCTCCCCCACTGGTACACTCACTGTCATTCTCCTTCACAGGTACACTGACTGTCATTCTCTCTCACAGGTACACTCACTGTCATTCTCCCTCACTGGTACACTCACTGTCATTCTCTCTCACTGGTACACTCACTGTCATTCTCTCTCACTGGTACACTCACTGTCATTCTCCTTCACTGGTACACTCCACTGTCATTCTCCTTCACTGGTACACTCACTGTCATTCTCCTTCACTGGTACACTCACTGTCATTCTCCTTCACTGGTACACTCACTGTCATTCTCCTTCACTGGTAGACTCACTGTCATTCTCCCCACAGGTACACTCACTGTCATTCCCCCCACAGGTACACTCACTGTCCTTCTCTCCCACAGGTACACTCACTGTCATTCTCCTTCACAGGTACACTCACTGTCATTCTCTCTCACTGGTACACTCACTGTCATTCTTTATCACTGGTACACTCACTGTCCTTCTCTCCCACAGGTACACTCACTGTCCTTCTCTCCCACAGGTACACTCACTGTCATTCTCCTTCACAGTTACACTCACTGTCATTCTCCTTCACAGGCACACTCACTGTCATTCCCCCACAGGTACACTCACTGTCATTCTCCTTCACAGGTACATTCACTGTCATTCCCCCCACAGGTACACTCACTGTCATTCTCCTTCACAGGTACACTCACTGTCATTCTCCTTCACAGGTACACTCACTGTCATTCCCCCACAGGTATACTCACTGTCATTCTCCTTCACAGGTACACTCACTGTCATTCTCCCCACAGGTACACTCACTGTCATTCTCCCCACAGGTACACTCACTGTCATTCTCTATCACTTGTACACTCACTGTCATTCTCACTCACTGGTTCAATCGCTGTCATTCTCTCTCACTGGTACACTCGCTGTCATTCTCTCTCACTGGTACACTCACTGTCATTCTCTATCACTGGTACACTCACTGTCCTTCTCTCCCACAGGTACACTCACTGTCATTCTCCTTCACAGGTACACTCACTGTCATTCTCTCTCACTGGTACACTCACTGTCATTCTCTATCACTGGTACATTCACTGTCCTTCTCTCCCACAGGTACACTCACTGTCATTCTCCTTCACAGGTACACTCACTGTCATTCTCTCTCACTGGTACACTCACTGTCATTCTCTATCACTGGTACACTCACTGTCCTTCTCCCCCACTGGTACACTCACTGTCATTCTCCTCCACAGGTACACTCACTGTCATTCTCCTTCACAGGTACACTCACTGTCATTCTCCCTCACAGGTACACTCACTGTCATTCTCCTCACTGGTACACTCACTGTCATTCTCTCTCACTGGTACACTCACTGTCATTCTCTCTCACTGGTACACTCACTGTCATTCTCCTTCACTGGTACACTCACCGTCATTCTCCCCCACTGGTACACTCACTGTCATTCTCCTTCACAGGTACACTCACTGTCATTCTCTCTCACAGGTGCACTCACTGTCATTCTCCCTCACTGGTACACTCACTGTCATTCTCTCTCACTGGTACACTCACTGTCATTCTCTCTCACTGGTACACTCACTGTCATTCTCCTTCACTGGTACACTCACTGTCATTCTCCTTCACTGGTACACTCACTGTCATTCTCCTTCACTGGTAGACTCACTGTCATTCTCCCCACAGGTACACTCACTGTCATTCCCCCCACAGGTACACTCACTGTCATTCTCCTTCACAGTTACACTCACTGTCATTCTCCTTCACAGGCACACTCACTGTCATTCTCCTTCACAGGTACACTCACTGTCATTCCCCCCACAGGTACACTCACTGTCATTCTCCTTCACAGGTACATTCACTGTCATTCCCCCACAGGTACACTCACTGTCATTCTCCTTCACAGGTACACTCACTGTCATTCTCCTTCACAGGTACACTCACTGTCATTCCCCCCACAGGTATACTCACTGTCATTCTCCTTCACAGGTACACTCACTGTCATTCTCCTTCACAGGTACACTCACTGTCATTCTCCCCACAGGTACACTCACTGTCATTCTCCTTCACTGGTACACTCACTGTCATTCTCCCTCACTGGTACACTCACTGTCATTCTCTCTCACTGGTACACTCACTGTAATTCTCCCCACAGGTACACTCACTGTCATTCTCCTTCACAGGTACACTCACTGTCATTCTCCTTCACAGGTACACTCAATGTCATTCTCCTTCACAGGTACACTCACTGTCATTCTCTCTCACTGGTACACTCACTGTCCTTCTCTCCCACAGGTACACTCACTGTCATTCTCTCTCACTGGTACACTCACTGTCATTCTCTCCCACTGGTACAGTCAGTGTCATTCTCTCCCCACAGGTACACTCACTGTCATTCTCTTTCACAGGTACACTCACTGTCATTCTCCTTCACAGGTACACTCACTGTCATTCTCCCCACAGGTACACTCACTGTAATTCTCCTTCACAGGTAGACTCACTGTCATTCTCCTTCACAGGTACACTCACTGTCATTCTACTTCACAGGTACACTCACTGTCATTCCCTTCACAGGTACACTCACTGTCATTCTCCTTCACAGGTACACTCACTGTCATTCTCTCTCACTGGTACACTCACTGTCCTTCTCTCCCACAGGTACACTCACTGTCATTCTCTCTCACTGGTACACTCACTGTCATTCTCTCCCACTGGTACAGTCACTGTCATTCTCTCCCCACAGGTACACTCACTGTCATTCTCCTTCACAGGTACACTCACTGTCATTCTCCTTCACAGGTACACTCACTGTCATTCTCCCCACAGGTACACTCACTGTCATTCTCCTTCACAGGTACACTCACTGTCATTCTCTCTCACTGGTACACTCACTGTCATTCTCCTTCACTGGTACACTCACTGTCATTCTCCCCACTGGTACACTCACTGTCATTCTCCTTCACAGGTACACTCACTGTCATTCTCCTTCACAGGTACACTCACTGTCATTCTCCTTCACAGGTACACTCACTGTCATTCTCTCTCACTGGTACACTCACTGTCATTCTCCTTCACATGTACACTCACTGTCATTATCCTTCACAGGTATACTCACTGTCATTCCCCCCACAGGTACACTCACTGTCATTCCCCCACAGGTACACTCACTGTCATTCTCCCCAACAGGTACACTCACTGTCATTCTCCTTCACAGGTACACTCACTGTCATTCTCCTTCACAGGTACACTCACTGTCATTCTCCTTCACAGGTACACTCACTGTCATTCTCCTTCACAGGTACACTCACTGTCATTCTCCTTCACAGGTACACTCACTGTCATTCCCCCACAGGTACACTCACTGTCATTCCCCCACAGGTACACTCACTGTCATTCCCCCACAGGTACACTCACTGTCATTCCCCCACAGGTACACTCACTGTCATTCCCCCACAGGTACACTCACTGTCATTCTCCTTCACAGGTACACTCACTGTCATTCTCTCCCACTGGTACACTCACTGTCATTCCCCTCACAGGTACACTCACTGTCATTCCCTTCACAGGTACACTCACTGTCATTCCCCCACAGGTACACTCACTGTCATTCCCCCACAGGTACACTCACTGTCATTCCCCCCACAGGTACACTCACTGTCATTCCCCCCCACAGGTACACTCACTGTCATTCTCCTTCACAGGTAAACTCACTGTCATTCTCCCCACAGGTACACTCACTGTCATTCTCCCCACAGGTACACTCACTGTCATTCTCCTTCACTGGTACACTCACTGTCATTCTCCCTCACTGGTACACTCACTGTCATTCTCTCTCACTGGTACACTCACTGTCATTCTCCCCACAGGTACACTCACTGTCATTCTCCTTCACAGGTACACTCACTGTCATTCTCCTACACAGGTACGCTCACTGTCATTCTCTCTCACTGGTACACTCGCTGTCATTCTCTCTCACTTTTACACTCACTGTCCTTCTCTCCCACAGGTACACTCACTGTCATTCTCTCTCACTGGTACACTCACTGTCATTCTCTCCCACTGGTACAGTCACTGTCATTCTCTCCCGACAGGTACACTCACTGTCATTCTCCTTCACAGGTACACTCACTGTCATTCTCCTTCACAGGTACACTTACTGTCATTCTCCTTCACAGGTACACTCACCGTCATTCTCCCCCACAGGTACACTCACTGTCATTCTCCTTCACAGGTACACTCGCTGTCATTCTCTCCCACTGGTACACTCACTGTCATTCTCTCTCACTGGTACACTCGCTGTCATTCTCTCTCACTGGTACACTCGCTGTCATTCTCTCTCACTGTCATTCTCTATCACTGGTACACTCACTGTCATTCTCCTTCACAGGTACACTCACTGTCATTCTCCTTCACAGGTACACTCGCTGTCATTCTCTCTCAATGGTATACTCACTGTCATTCTCTCTCACTGGTACACTCGCTGTCATTCTCTATCACTGGTACACTCCAGTCATTCTCTCTCACTGGTACAATCGCTGTCATTCTCTCTCACTGGTACACTCGCTGTCATTCTCTCTCACTGTCATTCTCTATCACTGGTACACTCACTGTCATTTCTCCTTCACAGGTACACTCGCTGTCATTCTCTCTCAATGGTATACTCACTGTCATTCTCTCTCACTGGTACACTCGCTGTCATTCTCTCTCACTGGTACACTCGCTGTCATTCTCCCCACAGGTACACTCCACTGTCATTCTCTCTCACTGGTACACTCACTGTCCTTCTCTCCCACAGGTACACTCACTGTCATTCTCTCTCACTGGTACACTCACTGTCATTCTCTCCCACTGGTACAGTCAGTGTCATTCTCTCCCCACAGGTACACTCACTGTCATTCTCTTTCACAGGTACACTCACTGTCATTCTCCTTCACAGGTACACTCACTGTCATTCTCCCCACAGGTACACTCACTGTCATTCTCCTTCACAGGTAGACTCACTGTCATTCTCCTTCACAGGTACACTCACTGTCATTCTACTTCACAGGTACACTCACTGTCATTCTCCTTCACAGGTACACTCACTGTCATTCCCTTCACAGGTACACTCACTGTCATTCTCCTTCACAGGTACACTCACTGTCATTCTCTCTCACTGGTACACTCACTGTCCTTCTCTCCCACAGGTACACTCACTGTCATTCTCTCTCACTGGTACACTCACTGTCATTCTCTCCCACTGGTACAGTCACTGTCATTCTCTCCCCACAGGTACACTCACTGTCATTCTCCTTCACAGGTACACTCACTGTCATTCTCCTTCACAGGTACACTCACTGTCATTCTCCCCACAGGTACACTCACTGTCATTCTCCTTCACAGGTAGACTCACTGTCATTCTCCTTCACAGGTACACTCACTGTCATTCTCCTTCACAGGTACACTCACTGTCATTCTCCTTCACAGGTACACTCACTGTCATTCTCTCTCACTGGTACACTCACTGTCATTCTCCTTCACAGGTACACTCACTGTCATTCTCTCCCCACAGGTACACTCACTGTCATTCTCCTTCACAGGTACACTCACTGTCATTCTCCTTCACAGGTACACTTACTGTCATTCTCCTTCACAGGTACACTCACCGTCATTCTCCCTCACTGGTACACTCACCGTCATTCTCCCTCACTGGTACACTCACTGTCATTCTCCCTCACTGGTACACTCACTGTCATTCTCCTCACTGGTACACTCACTGTCATTCTCTCTCACTGGTACACTCACTGTCATGCTCTCCCACTGGTACACTCACTGTCATTTTCTCTCACTGGTACACTCACTGTCATTTCCCTTCACAGGTACACTCTCTGTCATTCCCCCACTGGTACACTCACTGTCATTCTCTCTCACTGGTACACTCACTGTCATTCTCTCTCACTGGTACACTCACTGTCATTCTCTCTCACTGGTACACTCATTGTCATTCTCCCTCACTGGTAGGCTCACTGTCATTCTCCTACACAGGTACGCTCACTGTCATTCTCTCTCACTGGTACACTCACTGTCATTCTCTCTCACTGGTACACTCGCTGTCATTCTCTCTCACTGGTACACTCGCTGTCATTCTCTATCACTGGTACACTCGCTGTCATTCTCCATCACTGGTACACTCACTGTCATTCTCCTTCTCAGGTACTCTCACTGTCATTCTCCCCCACAGGTACACTCACTGTCATTCTCCTTCACAGGTACACTCGCTGTCATTCTCTCCCACTGGTACACTCACTGTCATTCTCTCTCACTGGTACACTCGCTGTCATTCTCTCTCAATGGTATACTCACTGTCATTCTCTCTCACTGGTACACTCGCTGTCATTCTCTATCACTGGTACACTCACTGTCATTCTCTCTCACTGGTACAATCGCTGTCATTCTCTCTCACTGGTACACTCGCTGTCATTCTCTATCACTGGTACACTCGCTGTCATTCTCTCTCACTGGTACACTCGCTGTCATTCTCTCTCACTGGTACACTCACTGTCCTTCTCTCCCACAGGTACACTCACTGTCATTCTCCTTCACAGGTACACTCACTGTCATTCTCTCTCACTGGTACACTCACTGTCATTCTCTATCACTGGTACACTCACTGTCCTTCTCTCCCACAGGTACACTCACTGTCCTTCTCCCCCACTGGTACACTCACTGTCATTCTCCTTCACAGGTACACTCACTGTCATTCTCCTTCACAGGTACACTCACTGTCATTCTCCCTCACAGGTACACTCACTGTCATTCTCCTCACTGGTACACTCACTGTCATTCTCTCTCACTGGTACACTCACTGTCATTCTCTCTCACTGGTACACTCACTGTCATTCTCCTTCACTGGTACACTCACTGTCATTCTCCCCACTGGTACACTCACTGTCATTCTCCTTCACAGGTACACTCACTGTCATTCTCTCTCACAGGTACACTCACTGTCATTCTCCCTCACTGGTACACTCACTGTCATTCTCTCTCACTGGTACACTCACTGTCATTCTCTCTCACTGGTACACTCACTGTCATTCTCCTTCACTGGTACACTCACTGTCATTCTCCTTCACTGGTACACTCATTGTCATTCTCCTTCACTGGTAGACTCACTGTCATTCTCCCCACAGGTACACTCACTGTCATTCCCCCCACAGGTACACTCACTGTCATTCTCCTTCACAGTTACACTCACTGTCATTCTCCTTCACAGGCACACTCACTGTCATTCTCCTTCACAGGTACACTCACTGTCATTCCCCCCACAGGTACACTCACTGTCATTCTCCTTCACAGGTACATTCACTGTCATTCCCCCCACAGGTACACTCACTGTCATTCTCCTTCACAGGTACACTCACTGTCATTCTCCTTCACAGGTACACTCAGTCATTCCCCCCACAGGTATACTCACTGTCATTCTCCTTCACAGGTACACTCACTGTCATTCTCCTTCACAGGTACACTCACTGTCATTCTCCTTCACAGGTACACTCACTGTCATTCTCCCCACAGGTACACTCACTGTCATTCTCCTTCACTGGTACACTCACTGTCATTCTCCCTCACTGGTACACTCACTGTCATTCTCTCTCACTGGTACACTCACTGTAATTCTCCCCACAGGTACACTCACTGTCATTCTCCTTCACAGGTACACTCACTGTCATTCTCCTTCACAGGTACACTCAATGTCATTCTCCTTCACAGGTACACTCACTGTCATTCTCTCTCACTGGTACACTCACTGTCCTTCTCTCCCACAGGTACACTCACTGTCATTCTCTCTCACTGGTACACTCACTGTCATTCTCTCCCCACAGGTACACTCACTGTCATTCTCTCCCCACAGGTACACTCACTGTCATTCTCTTTCACAGGTACACTCACTGTCATTCTCCTTCACAGGTACACTCACTGTCATTCTCCCCACAGGTACACTCACTGTCATTCTCCTTCACAGGTAGACTCACTGTCATTCTCCTTCACAGGTACACTCACTGTCATTCTACTTCACAGGTACACTCACTGTCATTCTCCTTCACAGGTACACTCACTGTCATTCCCTTCACAGGTACACTCACTGTCATTCTCCTTCACAGGTACACTCACTGTCATTCTCTCTCACTGGTACACTCACTGTCCTTCTCTCCCACAGGTACACTCACTGTCATTCTCTCTCACTGGTACACTCACTGTCATTCTCTCCCACTGGTACAGTCACTGTCATTCTCTCCCCACAGGTACACTCACTGTCATTCTCCTTCACAGGTACACTCACTGTCATTCTCCTTCACAGGTACACTCACTGTCATTCTCCCCACAGGTACACTCACTGTCATTCTCCTTCACAGGTACACTCACTGTCATTCTCTCTCACTGGTACACTCACTGTCATTCTCCTTCACTGGTACACTCACTGTCATTCTCCCCCACTGGTACACTCACTGTCATTCTCCTTCACAGGTACACTCACTGTCATTCTCCTTCACAGGTACACTCACTGTCATTCTCCTTCACAGGTACACTCACTGTCATTCTCTCTCACTGGTACACTCACTGTCATTCTCCTTCACATGTACACTCACTGTCATTATCCTTCACAGGTATACTCACTGTCATTCCCCCCACAGGTACACTCACTGTCATTCCCCCCACAGGTACACTCACTGTCATTCTCCCCAACAGGTACACTCACTGTCATTCTCCTTCACAGGTACACTCACTGTCATTCTCCTTCACAGGTACACTCACTGTCATTCTCCTTCACAGGTACACTCACTGTCATTCTCCTTCACAGGTACACTCACTGTCATTCTCCTTCACAGGTACACTCACTGTCATTCCCCCACAGGTACACTCACTGTCATTCCCCCACAGGTACACTCACTGTCATTCCCCCACAGGTACACTCACTGTCATTCCCCCACAGGTACACTCACTGTCATTCCCCCACAGGTACACTCACTGTCATTCCCCCACAGGTACACTCACTGTCATTCTCCTTCACAGGTACACTCACTGTCATTCTCTCCCACTGGTACACTCACTGTCATTCCCCTCACAGGTACACTCACTGTCATTCCCTTCACAGGTACACTCACTGTCATTCCCCCCACAGGTACACTCACTGTCATTCCCCCCACAGGTACACTCACTGTCATTCCCCCACAGGTACACTCACTGTCATTCCCCCCACAGGTACACTCACTGTCATTCTCCTTCACAGGTAAACTCACTGTCATTCTCCCCACAGGTACACTCACTGTCATTCTCCCCACAGGTACACTCACTGTCATTCTCCTTCACTGGTACACTCACTGTCATTCTCCCTCACTGGTACACTCACTGTCATTCTCTCTCACTGGTACACTCACTGTCATTCTCCCCACAGGTACACTCACTGTTATTCTCCTTCACAGGTACACTCACTGTCATTCTCCTACACAGGTACGCTCACTGTCATTCTCTCTCACTGGTACACTCGCTGTCATTCTCTCTCACTTTTACACTCACTGTCCTTCTCTCCCACAGGTACACTCACTGTCATTCTCTCTCACTGGTACACTCACTGTCATTCTCTCCCACTGGTACACTCACTGTCATTCTCCTTCACAGGTACACTCACTGTCATTCTCCTTCACAGGTACACTTACTGTCATTCTCCTTCACAGGTACATTCACCGTCATTCTCCCCCACAGGTACACTCGCTGTCATTCTCCTTCACAGGTACACTCGCTGTCATTCTCTCCCACTGGTACACTCGCTGTCATTCTCTCTCACTGGTACACTCGCTGTCATTCTCTCTCACTGGTACACTCGCTGTCATTCTCTCTCACTGTCATTCTCTATCACTGGTACACTCACTGTCATTCTCCTTCACAGGTACACTCACTGTCATTCTCCTTCACAGGTACACTCGCTGTCATTCTCTCTCAATGGTATACTCACTGTCATTCTCTCTCACTGGTACACTCGCTGTCATTCTCTATCACTGGTACACTCAGTCATTCTCTCTCACTGGTACAATCGCTGTCATTCTCTCTCACTGGTACACTCGCTGTCATTCTCTCTCACTGTCATTCTCTATCACTGGTACACTCACTGTCATTCTCCTTCACAGGTACACTCGCTGTCATTCTCTCTCAATGGTATACTCACTGTCATTCTCTCTCACTGGTACACTCGCTGTCATTCTCTCTCACTGGTACACTCGCTGTCATTCTCCCCACAGGTACACTCACTGTCATTCTCTCTCACTGGTACACTCACTGTCCTTCTCTCCCACAGGTACACTCACTGTCATTCTCTCTCACTGGTACACTCACTGTCATTCTCTCCCACTGGTACAGTCAGTGTCATTCTCTCCCCACAGGTACACTCACTGTCATTCTCTTTCACAGGTACACTCACTGTCATTCTCCTTCACAGGTACACTCACTGTCATTCTCCCCACAGGTACACTCACTGTCATTCTCCTTCACAGGTAGACTCACTGTCATTCTCCTTCACAGGTACACTCACTGTCATTCTACTTCACAGGTACACTCACTGTCATTCTCCTTCACAGGTACACTCACTGTCATTCCCTTCACAGGTACACTCACTGTCATTCTCCTTCACAGGTACACTCACTGTCATTCTCTCTCACTGGTACACTCACTGTCCTTCTCTCCCACAGGTACACTCACTGTCATTCTCTCTCACTGGTACACTCACTGTCATTCTCTCCCACTGGTACAGTCACTGTCATTCTCTCCCCACAGGTACACTCACTGTCATTCTCCTTCACAGGTACACTCACTGTCATTCTCCTTCACAGGTACACTCACTGTCATTCTCCCCACAGGTACACTCACTGTCATTCTCCTTCACAGGTAGACTCACTGTCATTCTCCTTCACAGGTACACTCACTGTCATTCTCCTTCACAGGTACACTCACTGTCATTCTCCTTCACAGGTACACTCACTGTCATTCTCTCTCACTGGTACACTCACTGTCATTCTCCTTCACAGGTACACTCACTGTCATTCTCTCCCCACAGGTACACTCACTGTCATTCTCCTTCACAGGTACACTCACTGTCATTCTCCTTCACAGGTACACTTACTGTCATTCTCCTTCACAGGTACACTCACCGTCATTCTCCCTCACTGGTACACTCACCGTCATTCTCCCTCACTGGTACACTCACTGTCATTCTCCCTCACTGGTACACTCACTGTCATTCTCCCTCACTGGTACACTCACTGTCATTCTCTCTCACTGGTACACTCACTGTCATGCTCTCCCACTGGTACACTCACTGTCATTTTCTCTCACTGGTACACTCACTGTCATTTCCCTTCACAGGTACACTCTCTGTCATTCCCCCCCACTGGTACACTCACTGTCATTCTCTCTCACTGGTACACTCACTGTCATTCTCTCTCACTGGTACACTCACTGTCATTCTCTCTCACTGGTACACTTATTGTCATTCTCCCTCACTGGTAGGCTCACTGTCATTCTCCTACACAGGTACGCTCACTGTCATTCTCTCTCACTGGTACACTCACTGTCATTCTCTCTCACTGGTACACTCGCTGTCATTCTCTCTCACTGGTACACTCGCTGTCATTCTCTATCACTGGTACACTCGCTGTCATTCTCCATCACTGGTACACTCACTGTCATTCTCCTTCTCAGGTACACTCACTGTCATTCTCCCCCACAGGTACACTCACTGTCATTCTCCTTCACAGGTACACTCGCTGTCATTCTCTCCCACTGGTACACTCACTGTCATTCTCTCTCACTGGTACACTCGCTGTCATTCTCTCTCAATGGTATACTCACTGTCATTCTCTCTCACTGGTACACTCGCTGTCATTCTCTATCACTGGTACACTCACTGTCATTCTCTCTCACTGGTACAATCGCTGTCATTCTCTCTCACTGGTACACTCGCTGTCATTCTCTATCACTGGTACACTCGCTGTCATTCTCTCTCACTGGTACACTCACTGTCCTTCTCTCCCACAGGTACACTCACTGTCATTCTCCTTCACAGGTACACTCACTGTCATTCTCTCTCACTGGTACACTCACTGTCATTCTCTATCACTGGTACACTCACTGTCCTTCTCTCCCACAGGTACACTCACTGTCCTTCTCCCCCACTGGTACACTCACTGTCATTCTCCTTCACAGGTACACTCACTGTCATTCTCCTTCACAGGTACACTCACTGTCATTCTCCCTCACAGGTACACTCACTGTCATTCTCCCTCACTGGTACACTCACTGTCATTCTCTCTCACTGGTACACTCACTGTCATTCTCTCTCACTGGTACACTCACTGTCATTCTCCTTCACTGGTACACTCACTGTCATTCTCCCCCACTGGTACACTCACTGTCATTCTCCTTCACAGGTACACTCACTGTCATTCTCTCTCACAGGTACACTCACTGTCATTCTCCCTCACTGGTACACTCACTGTCATTCTCTCTCACTGGTACACTCACTGTCATTCTCTCTCACTGGTACACTCACTGTCATTCTCCTTCACTGGTACACTCACTGTCATTCTCCTTCACTGGTACACTCACTGTCATTCTCCTTCACTGGTAGACTCACTGTCATTCCCCCACAGGTACACTCACTGTCATTCCCCCCACAGGTACACTCACTGTCATTCTCCTTCACAGTTACACTCACTGTCATTCTCCTTCACAGGCACACTCACTGTCATTCTCCTTCACAGGTACACTCACTGTCATTCCCCCCACAGGTACACTCACTGTCATTCTCCTTCACAGGTACATTCACTGTCATTCCCCCCACAGGTACACTCACTGTCATTCTCCTTCACAGGTACACTCACTGTCATTCTCCTTCACAGGTACACTCACTGTCATTCCCCCCACAGGTATACTCACTGTCATTCTCCTTCACAGGTACACTCACTGTCATTCTCCCCACAGGTACACTCACTGTCATTCTCCTTCACAGGTACACTCACTGTCATTCTCCTTCACAGGTACACTCACTGTCATTCTCTCTCACTGGTACACTCACTGTCATTCTCTCTCACTGGTACACTCACTGTCCTTCTCTCCCACAGGTACACTCACTGTCATTCTCTCTCACTGGTACACTCACTGTCATTCCCCCCACAGGTACACTCACTGTCATTCTCCTTCACAGGTACATTCACTGTCATTCTCCTTCACAGGTACATTCACTGTCATTCCCCCCACAGGTACACTCACTGTCATTCTCTTTCACAGGTACACTCACTGTCATTCTCCTTCACAGGTACACTCACTGTCATTCTCCCCACAGGTACACTCACTGTCATTCTCCTTCACAGGTAGACTCACTGTCATTCTCCTTCACAGGTACACTCACTGTCATTCTACTTCACAGGTACACTCACTGTCATTCTCCTTCACAGGTACACTCACTGTCATTCCCTTCACAGGTACACTCACTGTCATTCTCCTTCACAGGTACACTCACTGTCATTCTCTCTCACTGGTACACTCACTGTCCTTCTCTCCCACAGGTACACTCACTGTCATTCTCTCTCACTGGTACACTCACTGTCATTCCCCCACAGGTACACTCACTGTCATTCTCCTTCACAGGTAGACTCACTGTCATTCTCCTTCACAGGTACACTCACTGTCATTCTCCTTCACAGGTACACTCACAGTCATTCTCCTTCACAGGTACACTCACTGTCATTCTCCTTCACAGGTACACTCACTGTCATTCTCCTTCACAGGTACACTCACTGTCATTCTCTCTCACTGGTACACTCACTGTCATTCTCTCTCACTGGTACACTCACTGTCATTCTCCTTCACAGGTATACTCACTGTCATTCCCCCACAGGTACACTCACTGTCATTCCCCCCACAGGTACACTCACTGTCATTCTCCCCAACAGGTACACTCACTGTCATTCTCCTTCACAGGTACACTCACTGTCATTCTCCTTCACAGGTACACTCACTGTCATTCTCCTTCACAAGTACACTCGCTGTCATTCTCTCCCACTGGTACACTCACTGTCATTCTCTCTCACTGGTACACTCGCTGTCATTCTCTCTCACTGGTACACTCGCTGTCATTCTCTCTCACTGGTACACTCGCTGTCATTCTCTCTCACTGGTACACTCGCTGTCATTCTCTCTCACTGGTACACTCGCTGTCATTCTCCTTCACAGGTACACTCGCTGTCATTCTCCTTCACAGGTACACTCGCTGTCATTCTCTCTCAATGGTATACTCACTGTCATTCTCTCTCACTGGTACACTCGCTGTCATTCTCTATCACTGGTACACTCACTGTCATTCTCTCTCACTGGTACAATCGCTGTCATTCTCCTTCACAGGTACACTCACTGTCATTCTCTCTCACTGGTACACTCACTGTCATTCTCTCTCACTGGTACACTCACTGTCATTCTCTATCACTGGTACACTCACTGTCCTTCTCCTTCACAGGTACACTCACTGTCATTCTCTCTCACTGGTACACTCACTGTCCTTCTCTCCCACAGGTACACTCACTGTCATTCTCCTTCACAGGTACACTCACTGTCATTCTCTCTCACTGGTACACTCACTGTCATTCTCTATCACTGGTACACTCACTGTCCTTCTCTCCCACAGGTACACTCACTGTCCTTCTCTCCCACAGGTACACTCACTGTCATTCTCCTTCACAGGTACACTCACTGTCATTCTCCTTCACGGGTACACTCACTGTCATTCTCCTTCACGGGTACACTCACTGTCATTCTCCCTCACAGGTACACTCACTGTCATTCTCCCTCACTGGTACACTCACTGTCATTCTCTCTCACTGGTACACTCACTGTCATTCTCTCTCACTGGTACACTCACTGTCATTCTCTCTCACTGGTACACTCACTGTCATTCTCTCTCACTGGTACACTCACTGTCATTCTCCCCCACTGGTACACTCACTGTCATTCTCCTTCACAGGTACACTGACTGTCATTCTCTCTCACAGGTACACTCACTGTCATTCTCCCTCACTGGTACACTCACTGTCATTCTCTCTCACTGGTACACTCACTGTCATTCTCTCTCACTGGTACACTCACTGTCATTCTCCTTCACTGGTACACTCACTGTCATTCTCCTTCACAGGTACACTCACTGTCATTCTCCTTCACTGGTAGACTCACTGTCATTCTCCCCACAGGTACACTCACTGTCATTCCCCCCACAGGTACACTCACTGTCCTTCTCTCCCACAGGTACACTCACTGTCATTCTCCTTCACAGGTACACTCACTGTCATTCTCTCTCACTGGTACACTCACTGTCATTCTCTATCACTGGTACACTCACTGTCCTTCTCTCCCACAGGTACACTCACTGTCCTTCTCTCCCACAGGTACACTCACTGTCATTCTCCTTCACAGTTACACTCACTGTCATTCTCCTTCACAGGCACACTCACTGTCATTCTCCTTCACAGGTACACTCACTGTCATTCCCCCCACAGGTACACTCACTGTCATTCTCCTTCACAGGTACATTCACTGTCATTCCCCCCACAGGTACACTCACTGTCATTCTCCTTCACAGGTACACTCACTGTCATTCTCCTTCACAGGTACACTCACTGTCATTCCCCCACAGGTATACTCACTGTCATTCTCCTTCACAGGTACACTCACTGTCATTCTCCCCACAGGTACACTCACTGTCATTCTCTATCACTTGTACACTCACTGTCATTCTCACTCACTGGTACAATCGCTGTCATTCTCTCTCACTGGTACACTCGCTGTCATTCTCTCTCACTGGTACACTCACTGTCATTCTCTATCACTGGTACACTCACTGTCCTTCTCTCCCACAGGTACACTCACTGTCATTCTCCTTCACAGGTACACTCACTGTCATTCTCTCTCACTGGTACACTCACTGTCATTCTCTATCACTGGTACATTCACTGTCCTTCTCTCCCACAGGTACACTCACTGTCATTCTCCTTCACAGGTACACTCACTGTCATTCTCTCTCACTGGTACACTCACTGTCATTCTCTCTCACTGGTACACTCACTGTCATTCTCTATCACTGGTACACTCACTGTCCTTCTCCCCCACTGGTACACTCACTGTCATTCTCCTCCACAGGTACACTCACTGTCATTCTCCTTCACAGGTACACTCACTGTCATTCTCCCTCACAGGTACACTCACTGTCATTCTCTCTCACTGGTACACTCACTGTCATTCTCCTTCACTGGTACACTCACCGTCATTCTCCCCCACTGGTACACTCACTGTCATTCTCCTTCACAGGTACACTCACTGTCATTCTCTCTCACAGGTGCACTCACTGTAATTCTCCCTCACTGGTACACTCACTATCATTCTCTCTCACTGGTACACTCACTGTCATTCTCCTTCACTGGTACACTCACTGTCATTCTCCTTCACTGGTACACTCACTGTCATTCTCCTTCACTGGTAGACTCACTGTCATTCTCCCCACAGGTACACTCACTGTCATTCCCCCCACAGGTACACTCACTGTCATTCTCCTTCACAGTTACACTCACTGTCATTCTCCTTCACAGGCACACTCACTGTCATTCTCCTTCACAGGTACACTCACTGTCATTCCCCCCACAGGTACACTCACTGTCATTCTCCTTCACAGGTACATTCACTGTCATTCCCCCCACAGGTACACTCACTGTCATTCTCCTTCACAGGTACACTCACTGTCATTCTCCTTCACAGGTACACTCACTGTCATTCCCCCCACAGGTATACTCACTGTCATTCTCCTTCACAGGTACACTCACTGTCATTCTCCTTCACAGGTACACTCACTGTCATTCTCCCCACAGGTACACTCACTGTCATTCTCCTTCACTGGTACACTCACTGTCATTCTCCCTCACTGGTACACTCACTGTCATTCTCTCTCACTGGTACACTCACTGTAATTCTCCCCACAGGTACACTCACTGTCATTCTCCTTCACAGGTACACTCAATGTCATTCTCCTTCACAGGTACACTCACTGTCATTCTCTCTCACTGGTACACTCACTGTCCTTCTCTCCCACAGGTACACTCACTGTCATTCTCTCTCACTGGTACACTCACTGTCATTCTCTCCCACTGGTACAGTCCGTGTCATTCTCTCCCCACAGGTACACTCACTGTCATTCTCTTTCACAGGTACACTCACTGTCATTCTCCTTCACAGGTACACTCACTGTCATTCTCCCCACAGGTACACTCACTGTCATTCTCCTTCACAGGTAGACTCACTGTCATTCTCCTTCACAGGTACACTCACTGTCATTCTACTTCACAGGTACACTCACTGTCATTCTCCTTCACAGGTACACTCACTGTCATTCCCTTCACAGGTACACTCACTGTCATTCTCCTTCACAGGTACACTCACTGTCATTCTCTCTCACTGGTACACTCACTGTCCTTCTCTCCCACAGGTACACTCGCTGTCATTCTCTCTCACTGGTACACTCACTGTCATTCTCTCCCACTGGTACAGTCACTGTCATTCTCTCCCCACAGGTACACTCACTGTCATTCTCCTTCACAGGTACACTCACTGTCATTCTCCTTCACAGGTACACTCACTGTCATTCTCCCCACAGGTACACTCACTGTCATTCTCCTTCACAGGTAGACTCACTGTCATTCTCCTTCACAGGTACACTCACTGTCATTCTCCTTCACAGGTACACTCACTGTCATTCTCCTTCACAGGTACACTCACTGTCATTCTCCTTCACAGGTACACTCACTGTCATTCTCTCTCACTGGTACACTCACTGTCATTCTCCTTCACATGTACACTCACTGTCATTCTCCTTCACAGGTATACTCACTGTCATTCCCCCCACAGGTACACTCACTGTCATTCCCCCACAGGTACACTCACTGTCATTCTCCCCAACAGGTACACTCACTGTCATTCTCCTTCACAGGTACACTCACTGTCATTCTCCTTCACAGGTACACTCACTGTCATTCCCCCCACAGGTACACTCACTGTCATTCTCCTTCACAGGTACACTCACTGTCATTCCCCCCACAGGTACACTCACTGTCATTCCCCCACAGGTACACTCACTGTCATTCCCCCACAGGTACACTCACTGTCATTCCCCCCACAGGTACACTCACTGTCATTCCCCCCACAGGTACACTCACTGTCATTCTCCTTCACAGGTACACTCACTGTCATTCTCTCCCACTGGTACACTCACTGTCATTCCCCTCACAGGTACACTCACTGTCATTCCCTTCACAGGTACACTCACTGTCATTCCCCCCACAGGTACACTCACTGTCATTCCCCCCACAGGTACACTCACTGTCATTCCCCCCACAGGTACACTCACTGTCATTCTCCCCAACAGGTACACTCACTGTCATTCTCCCCACAGGTACACTCACTGTCATTCCCCCCACAGGTACACTCACTGTCATTCCCCCCACAGGTACACTCACTGTCATTCTCCCCCACAGGTACACTCACTGTCATTCTCCCCACAGGTACACTCACTGTCATTCTCCCCACAGGTACACTCACTGTCATTCTCCTTCACAGGTACCCTCACTGTCATTCTCCCCCACAGGTACACTCACTGTCATTCTCCTTCACAGGTACACTCACTGTCATTCTCTCTCACTGGTACACTCACTGTCATTCTCCTTCACTGGTACACTCACTGTCATTCTCCTTCACAGGTAGACTCACTGTCATTCTCCCGCACTGGGGACTTTATTAACATCTCTAACAGACCTCATCTCACCCTATGGCGCTGGTGTGTCTCCAATCCTCACTGGCCTGCTCTCACCCCAGGGTGCTCTTGTGTCTCCAACCCTCGCTGGCCTGGTCTCACCCCAGGGTGCTCTTGTGTCTCCAACCCTCGCTGGCCTGGTCTCAACTCAGGGTGCTCTTGTGTCTCCAACCCTCGCTGGCCTGCTCTCACCCCAGGGTCCTCTTGTGTGTCCAACCCTCGCTGGCCTGGTCTCACCCCAGGGTGCTCTTGTGTCTCCAACCCTCGCTGGTCTGGTCTCTCCCCAGGGTGCTCTTGTGTCTCCAACCCTCGCTGGCCTGCTCTCACCCCAGGGTACTCTTGTGTGTCCAACCCTCGCTGGCCTGGTCTCACCCCAGGGTGCTGGTGTTTCTCCAGTCCTCACTGGCCTGGTCTCACCCCAGGGTGCTCTTGTGTCTCCAATTCTCGCTGGCCTGCTCTCACCTCAGGGTGCTCATGTGTCTCCAACCCTCGCTGGCCTGGTCTCACCCCAGGGTGCTCTTGTGTCTCCAACCCTTGCTGGCCTGGTCTCACCCCAGGGTGCTGGTGTGTCTCCAGTCCTCACTGGCCTGCTCTCACCCCAGGGTGCTCTTGTGTCTCCAATCCTCACTGGCCTGCTCTCACCCCAGGGTGCTCTTGTGTCTCCAATCCTCACTGGCCTGGTCTCACCCCAGGGTGCTCTTGTGTCTCCAACCCTCAATGGCCTGGTCTCACCCCGGGGTGCTCTTGTGTCTCCAATCCTCGCTGGCCTGCTCTCACCCCAGGGTGCTCATGTGTCCCCAATCCTCACTGGCCTGCTCTCACCCCAGGGTGCTCTTGTGTCTCCAATCCTCACTGGCCTGGTCTCACCCCAGGGTGCTCTTGTGTCTCCAATTCTCGCTGGCCTGCTCTCACCTCAGGGTGCTCATGTGTCCCCAATCCTCGCTGGCCTGTTCTCACCCCAGGGTGCTCTTGTGTCTCCAAACCTCACTGCCCTGCTCTCTCCCCAGGGTGCTCGTGCGTCTCCAATTCTCGCTGGCCTGCTCTCACCCCAGGGTGCTCGTGCGTCTCCAATCCTCGCTGGCCTGCTCTCACCCAGGGGTGCTCTTGTGTCTCCAATCCTCGCTGGCCTGCTCTCACCCCAGGGTGCTCTTGTGTCTCCAATCCTCACTGGCCTGCTCTCTTACTCACGTCTCCTCTCTTGTGCAGGACACACAAGTCTTGAACACAGCGATCCTGACTGGCAAGGTGGTGTCCACCCCTGTGAAGGTGGTGGCGGTGCAGCAGGACGGCTCTGTCATTGACGTGTCCAGTTCCACTGAGTGCCGATCAGCTGATGAAGACGTGCTGAAGGTAAGGTGACCTCACCCTCACCCCTCTGGCTCCTATTGTCCAAGTTGCATATTTACGATAATTGATCAAGCATTGGTTCTGTTCAGTGCATTGATAGGTGTCTCTTTTGAGCTCACACTTGGGGCCTAGGTCTGTTTTCTTTCTTTCACTTAATTGTGTGGATTAAATCTGGTGCAGAAGGAGACCTCGTCAGTGTGGAATGAGGCAACAGTAAGGGTCCCAAACTGAATGTGTGGACAGCCAGTGGGTGCCCAGGGCTTGGATGTCAGTGCCCAGGACTTGAATGTCAGTGCCCAGGGCTTGGATGTCAGTGCCCAGGGCTTGGATGTCAGTGCCCAAGACTTAGATGTCAGTGCCCAAGACTTAGATGTCAGTGCCCAAGACTTAGATGTCAGTGCCCAAGACTTGGATGTCAGTGCCCAAGACTTGGATGTCAGTGCCCAGGGCTTGGATGTCAGTGCCCAGGGCTTGGATGTCAGTGCCCAGGGCTTGAATGTCAGTGCCCAGGGCTTGGATGTCAGTGCCCAAGACTTGGATGTCGGTGCCCAGGACTTGGATGTCAGTGCCTATGAGTCGATGTCAGTGTCCATGAGTCGATGTCAGTGCCCATGAGTCGAATGCCAGCGCCCATGAGTCGGTCAGTTCCTGTGAATCAGATGTCAGTGCCCATGAGTCAGATGTCAGTGCCCATGAGTCGATGTCAGTGCCCATGAGTCGATGTCAGTGCCCATGAGTCGATGTCAGTGCCCATGAGTCGATGTCAGTGCCCATGAGTCGATGTCAGTGCCCATGAGTCGATGTCAGTGCCCGTGAGTCGATGTCAGTTCCCGTGAGTCAGATGTCAGTGCCCATGAGTCAGATGTCAGTGCCCGTGAGTCAGATGTCAGTGCCCGTGAGTCGATGTCAGTGCCCGTGAGTCAGATGTCAGTGCCCGTGAGTCAGATGTCAGTTCCCGTGAGTCAGATGTCAGTGCCCGTGAGTCAGATGTCAGTGCCCGTGAGTCAGATGTCAGTGCCCGTGAGTCAGATGTCAGTGCCCGTGAGTCAGATGTCAGTGCCCGTGAGTCAGATGTCAGTGCCCGTGAGTCAGATGTCAGTGCCCATGAGTCAGATGTCAGTGCCCATGAGTCAGATGTCAGTGCCCATGAGTCAGATGTCAGTGCCCATGAGTCAGATGTCAGTTCCCGTGAGTCGATGTCAGTGCCCTTGAGTCGGATGTCAGTTCCACGAGTCAATGTCAGTGTGCATGAGTCAAATGTCAGTGCCCAGGACTTGGATGTCGGTGCCCATGAGTCGATGTCAGTGGCCATGAGTCGAATGTCAGTTCCCTGGACTTGGACGTCAGTGCCCATGAGTCAGATGTCACTGCCCAGGACTTGGACGTCAGTGCCCATGAGTCGATGTCAGTGCCCATGAGTCGATGTCAGTGCCCATGAGTCGATGTCAGTGCCCATGAGTCGATGTCAGTGCCCATGAGTCGATGTCAGTGCCCATGAGTCGATGTCAGTGCCCGTGAGTCGGTCGGTTCCCGTGAGTCAGATGTCAGTTCCCGTGAGTCAGATGTCAGTTCCCGTGAGTCAGATGTCAGTGCCCATGAGTCGATGTCAGTGCCCATGAGTCGATGTCAGTGCCCACGAGTCGATGTCAGTGCCCACGAGTCGATGTCAGTGCCCACGAGTCGAATGCCAGCACCCATGAGTCGAATGCCAGCGCCCATGAGTCTATGTCAGTTCCCGTGAGTCAGATGTCAGTGCCCATGAGTCGATGTCGGTGCCCATGAGTTGATATCAGTGTCCGTGAGCCGATGTCAGTGCCCGTGAGTCAGATGTCAGTGCCCGTGAGTCAGATGTCAGGGCCCGTAAGTCAGATGTCAGGGCCCGTAAGTCAGATGTCAGTGCCCATGAGTCAGATGTCAGTGCCCATGAGTCGATGTCAGTGCCCATGAGTCGATGTCAGTGCCCGTGAGTCGGTCAGTTCCCGTGAGTCAGATGTCAGTGCCCATGAGTCAGATGTCAGTGCCCATGAGTCAGATGTCAGTGCCCATGAGTCGATGCCAGCGCCCGTGAGTCAGATGTCAGTACCAATGAGTCAGATGTCAGTGCCCGTGGAGTCAGATGTCAGTGCCTGCGAGTCAGATGTCAGTGCCCATGAGTCGATGTCAGTGCCCATAAGTCGATGTCAGTGCCCGTGAGTCAGATGTCAGTGCCCATGAGTCAAATGTCACTGCCCATGAGTCGGATGTCACTGCCCAGGACTTGGATGTCAGTGCCCATGAGTCGATGTCAGTGCCCATGAGTCAGATATCAGTTCCACGAGTCAATGTCAGTGCCCATGAGTCGGATGTCACTGCCCAGGACTTGGATGTCAGTGCCCATGAGTCGATGTCAGTGCCAATGAGTCAATGTCAGTGCCCATGAGTTGAATGCCAGCGCCCATGAGTCGATGTCAGTTCCCGTGAGTCAGATGTCAGTGCCCGTGAGTCAGATGTCAGTGCCCATGAGTCAGATGTCAGTGCCCATGAGTCGATGTCAGTTCCCGTGAGTCAGATGTCAGTTCCAGTGAGTCAGATGTCAGTTCCCGTGAGTCAGATGTCAGTTCCCGTGAGTCAGATGTCAGTTCCCGTGAGTCAGATGTCAGTGCCCATGAGTCAGATGTCAGTGCCCATGAGTCAGATGTCAGTTCCCCTGAGTCAGATGTCAGTTCCCCTGAGTCAGATGTCAGTGCCCATGAGTCAGATGTCAGTGCCCATGAGTCAGATGTCAGTGCCCATGAGTCAGATGTCAGTGCCCATGAGTCAGATGTCAGTGCCCATGAGTCGATGTCAGTACCCATGAGTCAGATGTCCGTGCCCATGAGTCAAATGCCAGTGCCCATGAGTCAAATGCCAGTGCCCATGAGTCGATGTCAGTGCCCGTGAGTCGAATGTCAGTTCCCTGGACTTGGATATCAGTGCCCATGAGTCGGATGTCACTGCCCAGGACTTGGACGTCAGTGCCCATGAGTCGATGTCAGTGCCCATGAGTCGATGTCAGTGCACATGAGTCGATGTCAGTGCCCGTGAGTCGGTCAGTTCCCGTGAGTCAGATGTCAGTGCCCATGAGTCAGATGTCAGTGCCCATGACTCGATGTCAGTGCCCATGAGTCGATGTCAGTGCCCATGAGTCGAATGCCAGCGCCCATGAGTCGATGTCAGTTCCCGTGAGTCAGATGTCAGTGCCCATGAGTCGATGTCAGTGCCCATGAGCCGATGTCAGTTCCCGTGAGTCAGATGTCAGTGCCCGTGAGTCAGATGTCAGTGTGCCCATAAGTCAGATGTCAGTGCCCATGAGTCGATGTCAGTGCCCATGAGTCGATGTCAGTGCCCATGAGTCGATGTCAGTGCCCATGAGCCGATGTCAGTTCCCGTGAGTCAGATGTCAGTGCCCGTGAGTCAGATGTCAGTGCCCGTGAGTCAGATGTCAGTGCCCGTGAGTCAGATGTCAGTGCCCATGAGTCAGATGTCAGTGCCCATGAGTCAGATGTCAGTGCCCATGAGTCAGATGTCAGTGCCCATGAGTCAGATGTCAGTTCCCGTGAGTCGATGTCAGTGCCCTTGAGTCGAATGTCAGTTCCACGAGTCAATGTCAGTGTGCATGAGTCAAATGTCAGTGCCCAGGACTTGGATGTCAGTGCCCATGAGTCGATGTCAGTGGCCATGAGTCGAATGTCAGTTCCCTGGACTTGGACGTCAGTGCCCATGAGTCAGATGTCACTGCCCAGGACTTGGACGTCAGTGCCCATGAGTCGATGTCAGTGCCCATGAGTCGATGTCAGTGCCCATGAGTCGATGTCAGTGCCCGTGAGTCGGTCAGTTCCCGTGAGTCAGATGTCAGTTCCCGTGAGTCAGATGTCAGTTCCCGTGAGTCAGATGTCAGTTCCCGTGAGTCAGATGTCAGTGCCCATGAGTCGATGTCAGTGCCCACGAGTCGATGTCAGTGCCCACGAGTCGATGTCAGTGCCCACGAGTCGAATGCCAGCACCCATGAGTCGAATGCCAGCGCCCATGAGTCGATGTCAGTTCCCGTGAGTCAGATGTCAGTGCCCATGAGTCGATGTCAGTGCCCATGAGTCGATGTCAGTGCCCATGAGCCGATGTCAGTGCCCATAAGTCGATGTCAGTGCCCGTAAGTCGATGTCAGTGCCTGTGAGTCAGATGTCAGTGCCCATGAGTCGATGTCAGTGCCCGTAAGTCGATGTCAGTGCCCGTAAGTCGATGTCAGTGCCCGTGAGTCAGATGTCAGTGCCCGTGGAGTCAGATGTCAGTGCCCATGAGTCAAATGTCACTGCCCATGAGTCGGATGTCACTGCCCAGGACTTGGATGTCAGTGCCCATGAGTCGATGTCAGTGCCCATGAGTCAGATATCAGTTCCACGAGTCAATGTCAGTGCCCATGAGTCGGATGTCACTGCCCAGGACTTGGATGTCAGTGCCCATGAGTCGATGTCAGTGCCAATGAGTCGATGTCAGTGCCCATGAGTTGAATGCCAGCGCCCATGAGTCGATGTCAGTGCCCGTGAGTCAGATGTCAGTGCCCATGAGTCAGATGTCAGTGCCCATGAGTCAGATGTCAGTGCCCATGAGTCGATGTCAGATGTCAGTGCCCATGAGTCAGATGTCAGTGCCCATGAGTCAGATGTCAGTGCCCATGAGTCAGATGTCAGTGCCCATGAGTCAGATGTCAGTGCCCATGAGTCGATGTCAGTACCCATGAGTCGAATGTCAGTTCCCTGGACTTGGATATCAGTGCCCATGAGTCGGATGTCACTGCCCAGGACTTGGACGTCAGTGCCCATGAGTCGATGTCAGTGCCCATGAGTCGATGTCAGTGCACATGAGTCGATGTCAGTGCACGTGAGTCGGTCAGTTCCCGTGAGTCAGATGTCAGTGCCCATGAGTCAGATGTCAGTGCCCATGAGTCAGATGTCAGTGCCCATGAGTCGATGTCAGTGCCCATGAGTCGAATGCCAGCGCCCATGAGTCAGATGTCAGTGCCCATGAGTCGATGTCAGTGCCCATGAGTTGATATCAGTGCCCGTGAGCCGATGTCAGTTCCCGTGAGTCAGATGTCAGTGCCCGTGAGTCAGATGTCAGTGCCCATAAGTCAGATGTCAGTGCCCATGAGTCGATGTCAGTGCCCATGAGTCGATGTCAGTGCCCATGAGTCGATGTCAGTGCCCATGAGTCGATGTCAGTGCCCATGAGTCGAATGCCAGCGCCCATGAGTCGATGTCAGTTCCCGTGAGTCAGATGTCAGTGCCCATGAGTCGATGTCAGTGCCCATGAGCTGATGTCAGTGCCCATGAGCCGATGTCAGTTCCCGTGAGTCAGATGTCAGTGCCCGTGAGTCAGATGTCAGTGCCCGTAAGTCAGATGTCAGTTCCCATGAGTCAGATGTCAGTGCCCATGAGTCAGATGTCAGTGCCCGTGAGTCAGATGTCAGTGCCCGTGAGTCAGATGTCAGTGCCCGTGAGTCAGATGTCAGTTCCCGTGAGTCAGATGTCAGTGCCCATGAGTCAGATGTCAGTGCCCATGAGTCAGATGTCAGTGCCCATGAGTCAATGTCAGTGCCCATGAGTCGATGCGTTGCCCGTGAGTCAGATGTCAGTACCAATGAGTCAGATGTCAGTGCCCGTGAGTCAGATGTCAGTGCCCGTGAGTCAGATGTCAGTGCCCGTGAGTCGATGTTAGTGCCCGTGAGTCAGATGTCAGTGCCCGTGAGTCAGATGTCAGTGCCCGTGAGTCAGATGTCAGTGCCTGTGAGTCAGATGTCAGTGCCCATGAGTCGGATGTCACTGCCCATGAGTCGGATGTCAGTGCCCATGAGTCGATGTCAGTGCCCATGAGTCGATGTCAGTGCCCACGAGTCAATGTCAGTGCCCATGAGTCAAATGTCAGTGCCCAGGACTTGGATGTCAGTGCCCATGAGTCGATGTCAGTGCCCATGAGTCGAATGTCAGTTCCCTGGACTTGGACGTCAGTGCCCATGAGTCGGATGTCACTGCCCAGGACTTGGACGTCAGTGCCCATGACTCGATGTCAGTGCCAATGAGTCGATGTCAGTGCCCATGAGTTGAATGCCAGCACCCATGAGTCGAATGCCAGCGCCCATGAGTCGATGTCAGTTCCCGTGAGTCAGATGTCAGTGCCCATGAGTCGATGTCAGTGCCCATGAGTCGATGTCAGTGCCCATGAGTCGATGTCAGTGCCCATGAGTCGATGTCAGTGCCCATGAGTCGATGTCAGTGCCCATGAGTCGATGTCAGTGCCCATGAGTCGATGTCAGTACCAATGAGTCGATGTCAGTACCAATGAGTCAGATGTCAGTGCCCGTGAGTCGATGTCAGTGCCCATGAGTCAGATGTCAGTGCCCATGAGTCAGATGTCAGTGCCCATGAGTCAGATGTCAGTGCCCGTGAGTCGATGTCAGTGCCCGTGAGTCAGATGTCAGTGCCCGTGAGTCAGATGTCAGTGCCCGTGAGTCAGATGTCAGTGCCCATGATTTGGATGTCAGTACCCATGAGTCCGATGTCAGTGCCCATGAGTCGGATGTCAGTTCCGCGAGTCAATGTCAGTGCCCATGAGTCAAATGTCAGTGCCCAGGACTTGGATGTCAGTGCCCATGAGTGGATGTCAGTGCCCATGATTCGAATGTCAGTTCCCTGGACTTGGACGTCAGTGCTCATGAGTCGGATGTCACTGCCCAGGACTTGGACGTCAGTGCCCATGAGTCGAATGTCAGTGCCTATGAGTCAAATGTCATTTCTCATGAGTCGATGTCAGTGGCCATGAGTCAGAATCAGAATAAAGTTTATTGTTTAGTTAATTAAAACCATAACAATGTGCCAGTAAATTGCGTTATATAACACCATTAAAATGTACATTAAAATATATGCTTAAAAAACTTCTTATCACAGCAGTTCCCTCAACATTCAGTTACAGGCAGACAATGTATGGGATAAGAGAGGAAAAGACATGAGACATAGTCTCTAAAGTGCCGTGGTGCCACGCCACTAGCCATGATTTGATACTTTCTTGTGATTAATTAAAAAATGTATTAAACAACAGTTAAGCTGTGGGTCATTCGGATCGAGACATTTCAATATTGCGGTTCTACAGGAGCGAATGCCTCTTGCGTTAAATGGTCCCTTCAGCAATTTACGGGGTCCTTGCTTAGGGCTGGGAAGATGCATATTAAATGGATAAAATCCTGTGTTGGTGATCCACAAAGACTACATGACTTTGGGCCCTGGTATTTCCAGCTTGGCTGGTCTGCGTTGGACGGCAGCTTTCCAAAACGTATTGCTAACAACTTGGACTTTAAGTAGGGAGAAAAAGGCTGTCCCAAAAATGTTGCTGGTTGCGATTATGTATATGATTGCAGACCATCCACGCATGGGCTCGCTTGCTTAGCATGGCTTTATCCTCCATTAGTTAGTGTTGCTTTGCCGCCTTCTTTAGAATTTTTTTAAAAGAAGTAAATGGAAGATTCCGCTGGCAAAGGTCTGCCTTGTTAGTGGTCTGTAAAGATGATTGAAGATAGTCGATGTAGGAGGTCTGTAGATCGCCTTGTAGTGCGTTCCAGAGCGCATTGTTGATCTCATTTTCTCGATTGCTCCAGATTTTATACCAGGTTTTTATTGTTACATATCTTCTGTGTAGCTGTTGCAGCCCAAATTCTAACCGGACCTGTGCCGGTGAGGAATTACGTGGTAGTGAAAATACTTTCATGTATGCTCGTGTTTGGAGGCTGTCCAGCGTCGCTGCATCTTTCCCATGCTGAACTTCACTTCCGTATGCTAAAGTGGGTAGAAGTTTTGCTTTCATCATCGCTAAAAGTGGAGTGAAAGAGGGTCCTCTTAGACTCTTTGATATTGAACAAAATGCAAATGTTAGGCCGTTCCTCTTTTTTTGTATTGCCTCGTTCTGCTTTTGAAAAGTTACTCTTTCGTCCAGATGTAACCCTAGGTATTTGTAGCTGCTAACCACTTCCAGTTTCGCGTTACTGAGATTGAATGGTGATTGTTTATGGACGGAACGACTTATAATCATAGCTTTTGGTTTTGTAACATTTATCTCTAGCAAATTCGTTTTGGTGAAGTTCCCCAGTTCATCGATTGCTCTTTGCAGGCCGATTCTTGTATGGCTTACAAGGACCATTATTTCATCAGCGTAAGATAAATGTGTGATCGGTAGAGTGCCCAGGTGTGGGGGATGCGAGTTGATCTCGTCTTGCCTTGGTGATAAATCAGCCATGAATAAGTTAAATAGATGTGGCGCTAGGACGCATCCTTGCTTTAGGCCCCCATTCGTGTATATTTTTCTGGTGAGCCTCTTTCCATCAGCTATTTTCACTTGCATCCATGTATCTGTGTATAGTTCCATTATTGGTCTCAGTATTGCTTCCGGAAGGCCCCACTGCTTTAGCTTATGCCATAGGATACCTCTGTTGACTCGATCGAATGCAGCTTTAGAATCGATAAAGCATAAAAACATATTCTTTCCTTGTCGTAAGCTTTTGTCTGCCATTAGACCCAGGGCAAGTACATTTGTGATGGTGCCAGTGCCTCGTCGGAAGCCGGACTGGTTAACGGGAATTGTTTTGTTACTCTCGGACCAGCTTATTAGATCTGCCAAGATTAAAGAGGCGTAATATTTTGCTTCGGCATCTAGTAAGGCTACCAGACGGTAGTTGGCTGGGTCAGTTCGCTCCCCACCCTTAAATAATGGATTTATTATTGAACCTCTCCAACTCTCTGGCAGGCAATTTATACTGCTTACCTCATGGAACAGGCGGAATAACGGTACCGCCCAGAAATTGGGGTCTTGCTTGTAAATTGCTTGGGTTATGCCGTTCGGGCCTGGGGCACCATCTAGCCTGCCCTTGGCTATTACTTTGGAAATTTCATCTTCGGAGCAGTATATAAATGATTGTTTTATTACCCTATTGCTCTTCGAGATACTTCCTAACACTTTGGAGGTCCTAATTGTGATGTGCGATGTGTCCTCCTGTTTTTGTGTGCCTGCAGGCTCTATAGTTGATGTTTGTTCTCCTGAAGTGGTTGAACTTGAATGCATTTGTGATTTGTGCCTTTGCTGGAGGGGAGTATGGAGGTACCTGCACTACAGTCACTCTCTCAGGTGTTATTGAGAAGGTGGTGATTAGATGGTGTGCCCAGGCTTGTTCTGTAACACAGGTCACGTTTATCACTTTTGGCGTTCTTACAAAAGAGTTTACTTGACCCCAAAATGCTCTGTTGTTCGATCGATTAGCATTATATAAAAGTTTCGACCAAAAATGATCCTGCTGCATTCTGTTGTCCCCCAGATTTGTTTTTTATACCGCTTTTTGAGATGTAGTATTTGTTCCCATTTCATTTTGATGCATTATGACCCCTTATGGATCTGATGGCAGCTCGTAGTTTTTTTCTTACGTTTCTAGCTGTCCGACTCAAGTATCTGCGTTGGTCATGTGTCGTGCTTCGAGGTGGGTTTGTTATTGTAGCATCCTCGGAAAGATTTGTTAGAAAAATGGCCCAGGATTCTGTCATCGAGCCATTTTGTGAGTCTTGAGATGCCATCAGTTCCTTTGCCCTCAGTGTGCTACTAGTCCATCGTAATCGTTTGAGATTTATCGTTGTTGTGGACCCAACCTCGGGTGCTGCTTTCCTGTGCCTTGGGAATGAGGTTAGCAGTTCGAGATGTTGGCGCGAGTGGTCACTTTCTGTTGTGTAGATAATCGAATATGCCTTTATTAGCGCTAGTAGTGGTAAAGTGACAATTGTGTAGTCTATAATGGAGCTACCATTGGGGCCATGATGAGTGCAGATTGGCGGTCTGTCCTGTGCCACTCTACCGTTTAGTACTCGCATCCCAAGGTGTTCAAGGTCTGTCACTAGTTGTTGCCCACCCAAATCCATCCGTCTAGAGGTATGGTAAATGTAAATCCGTATTTGTAAAGGCGCTGGGGGCCGTTGTGGAAATTAAGTGAGCTATTGCCCAGAGTCACATGGTGCTGAGCTGAGCTGCCGCCGGAGCTGGGGATCTAACCGTGTGCGCTGTGCTCCGAAGTCAGCTGCCTTGACCGCTGCACCACACCCCTCCACTGGTGCACTTTGTGTTGTACTGCCCATATTGCATTCTCTGCGATTATATTGTCGTCTTTCTCTGGAGTGTGTATCAGGTTTGAATTAAAGTCTCCTGTTAGAATTATTTCCCATGTGGGCTTTCCGAACCGGAGTTCTGCTATGGTAGCAATTAGTGTTTCGAATAGTTCTTTTTTTAATCTTATGTTTTGGGTGTGCGTAAAGGTTGATGAGAATAATAGTGCTAGCGTCTTTATTAGATCCCAAGTCCATTTTTATTATTTGCATATCCATTGTTGTGGTGGGCAATTGGGCAGTGGTAATGTTTAATGTTCATTGAAATGTAGACTGCTCGGTCTGCCATATTGCGGGGTTCTTGTAGGTGAAGAATGCGCCCTGGGATCTGGACTGGAGCTATTAACCATGTTTCCTGAAGGGCTACTATTTGGTAATTATTCCAGTACTCAGGAGATACATTGTCCTGCAGGCCGCGCTTTGCACCTGCTATATTCCACGATAGGATGTTTGTTTATTGGCCGGTGCTCTGATGTACTGTGCATCCGTTTAGGTCATTCTCTTCGTGCGACGGTAGAGGGTCCTTGTTGTCCTCTCTCCCTCTTGCGCTGCGTCTGGCCTTATACTGGAATGGTTGAGTATGGTGTTGCGCTGCTGTAGCAGGGGTAGGGGTATTGTTTTTTGGTTGGAATAGACAGAGATTTGCCCCAAGCCTCAGACTGAGATGCGTTGTTTAGCGTCACGTGGCTGAAACCATTTCTTCGGACTTCCAAGTTGACAGAGTTTTTTCCGTTACTTTGTTGCCCTCCTGTTGGATGAACTCTGTTGATAGTAGGTCGGTTGAGGATAGGTGCTTTAATGTTGGAATAGCTGCCATTAGGCTCAGGACATTTCCTCTGTTTAAGTAGTCCTGTGGACCTTGTGAGGTGTAATGTGGGGTTAGTAGTATCCGGTTGTTTAAGTATTGTGTTAGGTCATCGATTCTTGGTTGAGATGTAAGTGCTGGGCTGATGCTTTGACTTTCCGGTTGCCTATTCAATTCTTGGCCTCTCTCTTTTACGCGCTGTGGGTTTATTCTTACCAAAACCTGGTCGCTCGGTTCTCTGCCAGGTTGGTTCCCTGTCTGTAATATGATTTCTCGCTCTCCTCTACTGGGGTTGATGGTCTCAAAGCGGGGCCGTAGATCATGGACAGGGCTATTATACGTGGCGACGGCCTCTTCTCCATTTTTTTTTTTGGGGCTGTTGTCGGACATAGGTTAGTCACTCCGCTGCTGTTTCTGTTCGATATGCCCTCAATTGCACTTGTGTTGTTCGTGGAGGGCGACATTTTACTGTCTGTAGGGTTCCTTGTTGCTAATTGAGTTGCATTTGGCCAGGGGCCACTGCTCGGGCACCTCTCGTTTGCTTTATTTAAGGCGTTCGATGGGTCACTCGCTGCTGTGCGTCACTGGTGGTTCTGACTTATTCCCGTTTGATGGGTCACTCACTGCTGTGCTGTGCGTCACTGGTGGTTCTGACTTATTCCCGTTTGATGGGTCACTCACTGCTGTGCTGTGCGTCACTGGTGGTTCTGACTTATTCCCGTTTGATGGGTCACTCGCTGCTGTACTGTGCGTCACTGGTGGTTCTGACTCATTCCCTTCGATGGGTCACTCACTGCTGTACTGTGCGTCACTGGTGGTTCTGACTTATTCCCGTTTTATGGGTCACTCGCTGCTGTACTGTGCGTCACTGGTGGTTCTGACTTATTCCCGTTTGATGGGTCACTCACTGCTGTGCTGTGCGTCACTGGTGGTTCTGACTTATTCCCGTTTGATGGGTCACTCGCTGCTGTACTGTGCGTCACTGGTGGTTCTGACTTATTCCCGTTTGATGGGTCACTCGCTGCTGTACTGTGCGTCACTGGTGGTTCTGACTCATTCCCTTCGATGGGTCACTCACTGCTGTGCGTCACTGGTGGTTCTGACTTATTCCCGTTTTATGGGTCACTCACTGCTGTACTGTGCGTCACTGGTGGTTCTGACTCATTCCCTTCGATGGGTCACTCACTGCTGTACTGTGCGTCACTGGTGGTTCTGACTTATTCCCGTTTTATGGGTCACTCGCTGCTGTACTGTGCGTCACTGGTGGTTCTGACTTATTCCCGTTTGATGGGTCACTCACTGCTGTGCTGTGCGTCACTGGTGGTTCTGACTTATTCCCGTTTGATGGGTCACTCGCTGCTGTACTGTGCGTCACTGGTGGTTCTGACTTATTCCCGTTTGATGGGTCACTCGCTGCTGTACTGTGCGTCACTGGTGGTTCTGACTCATTCCCTTCGATGGGTCACTCACTGCTGTGCTGTGCGTCACTGGTGGTTCTGACTTATTCCCGTTTGATGGGTCACTCACTGCTGTGCTGTGCGTCACTGGTGGTTCTGACTTATTCCCGTTTGATGGGTCACTCGCTGCTGTACTGTGCGTCACTGGTGGTTCTGACTCATTCCCTTCGATGGGTCACTCACTGCTGTACTGTGCGTCACTGGTGGTTCTGACTTATTCCCGTTTTATGGGTCACTCGCTGCTGTACTGTGCGTCACTGGTGGTTCTGACTTATTCCCGTTTGATGGGTCACTCACTGCTGTGCTGTGCGTCACTGGTGGTTCTGACTTATTCCCGTTTGATGGGTCACTCGCTGCTGTACTGTGCGTCACTGGTGGTTCTGACTCATTCCCTTCGATGGGTCACTCACTGCTGTGCTGTGCGTCACTGGTGGTTCTGACTTATTCCCGTTTTATGGGTCACTCACTGCTGTACTGTGCGTCACTGGTGGTTCTGACTTATTCCCGTTTGATGGGTCACTCACTGCTGTGCTGTGCGTCACTGGTGGTTCTGACTTATTCCCGTTTGATGGGTCACTCGCTGCTGTACTGTGCGTCACTGGTGGTTCTGACTCATTCCCGTTCGATGGGTCACTCACTGCTGTACTGTGCGTCACTGGTGGTTCTGACTTATTCCCGTTTTATGGGTCACTCACTGCTGTACTGTGCGTCACTGGTGGTTCTGACTTATTCCCGTTTGATGGGTCACTCACTGCTGTGCTGTGCGTCACTGGTGGTTCTGACTTATTCCCGTTTTATGGGTCACTCGCTGCTGTACTGTGCGTCACTGGTGGTTCTGACTTATTCCCGTTTGATGGGTCACTCACTGCTGTACTGTGCGTCACTGGTGGTTCTGACTTATTCCCGTTTGATGGGTCACTCGCTGCTGTACTGTGCGTCACTGGTGGTTCTGACTTATTCCCGTTTGATGGGTCACTCGCTGCTGTACTGTGCGTCACTGGTGGTTCTGACTTATTCCCGTTTGATGGGTCACTCGCTGCTGTACTGTGCGTCACTGGTGGTTCTGACTTATTCCCGTTTGATGGGTCACTCACTGCTGTGCTGTGTGGCTCTGGTGGCTGGGCGGGCTGTTTGCATTCCCAGAAGATATTCATTAAAATGCTCGGTAGATCACTTAGTTTTTCAACTATAGAGCAGCACGCGCAGTTAGTTACTGGAACTGGAATAGGTATGTTGCTTTTAGCGATTATTTGGCCCATCAGTGAGTCTAGTTTAGTGTTTATACCAGAGATATAGTCTGCTATAATGTTCATCAAATTAATTTGAATATCTAGCTTGTCTGCATATTAAGTGAACTAATTGACGTTTGCAGAGTTTTTATTAGGGAGGTATGCAGGTTTGTGAGGTCTTCCATTTTGTCATCGATTTTATGACTCCTTCCCATTGGTTGATGGCTGGTGTTGAGGTGCCTATGTGCATTTAGCTCCAATGTAGACCCAGCAGATGTGGGCATGCTGCCTTCATCAGATGTGCCAGCCTGTTTGTTCTGCTGATCTTTATTAGTTGTTTTTTTTTTGTTATTGTTATTTGCTTGGCTAATGACGTCTTTAGAAAGCTCGGACGAACTTGATATTTCTATTATTGACTGTTGTTGGTCTTCCGATTGGGGACTCAGTTTATTTGGGGAGAGGATGTAGCCTAACGGCTAGAGCTGTCGACCTCGGAGCTGGGGAACCGGGTTCGAGTCTCGGCAACGACGCTCAACATCCTGTGATTCTGGGCAAATCCCTTAATCTCCCCATGAATGTGTCCTTCTGTAAGGAAACTGGTGCTCATGTAAAGCGCTCCGATACCTGATGTCTCGGGTCAGGTTCGCGCTATATAAAACTCTTTAAAAAAAAAAAAAAAACAATTACTGAATTGTACATTAACTGGGTTCGTGATGATAGTTCCTTAGAAGTGATCTTTATTAATGAGCTGTGCTATCTTTGTCAAGTGTGTCCTCCTGGTTGGGCTTCTGATCATTGTTTGTGTTGTTGTCATTGTTTGCTGGACTTGTTGCTCTTGGAAGCTTGATATTTCTATTATCGATTGATGTTGATCTTCCAGTTGGAGCGTGAATTGTGCCTGACTTGGGTTCATAGTGATGGTTCCTGTCGCCTGCATTAAATCTGTGTTGCTTGTTATTGAAAGAGACTCGATCCAGGAATCACTAGGATTTTGTGCTTAATTGATGACTTCCTGGGTGTTGTTATTCACTGATTGTGGTCTAGGAGTGGAGTGGTCATTAGGTTTATCGGTGTTACAGGTGACTTCCAGAGTTTTATCTGTCACTGGTTCGAGCCTGGGCACGGACTGGGCTGCATTGATAGTGTGCAGGTGAGCTTGGACCACTTGCCTCTTACCGCCACAGTGATTTATTTTTTCCACGTCTGGTTGTGTTTCAACTGCCGTTGGATTTAGATGGCGGTGGTGGCTTGAGCCTGCTCCCTCTTTCATTACTATAGGTGTTGTCACTGCACTACCCTTTGGGTCCTCATCCTGTGTGGATTTTAGTTTATGCAGCGTCAATGGTTTGGGAAGACCTGTAATTTTGTCCGGTGTTGAATAAATAACTGCTGTTGGGTCCTTTAAAAACGTACATTTTCCTGTAGGATTCATTGATCCGAAAATTGAGTATGTTGGTGATATTAGTGTAGCCATGAGTTGAATGTCAGTGCCCATGAGACGAATGTCAGTGCCCATGAGACGAATGTCTCATGGGCATGAGACGAATGTCAGTGCCCATGAGTCGAATGTCAGTGCCCATGAGTCGAATGTCAGTGCCTATGAGTTGAATGTCAGTGCCTATGAGTCGATTTCAGTGCCCATGAGCCAAATGTCAGTGCCTATGAGTCGATTTCAGTGCCCATGAGCCAAATGTCAGTGCCTATGAGTCGAATGTCAGTGCCTATGAGTCGAATGTCAGTGCCTATGAGTTGAATGTCAGTGCCCATGAGTCAAATGTCAGTGCCAATGAGTCAGATGTCAGTGCCCATGAGTCGGATGTCAGTGCCCATGAGTCGAATGTCAGTGCCCATGAGTCGAATGTCAGTGCCCATGAGTCGAATGTCAGTGCCTATGAGTCGAATGTCAGTGCCTGAGTCGAATGTCAGTGCCTATGAGTCGAATGTCAGTGCCTATGAGTCGATTTCAGTGCCTATGAGTCGATTTCAGTGCCCATGAGTCGATTTCAGTGCCCATGAGTCGAATGTCAGTTCCCAAGAGTCGAATGTCAGTTCCCAAGAGTCGAATGTCAGTTCCCAAGAGTCGAATGTCAGTTCCCAAGAGTCGAATGTCAGTTCCCAAGAGTCGAATGTCAGTTCCCAAGAGTCGAATGTCAGTTCCCAAGAGTCGAATGTCAGTTCCCATGAGTCAGATGTCAGTGCCCAGGACTTGGATGTCAGTGCCCATGAGCTGAATGTCAGTGCCCGTGAATCAAAGTTCCGTGCCTATGAGTCAAATGCCAGTGCTCATGAGTCGGAGGTCAGTGCCCAGGACTTGGATGTCAGCGTCCATGAGTCGAATATCAGGGCTCATGAGTAAGATGTCAGTGACTATGAGTGGGACGTCAATGCTCTTGAGTCGAATGTCAGTGCCTGTAGGAATCTGTCTCTCTATATAGTGCCCTAAAATGAAGTACATTGTGCAGAGTTCAGTGAGTTCCTTATTGGTTAACACAGGCAAAAGTAGATAATACTAACCCTCTATTAGTAGTAGTGTGTGCGAGCAGTTAGGCTTATCGAAGGGTAGTGCTAAGCATTTGTTGTACTCACAGAGGCAATAAATGAGACATGCACTCAAGAATAAATCCGAGACCAATTTGCAAAAGAAAAGCTGATTGTTTTATTATTATTAGGACCAAGAACTTAATTCACAGGTAAGTACTTCTTTTCTTATGAATTTTCAAAGTTCAGAAAAAAACTCCGAGTTGTGCTCAAATACGCACAATAGAACTCTATGGAGAAAAATAGAAACATGCATAGAAAATTGTGCAGTTGGTTCTCGGGGTTCCCATTCGGGTTTTAGGAGGGTAGCAAGGCCATGTCCAATGTTCCACCAGCAGATCATCGAGAGCATCCCAGATTCGGCCGGGAGCAGGGGGCTGAGGTCGTTGGTAGCTGGTGGGCTACAGAGAAGTGGGCCACTTCAAAACAGGCTGAACAAGGGGACTTACAGGTAAGTCCGAGAAGACCCGAAATGAGGGATTGTGTCGCAAGTGCTTGATGACCACGGGGGCACAGCTGGTTTGTCAGTACGCAGGCCGGGCAGGCTGGGTGCAGAGCAGGTCGATAAGCCGGGCTCTTTGTGTCAAGATGGTCTTCACGGTCAGGGGCAGGCAGGTTGCAGGGATGATTCTGGGACAGCTGTGCCACTCACAGAGTAGGTCTCAGGGGTCTCGACGTCCCTCAATGGGTGCTTGTTGCCTGGGCAGTTTGAGTCCGGATTGGAATCTTCGTCTCGGTGTCGGTTGCAGGTGGCCCGGCACCTTGGGTATTGCTGCGGGCCAGCTTTGGTAGGTCCTGCTGTCCTCTCACTTGGTGGTGGGGGACAGATCTGACCCTCTGGAGCCGGTGTACCTCTTATGGTTTGGTTGCTGCATCGGCGTTGCCGGGCTGTGGCAATTCGGTAAGCTGGACTCTGCAGGTTCAGTGCCTGTGGACTGCAGGTGAGTAGTTCTTCTACTCCAAGGGAGTGCTCTGGTAATTGTTGAAGAACTGGAGGTGCTCAGGGGTTCTTGGAGGCCTTACAGTAGCAGGACGAGACAGCACACCATGATGGACAAGTCCTGGAGGCAGCAGGCAGTTTTGCGCCAAAATTCAGCAGCAGGTACTCCGTTCTCGTGTCAGCAGCTCTTCTTTGCCCATTTGCTTCTTAGGTCCGGCAAGTCTAGAGTTTAAGGTCCAAGGGCGCCACCTAAATACTAAATTTATGGGTGTTAAAGGGAGTACCAGATAGTAGCCAATGGGCTACCTACCTTTAGAGTGACTACACCCTACTATGACCACTTCCTTTGGGAAGTGGGCATAACCCTGAGCCTGGTTGCCTAATTCTCTCCAACACAAGATGGAGGAATTGGAAAAGTGGGGTCCACTTCACCTGCCCCACTTTAGAGGAGGTGCTGGCTGACTGTGGGCCCACCTCCTAATCTAACTAATGTTCCTGCCTGTCCTCTTGCTAAAAGTGGGGCAGGAATTGGGGGTTGGCATCCTCCACTAACTGGAGATGCCTGGGTTGCATTTCAAAGGCGGCATCGCCTTTGAAGCTTCCCACCTTGGAATGCCATTTCAGCCTCTAGGAGGTGTGAAGCACCTCCGCCCAGAGCAGGCATTGTTCCTGGCCTCTGATGGTGGCAGGCTGACTAAGACCAGTCAGAGACCCCACCAGTGTCTGATGGGTTTTCAGTGGCACCTCTAAGGTGCCCTCTGTATGCATTTATTAATAAATCCAACACTGGCATCAGTGTGGATTTATTAAGATGAGATGTTTGGGACCAAACATCCCTGGGTACAGTGAACCCATCTGGTGCTGTGGAACCCATAATAATGGGTGTCCAGCCCATGTACTATATATGGCTTCCCTGCAAACTTACAGTATCCAAGAATGGACTTAGATATTGTAGGGTCATATCTGCTCAGGCAGATATGACCACATATGTGGTATATTGCACTCTACCTTAGGACAGTAAGGTCTGCAGTAGGGTGACTTACCTATACCTTATGCAGTGCTTGGGGCGTGGCACACATGGCTGTGTGCCATGTTGGCTCTTCAGTTTACTCCTCACCAAGACATGCAGCCTGCAATGGCAGTGTGCATGGTCTTGGTGAGGTGTCTCTGAGTGGCACAATTTGTGCTGCAGCCCCAGTGGACCCTCTTCAGTCCCAATGTCCCAGGTACCAGAGAAAGCATAGGGACTTACAGGGGATGCTTAAGTTGTGCCAATCATGGTACAGATTTAGAAAAGAGCTCTGGCACTGGGAACCTGGTGAGCAGGGACCCAGTGCACTTTCATTCGAAATCACATCATGTTCCGGGCAAAAAGTGGGGGCTAACAATGTGTCATGGCCACTGAGTCGGATGTCAGTGCCTATGATCCGGATAGCCTGGGCGCCCACAGGGCTATAGGCCACAGAGAGGGACTACAGTTTTAGCTTTGGGGTCCCGCAGTCTGTCCCAAAGGGCTGCCATCTTGTGGCATTCTCTATCCCTCCCATGGACCTATGAGCTGCCCTTCCATGATGGGCCTGTGGTATTTCTTTCAAAATGATCATTTGACCGAAGACACAAATGTACCGGCACAAAATAATGAATGTTGTCAAAGTTCTGCATACTTCAAGTTACCCTATGGTGACTGTAGAGCTCCAGAACCCTCATGACCTGGTACCCATCTTCACAAAGAGGATTCTCAAACATTCGTTCTCAGGGTGCCAGGGTTGGGAACAATCCGGTCTCACGACCACTTCTGACGAGAGCTGTTGAGCTGTTGTTCAAAGGACACCTCTCTTTATGAGCTGTACCTCTATCTGCTTCCAAACAGGCCCTGATGGGCTCTGTGTGTCTCTCCCTCCTTCACCATGCACGCTTTACCTCACTGTGACTTACATTGTACCTCACTGTGACGCACACAGTACATCACTATAACTCACGTTGTACCTCACTACATCATGTTGTGCCTCACTATGACATGCATTTACCTCACTATGACTCACATTGTACTTCACTGTGACGCACACTATTCGTCACTGTGACATACATTGTACCCCACTATGATACACGTTTTACCTCACTATGACTCACATTGTACGTCACTAAGGCTCACATTGTAACTCACTGTGACGCACACTGTACCCTACTAAGACGCACATTGGACTACATTATGACGCATATTGTACCTCACTATAATTCACACCACACTATGACATGCACTGTAACTCATATGTACATGGCATTCTTGTTGATTTTTGTATTTCACCCAAAAACCTTCTTCAAACACAATTGGTCAACTTATAAATATGCATATGACGTCACTCTGTGTAGGTTTAAATGCCTACTGAGTACCCCTTCATTATGTAAGGGGTACTAATGCCTGCTTAGGTGGTGTTTACGCGGTGAAAAGTAAATAAGAGAACATTGGTATCAGATACATAGAATCCCAGGATCAGGGCCCTCAGGGGGCTCATTTCGATCAACATAAGATCTTACCTGGATCAGGCCCTCAGGGGCTCCTCTTGAAGGAACTTAACTTCTTACCTTGATCAGAGCCCTCAGGGGTCTCTTATCAAGGAGCATAAGATCTTACATGGATCAGGGTCTGAGGGGGTCCACTTGATGAACATAAGATCTTAGCTGGATCAGGGCCCTCAGGGGGCTCCTCTCGATGAACTTAAGTTCTTACCTGGATCGGGTCCTCAGTGGGGCTCCTCTTGAGGAACCTACAATTGTACCTGGACCAGGGTCCTCAGGGGGCCACTCTCGAGGAACATACGATCTTACCTCGATCAGGAACCTCACAGGCTGCTCTCGAGGAACATAAGATCTTGCCTGGATCAGGGCCCTCAGGGGGCTCTCTTGAGGAACCTGAGATTGTACCTGGACCAGGGGTCTCAGGGGGCTCCTCTCGAACATAAGATCGTACCTGGATTGGGAACCTCATGGGGCTCCTCTTGAGGAACATAAGTTCTTACGTGGATCAGGGTCCTCAGGTGGGTCCTCCTGAGGAACAACAGATCTTACCTGGATCAGGTCCCCAGGGGGTCTGCTTGAGGAACATGAGATCACAACTGGATCAGGGCCCTCAGGGGGCTCTCTTGAGGAACCTGAGATTGTACCTGGACCAGGGGCCTCAGGGGGCTCCTCTCAATGAACATAACATATTACCTGGATTAGTTCCTCAGGGGGCTCCTCTTGATTAACATAAGATTGTATGTAGATCCGTGCTCTCCGGGGGCTCCTCTTGAGAAACATAAGTTCTTACCTGGATCAGGTCCTCAGGGAGGCTCCTCTCGACGAACCTAAGATCGTACCTGGATCAGGCCCCTCAGGAGATTCCTCTTGAGGAACATAAGATCGTACCTGGATCAAGGCCCGCAGGAGGCTCCTCTTGAGGAACATAAGATCGTACCTGGATATGGTCATCAGGAGGCTCCTATTGAGGAACATAAGATCTTACCTGGATCAGGGTCCTCAGGGGGCTCCTCTTGATGAACATAATATGTTACCTGGTTCAGATCCTCAGGGGGCTCCACTTGAGGAAGATAGGACCGTACCTGGATCTATGCCCTCAGGGGGCTCCTCTCGAGGAACATAAGTTCTTACCCAGATCAGGTCCTCAGGGGCTCCTCTTGAGGAACCTAAGATCGTACCTAGATCAGGCCCCCAGTGGGCTCCTCTCGAGGAATATAGGATCATACCTGGATAAGGCCCTCAGTGGGCTCCTCTCAAGGAATATAAGTTCTTACCTGGTTCTAGGTCCTCAGGGGCTCCTCTTCAGGGACATAAGATTGTACCTGGATCAGGAACCTCAGGGGGCTCTTCTCGAAGAGAATAATATCTTACTTGGATTGCAGCCTCAGGGGCTTCACTTCAGGAGCATATGTTTTTACTTGTATCAGGGCCTCCTCTCGAGGAACAAAAGATCTCACCTGGAACAGGGTCCTCAGTGGGCTCCTCTCGATGAGCATAAGATCTTACCTGGATGTGGGTCCTCAGGGGCTCCTCTCAAAGAACAGAAGATCCTACCTGGATGAGGAACCTCAGGGGGTTCCTCTTAAGGAACATAAGATCGTACCTGGATCAGGAACCTCAGGGGCTCTTCTTGAAGAGCATAATATCTTACTTGCATCAGGGCCTCCTCTCGAGGAACATAAGTCTTACCTGAATGAGGGTCCTCAGGGGCCTCCTCTTGAGGAATCCAAGATCTTACCTGGATGAGGAACCTCAGAGGGCTCCTCTCGAGGAACATAAGATCTTACCTGGATTATGGTCCTCAAGAGGCTCCTCTCATGGAGCATCAGATCTTACCTGGATCAGGTCGTCAGGGAGGGATACTCTCAATGAACATAAGTTCCCACCTTGATCAGGGTCCACAGGAGGCTAATCTCGAGGAACATAAGATCTTTCCTAGATCAGCACGTCAGGTGGCTTCTCGCGAGGAACATAAGATCTTACCTGGATCAGGGTCCTCAGGGTCTCCTCTCTATGATTATAAAATCGTACAGGGCTCAGGATCCTCAGGGAGCTCCTCTCGATGAACATAAGATCTTTCCTGGATCAAGTCTTCAGGGGGCTCCTCTTGAGGAACATAGGATCGTACCTGGATCAGCGTCCTCAGGGGACTTCTCTGGAGGAACATAAGATATTTCCTGGATCAGCACCTCAGGTGGATCCTCTCTAGGAACATAAGATCTTACCTGATCAGGGTGCTCAGGGGGCTCCTCTCGATGAGCATAAGATCTTACTTGATCAGGGTCCTCAGGGGCTCCTCTCTATGATCATAAGATCTTTCCTGAATCAGGGTCCTCAGGGTGCTCCTCTCGAGGAACTTAAGATCTTACCTGTATCAGGGTTCTCAGGGGCTCCTCTCGAACATAAGAACGTATCTGGATCGGGGTCCTCATGGGGCTCCTCTTGAGGAACATAAGTTCTTACTTGGATGAGGGTCCTCGGGTGGGTCCTCCTAAGGAACAACAGATCTTACCTGGATCAGGTCCTCAGGGGTCCGCTTGAGGAACATGAGATCATAACTGGATCAGGGCCCTCAGGGGGCTCTCTTGAGGAACCTGAGATTGTACCTGGATGAGGAACCTCAGGGAATTCATCTTAAGGAACATAAGATCGTACCTGGATCAGGAACCTCATGGGGCTCTTCTTGAAGAACATAATATCTTACTTGTATCAGGGCTTCAGGGCCTCCTCTCAAGGAACATAAGTCTTACCTGAATGAGGGTCCTCCAGGGGCTCCTCTTGAGGAATCTAAGTTCTTACCTGGATGAGGAACCTCAGAGGGCTCCTCTCGAGGAACCTAAAATCTTACTTGGGTCAAGGTACTCAGGGGACTCCTCTCGAAGAACATAAGATCTTACCTGGATAATGGTCCTCAAGAGGCTCCTCTCATGGAGCATCAGATCATACCTGGATCAGGTCGTCAGGGAGGGCTACTCTCAATGAACATAAGTTCCCACCTTGATCAGGGTCCACAGGAGGCTAATCTCGAGGAACATAAGATCTTTCCTAGATCAGCACGTCAGGTGGCTTCTCTCGAGGAGCATAAGATCTTACCTGGATCAGGGTCCTCAGGGTCTCCTCTCTATGATTATAAAATCGTACAGGGCTCAGGATCCTCAGGGAGCTCCTCTCGATGAACATAAGATCTTTCCTGGATCAAGTCTTCAGGGGGCTCCTCTTGAGGAACATAGGATCGTACCTGGATCAGGGCCCTCAGGGGCTTCTCTCGAGCAACATAAGATCTTTTCTGGATCAGCACCTCAGGTGGATCCTCTCGAGGAACATAAGATCTTAGCTGATCAGGGTGCTCAGGGGCTCCTCTCTATGATCATAAGATCTTTCCTGAATCAGGTCCTCAGGGTGCTCCTCTTGAGGAACTTAAGATCTTACCTGTATCAGGGTTCTCAGGCCGCTCCTCTCGATGAACATAAGATCGTACCTGGATCAGGGCTCTCATGGGGCTCCTCTTGAGGAACATAAGTTCTTACCCGGATCAGGTCCTCAGGGGGCTCCTCTCGATGAACCTAAGATCGTACCTAGATCAGGCCCCCAGGGGGCTCCTCTTGAGGAATATAGGATCATACCTGGATAAGGCCCTCAGTGGGCTCCTCTCAAGGAATATAAGTTCTTACCTGGTTCAGGGCCTCAGGGGGCTCCTCTTGAGGAACATAAGATTGTACCTGGATCAGGGCTCTCAGGCCGCTCCTCTTGAGGAACAAAGGGGTATATTTACAATAAAGTGATGAAGCGTGTTGTTAAGCCAAGAAGGCTAATGACACGCTTCGTACTTTAAACACGCAGGGCTTCACCATATTCACAAGAATATGGTGCAGCCCTGCGTTTCCCCCTGCGCTGTCGTTAAACTTAGCAGCCTTGCACCAATGCAGACACCATTGCACCATAGTGCAAGGGTGCATGTGTTGAGGAGAAGAGTGTTTATGTGCAGGAAGGTCCTCTTTCCTGCACATAAACAATCTTTAAATGCCATTTTGTAACTTTTATGAGTGCTGCTCAATGCAGCACACATAGAAGTTACAAAACAGCATTTTAGTAAAATGATTGTTTATGTGCCGGAAGGGGGACCTTCCTGCACATAAACAATCATAGGCAATTTGATGTTGCTATGTGTGCTGCACAAGGCAGCACACACGGAAACAGCATAAAACGAGGAGAAATAAAGCATTTCCTCTTGTTTCGCCTATTTAAGACAAGGTTTTCCCTGATCTTAATTCTGGCTCTGCCTCCTATTTACGCCACCCTTGTAAATAGGGGGCAGCATCAAAATCAATGGGTGTTGCGGTGGAACGCCCACCGCAACACCCATTGCCCTCCCCTTTTACACTAAACACAGCGTGAAAGGGTGCCTTATTTACAAGGCAGCATTAAGCCACTTTAAGTGGCTGAACTCTGCCTTGTAAATAAGGCAAGGTCCCTATCGCCATCACAACGTCACTGAAAGTGATTCTGTGATGTCGATAGGAGGCTTGTAAATATGCCCCATAATATATTGCCTGTGTCAGGATCCTCAGGGGGCTCCTCTTGGTGAACATGAGATCTTTCCTGGATCAGTGCCTCAGGGGGCTTCTCTCGAGGAACATACGATCTTTCCTGGATCAGGGTCTCGGGGGGAGGGGCTCCTCTCGAGCAACATAAGATCTTACTTGGTTCAGGGTTCTCTTGGAGCTCCTCTTGATGAACATACAATCATACCTGGATAGGGGCACTCAGGGGTCTGCTCTCGAGGACCATAAGTTATTACCTGGATCAGGTCCTCAGGTGGCTCCTCTTGAGGAATATAAAATCTTAAATGGATCAAGAACCTCTGGGGGCTCCTCTCGAGGAAGATAAGTTTGTACCTGAATACGGCCCTCAGTGGGCTCCTCTTGAGGAACAGAAGATCTTACATGGATCAGGAGTCTCAGCGTGCTCCTTTTGCAGAACAGAAGATCTAACCTGGTTCAGGGCCTCAGGGAGATCCTCTTGAGGAACATAAATTCTTACCTAGAGACTAGTGCTGTCTTTCCTAAAATTTAAAAAAGTGATTTTCCCTACCCGTGATTGCATCATTTTTAACTGTTTTGCTTATGGTTGTTACAGTTTAAAAATTGAAGTTTTTAACCTGCCCGTTATTGCATCATTTTTCACCTGTTTTGTGTAGAAACTTGTGTTTTTTACTTGCCCGTGTCTGTTTGATTTGACCTGTTGAATTGTGGGATTTGCAGTCAGTTTTTCCTCCCATTCCCCAAGACTATCTGTTTCTCCCTCCTAATTTCTCCCTTGCTCTGTGCTCAGACCTGTATGTTAAGCAATCCACCCCCAGCTTCCATTTTGTGTTAGCAAGTGAGTGAAACCAGACAACCCACCACCCCCTTTTCCCTCTTAGCAACAGGGAGATTCTACATCAGAGAGTGAACAGAGGGTGTTCTGAGACAGCAGTAATCTGCTGTGATCCGTTTAAGGTGTGTTTTGTAGGGATTGTGCACTCGTTTTTGGCTAGGAGAGTGAGTAAAGTTTTATACAAACAGTATTGTTAGAGGACAAAGTTTGTTATGCCCTTACCTGCAGAAGTCCAAAGTGTGGATTGAGCCTGTCTGTCTCCTAGGAGATTCTGACTAGAGGAGCAGCTTCCCAGCCCCCCTGGGCAACAGCCTAAGCTTACTGATTGGTTCCCCAGCTCCCAGGCAACCCTGAGCCTTCCTCTCACACCTGCCCAGGCCACTTAATGGTTTGCTTTGTTAACCCCAAAACATTCACCTCCATTTTGTGAGCTGCAATTTCCCTGTGCCCCAGATTGCAGTGAACCAAAGACCAGGAGGTGTTAAGGAGGCAGACTATTCTGTCTCTTTCCTAAAATTTAAAAAGCGATTTTTCCCTACCCATGATTGCATCATTTTTAACTGTTTTCCCTGTGGTTACTACAGTTTAAAAATTAAAGTTTTTAACCTGCCCACGATTGCATTATCTCTCACCTGTTTTGTGTAGAAACTTGTGGTTTTTACTTGCTCGTGTCTGTTTGATTTGGCCTGTTGAATTGTGGGATTTGCAGTCCAAAATCTGTTGGTTTTTTCCTCACATTCCCCGTGACTATCTGTTTTTCCTTCCGAATTTCTCGCTTGCTCTGTGCTCAGACCTGTATGTTAAGCAATCCACCCCCAGCTCCCATTTTGTGTTAGCAAGTGAGTATAACCAGATCCCCTTTACCCCCCTTTCCACCTCAGCAACAGGGATATTCTACATCAGAGAGTGCTCTGAGACCGCAGTAATCTGCTGTGAGCTGTTTAAGCTATATTTTGTAGGGATTGGGCACTTGTTTTTGGTTAGGAGAGTGAGTAAAGTTTTATTTAAACAGTATTGTTAGAGGACAAAGTTTGTTAGGCCCTTACCTGCAGAAGTCCAAAGTGTTGATTGAGCCTGTCTGTCTCCTAGGAGATTCTGAATAGAGGAGCAGCTTCTAACTCCTTGGCCAGCAAACCTTGACTGAGGTCGCAGGGACCTTATATAGTCTTCTATTGGATGGTACAAATGTGCACTGATTGGTGGTTGGATCTGGTGTTTCTATTGGATTAGGGTTAATGTTCTCATTGGTTGGTTATTTGAGGGTTCTGATTGGTTCCTGGGTCAGTGACTCTATTGATGTAGGGCTTAGGGTTAGTGATCTGATAGGTGGATAGGTTTAGGGTTTCAGGTTGGTTCCTGGGGCTGGGCTTTCTATTGGACGGTTGCTGGGTCTAGAGTTGGGACGGGGGCTAGGGTTAGGCTTTCTATTGGATATAGGGCTTAGGGTTTCCTGTGTGATTGGCTGCTGGGACTAGGGTTGGGACTAGGCCTAGGGTTATAGGTTTCTATTGAATATAGGGCTTAGGGTTTCTTGTGTGATTGGTTGCTTTGAACAGGGTTGGGACTAGGGTTGGGATTTAGGCTTTCTATTGGACGTAGGGTTTAGGGTTTTGTGCCTGATTGAGTGCTTGGACTAGTGCTACGATTGATTGTAAGGGCTTGGTGGCATATTGGTTCTAGGGTTAAGGGCTAGTATTGTGATTGGTTAGTGTTAGGGCTAGGGTTCCCATTAGCCAAAGGGGTCACCTGACTACTAGGGCTATTTAAGGCCAGGGTTCAGGGCGTCTCAGCCCGGGCGTCACGGCTAAGGGTGGAGAAAACAAGGGTGAGTGCCTGTTTGAGTCTGTTCGAGACTGGTCGGGACTAGGGCCAGAAATGCAGCCCATTTTTACATACTCCAGCACCCACCCAACACCACCCACATCCACAAACAGATTAACACACTCACAGCACATGTACTCTACTCACTTACTACAAACTAACCATATACAAAATCCAATGTCTCAGCACATACTACAAAACCCCACAAACCACACCTATACAACCTTCTATCCCAGCTACCACACATTTGCACCATCACCTACAAACAGTACACAACTCTATCCTATACCACTAGCCAATCTACTCATGACTGACACAACTCAATTCCACACCACACTGAACTACATCCCAACAAGAAACACACTCCCTGCTCTAATTACTCCTAACAGACCCCTTTTTGCCACTAACAAACCTATAATCAGCGTTCCATCATTTCTCCAACTAACACCCTCCTCTTCTTTCGAACAGAAAAAGACAACCACATAACACTTACACGCCACTACACCACACATATTACCTCTTGCAGCAAACAAGTCTAAGACAAACATTCACAACTCTAGTTCAGCCCCTCTTACACACAACATACTCTACTCACAAACAAATCACCACCCCCTTTACCTTACAACTTTCACTCACAAACAATACTATACTAACAAATCCATCTCATACAACAAATACATCAACATCCCCTTTCACTACTCCTCAAAAACAAAACATATCACGCACACCAGCACAACTAAATGTCTCAAGCGCAACACCTCATAATACTTACCATCACAAACTACAAACATACACCCACCTTTCAAATTACACACATGAACAAACTACAGTACCAAGCTTTTGCTCTTCCACCACACCCAACACACATACAGCATCACAACAACTCTCTTTTAACCGCCTCTCATCCATTGGACAGTTTAGAACCTTACTATATCACCCACATGCTGCACCGCCACCCTAACTCATACACCTTCCGCCCTAAACAGACACAAACAAAATAAGCAACATGCCACACCTCACAACTTTGCTTCTCCATGTCTACTGCACAGCAAGGTTACACTACAAAAACAGCACAGCACACCAACTCACTCTCAAACACCATCTCAACCACCTATACTCGTAGACCCATCAAAATGCCTTCTTAGCCTGCTGGACAAGGACCACGTTACAGAAAAACTACACAATTGCTATCCTCATATACCTCATATACCTAATACCAACACTAAGGACACACCAACTGCAAGCCCACAAAATACTGCTCACTCCACTACAAAACGAAGTCACTTTATCTCCAAAGCACATTCTCTAAACTGTCTACTAATAAATGCTTGATCACTCTCTAAGAACAAACATCACATCCACGACCTTCTCACTGACGCAAAACCAGACATACTATTCATAACTGAATCATGGTTGGGATATGATATGGTTCCAGTCCTGCATGAAGCCATTCCTCAAGGCTATCAAACGATCACCAAAAATCGTATAGGCAAAGAAGGAGGTGGCCTAGCTGTGGTGTTCAGGCAAACATTACATATCACTAAAGCTGACGACGTCTCCATAAAAGATTGTTTGGTCCTTTTCACCAGGTGCAATCCTACACAGTCTTCCTCCTGTAACTTCTTGCTCCTTTACAGACCTCCACCTAGCAAGGCGTCATTCCCAGACACCCTTCTAGACACAGTTTCAAACCTGAAAACAATACACTCCAATCTATGCATTTTGGGTGACCTCACCATTTGGTTTGACAAACCAAATATGCCCCATTCGAAAACAATCATCGCTGGCCTAGAAGCACTGAAACTGCATCAGATAACCCACAGACCCACACACATCGCTAGACACCTAGTTACCTTTCAAACAATGACTCCAGTCACATAGTCAGACCACCATTTGCTTGCCTTCCAACATAAAACAACACTAAGCGACGCACCTAAAACCACCTTACATGCATCCACCTATCGGCCGTGGAACAAACTCAATTTTGAACACTTAGAAACACAACTAACATCCAGAAGAGAACTAGAAACAATAAATTCTGTTAAAAAACTATATGAGTGGCTACAGGAAGCTTTTGATACCCCTTTCACACAATGAATTTATGGACCTGGTCAAAGCAAGCAGGCCTGCTGGCAGCCCTTCTGACCCGTGTCCACCACAAACCTTCGAGACAATTCTTCTAACAACCTCTGCTGCCACTCCAGTAAGGAGAATCATCAACAACTCTATAACTTCTGGAATATTTCCAAAAGAACTCAAAAAGTCATACATACGCCCATTACTGAAGAAAACAAACTTAGACCACCTGAACCCTAACAACTACAGACCCATTACAAATGGACCTTTCCTGGGCAAACTGATAGAAAGAGCAGCGTTCACCCAGATGTCACAATTCATTGAAGAGCATGCCATACTTTCAGACTTCCAAACGGGATTCCCTCCAGGAAGAGGCACAGAATCTGCCCTCCTTGCCATCTGGGATGACCTGAAGAATACAGTTGACCGCAACGGGGTTGCTGCGCTACTTCTCTTGGACCTCTCAGCTGCCTTAGACAAGGTTAACCATGACACTCTGATACAAAGACTCTACGAAGCAGGCATAGAGGGAACTGCTCTTGACTGGATCACATCCTACCTTTGCAACAGAACTAATGTAGTCCATACCCCACCTCTCTCGTCCAAACCGTACTTCACAAAAGCAGGGGTCGCTCAAGGCTCTATAATCTCGCCTATGCTTTTCAACATCTACATGAAGTCATTACCGGCACTGATCAATCAATTTCACCTCACGTGCTATAACTATGCAGATGACACGCAAATACTCCTTCAACTGGAATGCCCCAAAGACATTGGAAACTCGCCAGCTTTCAGTTGTCTCAGGGCTGTGGATCAGTGGATGACGTGGAGCCATCTCAAACTGAACGCTTCCAAAACAGAAATACTCACGTGTGGCGATTGGAAACATTATGACCCACTCGCCACCTGGCCTGATGATCTGGGAATCCGCCTAAAGTATCGAAGGAAGTAAAAAACCTCAGAATGACCATGGACTCCAAACTGTCGATGAATGCCAAAGTGGACAAACTAGCAAGATCAAGCTTTGTTCCTATAAAAGCTCTGAGACCAATCTTCCCCCATTTGGGATTTCCACACAAGGTCCAGGCTACCATCTCTTGTTTTGTCCAAACTCGATTACGCCAATAGCCTCTCCCACGGATCACCTTTAACAACTACCATGAAAAGACTACAACGGATACAGAACTCGGCTGCCAGATAACTCTTATATATAGAACCACAAGACCACATCTCCCCTGCCTTGAAAGCCCTGCATTGGTTACCGGTTGCCAGAAGATCCACGTTCAAGCTGCTCTGTATCGCCTACAAAGCAATACATGGAACGGGTCCGCTCTTCATCAGGAAAAAAATCACCAAACACATTCAACAAAGGAACCTCCGCTCCAGAGTGGCACCTCGCCTCAAAATCACAAGATACAAGAAAAAAACAATGGGTGGCACAACATTCTCTGTTCAAGCAGCCAAACTATGGAACTCTCTACTCCCCAATATAAGACCCACGGATAACCACCTTATCTTCAGAAAAATACTCAAGTATTGGCTGTTCCCCACATAACCACCATACGCAAACAGATAGAAATGTACAGCCTATCTCTCTATATATAAGCATTTATTTGTTCTATAGATATGTACCTATATATGTGTTTTGCTTTGTATAAACGTGTAGAATACTTATGTTTAAAGAAATGATTATATATAGATATTCATTAGTTCTGCTTAACAAATATACATACTACTGATAGTTACATTATTCTATGGTCTTAACATGTATATAAGTGACTGCATAAATAAGTAAATATTTTTATCATAACTATTTATCTACAATTGCTTCACTATTGATCTAAATATATATATATATTTTTATATATACATATATATATATATATAAATAAATAAAACTTATTTAAAGTACATCAACACTTAAAAGCCAGAGTTTATTTAATGCATCCTTAATCTACATATACTACCTTCCTTTATGCATCTATATACCTTCCATGTACTTATGGATCTATATCTTTATTACTTTTGGATCTATATATTCATTACTTTTACTTATTTATTACTTTTCTTCTAATTCAGCATACCCAATGCACTACCCTATTTCTCACCCTATACCTCTATCTATCCATTACCTCCGCTCTCTCATTCATGCCGAACCCCATACCAGTACTATGATCCCCAAAATAACCCTTTCAAGGCTCTTCCCTACTTCACCCCTCCTTGCATCATCTCATACCTCTGTTTACTAATCCGATCACCCAAAAGAAGCCTTTCTAAACCCTCCCTCTGACTCCTCCCCCCACCTCCCTTTTACTCATCCCCCTCCACCTCCCTTTTACTCATTCCAAGCCTCCTCCTACTGCTATGAGCTACAAAACAAAAACAAGTCTAAATCCTTCCCTACTATCCCTCCACTATCCTTTTCAATACAAATAGCAGACTAACATGCCCACCACTCAAATTAATTTCATATTTCACTATACTAATTCACCAGTAATCCTTTATGGGTTCCGGAGAAGTGTGCTACTCGCCGAAAAATCACTTCAACACTAATCAGGGATAGCAAGCTCTATATAAATGCAAACCTTTTTATCTCTTCTACCCCTTCGCTATCCTTCTCAATCCAAATAATTGACTAACATATCCACCACTCAAATTACTTTCATATTTCACTATACTAATTCACCACTAACACTGTAGGACTTCCAGAGTAGCGTGCTACTCACCAAAAAAGTGCTTCAACACCCCATCAGGGGTAGCACGCGCTAAATAAATGCAAACCTTTTTCCCTTCTCTATCCCTCCACTATCCTTCTCAATCCAAATAACGGACTAACATAGCCACCTCTCAAATTACTTCCATATTTTCACTATACTAATTCACCACTAATACTTTCAGGGTTCTGAAGTAGCGTGCTACTCGCTGAAAAAAGCGCTTCAATACCCCGTCAAGGGTAGCAAGCGCTATATAAATGCAAACCTATTTCCCTCTTCTATCCCTCCACTATCCTTCTCAATCCAAATAACTGACTAACATGTCCACCACTCAAATTACTTTCATATTTTCACCATACTAATTCACCACTAATCCTTTATGGCTTCCGGAGTAGCGTGCTACTCGCCAAAAAAGCGCTTTGATGCCTCATCAGGGGTACTAAGCGCTATATAAATGCAATTACAATACAATACAATACCTGGATCAGGGCCCCAGGGGTCTCCTTTTGAAGAACATAAGTTCTTAACTGGATCAGGGTGCTCAGGGGGCTCCTCTTAAGGAACATTAGATCTTACCTGGATCAGCTTCCTCTGGTGGGATTCTCTCAAGAAACATAAGTGCTTACTTGAATCAGGAGCTCCTTTCCAGGATCATAAGATCTTACCTGGACCAGGGCCTCAGGGGGCTCCTCTTGAGGAACATAAGATCTTACCTCACACAGGAACCTCAGGGGCTCCTCTCAAGGAACATAAATTCTTTCCTGAATCAGCACCTCAGGTGGCTCCTCTCGAGGAACATAAGATCTTACCTGGATCAGGGTCCTCAGGGTCTCTTCTCTATGATCATAATATCTTACAAGGCTCAGGATCCTCATGGGGCTCCTCTCGATGAACATAAGATCTTTCCTGGATCAGGGTCCTCAGGGGGCTCCTCTTGAGTAACATAAGTTCATTCCTGAATCAGGTCCCCAAGGGGATCCTCTTGTCGGATCCTCAAGGCTGGACTCCCCAGACTTGGAGCGATGTACAAAGTGGTCCACCTCCTGATATCCCCAACTTTGAAAATAATCCTACACAGAGTATAAGGGCGATCAGGCGAGGGACAAGGAAAGGGGAAAGGAACAGCAGGGAATTTGAACCTGTAGAAAACAAGAAAACATGCATTAAACACTGCCCATTTATGACTACACTCATATGTATCTCACTACGAACAATTAATACCTTGAGAACAAGGGGCTGTTAAACTCCAGTAAACCTCCCAATTCTACGCCAAGTCTTTCAATAGCTTTTCCCTGCTTGTGCTTGGCAAAACAAAGCAAAAAAATCAACTCCTTCCTCTTACCAAACAACACACAATCAATGCAACATTCAGCTGTGGGGGTTGATAACTAACAGTCACACATACCTCAAACAAATATAAGAAAAAGAAAGAAAAAGCATTTGTAGAAATGCCCAAATACGGAGAATCACGACTCCTCCATTGAAAGTCACCCAAAAGGAGCTTCTCCGGAATTATAGTTAGTACTTGGCTTTCTTCCCACAGTCTAGTAGAAAAACAATCTTCGCGTTCACCTTTGAACGCTAATCCACATTAGGGCTCCAAAACACAATTAATCAGAATTCATTGTTTGGACTCAGGAGGATTCCTTCTCAGAAAAAACAACAAAAAACAATAGGGGAGAAGTGTAAACTCGGTAGACTTCCTACCTGGAAGTTGCCTTACTCCACCTTCCTCAGGCCAAAGCAAACACCAAACAGAAGGTGGACACAGCAGCTTTGTCGTTCTGCGATGCCATGTCCTACAGTATTCCACTCTCCAAACACGGAAGAATGTGGTCTTCCGAAGCAGACAAGACCGCGAGTCCTCCCGCACTCCAATGAAGGGAAAAAATGAGGCCAAGAAGCTGAAACTAAATCCGAGGCAGAACGCAGCCTTTGTAGGAGTCCTCTAGTTTTCCAGACTTCAGACACGGAAGGTTCCGCTTCTCAAATGCGGTTAAAACTGCGAGTCTCCCCGCACTCCAGTGAAGGGGAAACAACTGCAAAAAGGCACATCTGGCAACATACGAGGCAGACGCTGCCTCTGATGGACAGAATCTCCATCCAAAGGGAATGGTTCCCAAGACCTGATCCACAGCTGCGGATCAACCAAGAACTCCAGAAATTGTGAATTACGCATTCCGTCTGGCATGCGTGGATGTCTTTTATCCCATGAGTCTCGGAGCTCTTAGGCTTCCTGGGATTTGTAGTTTCTCCTCTAGATATCGCGGTGAGGAAGGTGCTGCCCTCTGAGATCCCTGACACCTCTTGAGGAACATTAGATCTTACCTAACTCAGGAACCTCAGGGGCTCCTCTCATGGAATATAAGATCTTACCTGGATCAGGGCATCAGGGGGCTCCTCTCGAGGAACATACATTCTTGCCTGGATCAGGCCCTCGGGGGGCTCCTCTCAAGGAACATACATTCTTGCCTGGATCAGGCCCTCGGGGGGCTCCTCTCGAGGAGCATAAGATCTTACCTAGATTAGAGCCTCAGGGGGTTCCTCTTGAGGAACATAAGATCTTACCTGGATCAGGGCCTCAGGGGGCTCCTCTCGAGGAACATACATTCTTACCTGGATCAGGCCCTCAGGGGGCTCCTCTCGAGGATCATAAGATCTTACCTGGATCAGGGCCTCAGGGGGCTCCTCTCGAGGAACATACATTCTTACCTGGATCAGGCCCTCGGGGGCTCCTCTCCAAGGAACATACATTCTTGCCTGGATCAGGCCCTCGGGGAGCTCCTCTCGAGGAGCATAAGATCTTACCTAGATTAGAGCCTCAGGGGTTCCTCTTGAGGAACATAAGTTCTTACCTGGATCAGGCCCTCAGGGGCTCCTCTTGAGGAGCATAAGATCTTACCTGGATCAGGCCCTTGGGGGGCTCCTCTCGAGGAGCATATGATCGTACCTGGATTAGGTCCTCGGGGGCTACTCTCGAGGAGCATAAGATCTTACCTAGATTAGAGCCTCAGGGGGTTCCTCTTGAGGAACATAAGTTCTTACCTGGATCAGGGTCCTCGAGTTGCTCCTCTTGCGGAACAGAAGATTTTACCTGGATCAGCTCCTCAGGGCCTCCTCTCAAAGAACTTAAGTTCTAATCTGGGTCAGGACCTAAGGGGGCTCTTCTGAGGAACACAAGCTCTCACAGTCTGGGCAGCGTCTTCCAATCGGGCAACCACGGTGAGAGCACAGGTGCTGTGGGAGGAGGATACTCAAAGTTAGCGTTATGCTGAATTTCAGAATGAGTAAAATCAAAGTGAGCTTAGTAAATAACTGAAGTTTGTTGTGAATACGCATATGAAAAATTCATTGGTGATTTCAGCTGAGTCCAGCTCTGGCACTATTACCCCAGTATTAGAAGAAATGCACAGTTCTCAATGCATTTCTTTTCTCTACATAGCTCTAATGTTTGTTGATGTTGTTGTCTTTGAGTGTTGACGGGCCTATAGCATCACTGACATGCACACTGTACCATGACATGGAGAGGGGTTCATTGGCAACCAGCCTTTCCAATGTCTTGGGACTGGTGGGCATGCTAGAGCTCTGCAGGGCAACCAAGCTGCCCACAGAGACTGCACCGCTGACATACCTTCCAGGCTGATGGTCCAATGAGCTTGTATACACTTGTGTATAGTAGTGAGGCGCGCTGCATATATGAGGGTGTGCAGTGCATGTATGAGGGTGTGCACTGTGTGCATGAGGGTGCACAATATATGTATGTGGGCGCACACTGTATGTATGAGGGTGTGCACTGCATGTATTAGGGAGCAAACGGTATGGGTAAGGGTCCACAGTGTATGTAAGAGGGTGCGCACTGCATGTATGAGGTAGTACACTGTATGTATGAGGGTTCACCCTGTATGTGTGTGTGTGCGCTCACTGTATGTATGAGGGTGTACCCTGTATGTATGAGGGTGCACCCTGTATGTGTGAGTGTGCTCACTGTATGTATGAGGGTGCACCCTGTATGTATGAGGGTGCACCCTGTATGTATGAGTGTGCTCACTGTATGTATGAGGGTGCACCCTGTATGTATGAGGGTGCACCCTGTATGTATGAGGGTGCACCCTGTATGTATGAGTGTGCTCACTGTATGTATGAGGGTGCACACTATGGGCCTTATTCACAGAGGTAAACGTACACTTTTGTGGTAAGTTTGCTATGTTTTTGCTATTCACAAGCTACAAGTGTAGTTTTACTTGTACTGTCTTTATGACTGTGGAAAACGCCACACATTAAAAGATAGGACAGTGTCCTCATGTAACGCAACTGGTGCTCATGTAAAGCGCTCTGATACCCGATACCCTTGGGTCAAGTTCGCGCTATATAAAACTCTGTAAGAAAAAGTACTTCACTTAAAACTACACTCGTAGTTTATGAATAGCAAAAAGTAGTAAACTTACACCAAAATTGTAAGTTTACCTTTGTAAATAAGTCCCTATATGTATGAGGGTGTACACTGCAAGTATGAAGGTGTGCATGGTATGTATGAGGGTGCACACTGTATGCATAGGGGTGCACTGTATGTATGAGGGTGTGCACTGCATGTATTAGGGAGCAAACGGTATGGGTAAGGGTCCACAGTGTATGTAAGAGGGTGCGCACTGCATGTATGAGGTAGTACACTGTATGTATGAGGGTTCACCCTGTATGTGTGTGTGTGCGCTCACTGTATGTATGAGGGTGTACCCTGTATGTATGAGGGTGTACCCTGTATGTATGAGGGTGCACCCTGTATGTATGAGGGTGCACCCTGTATGTATGAGGTGCACCCTGTATGTATGAGGGTGCTCACTGTATGTATGAGGGTGCACCCTGTATGTATGAGGGTGCACCCTGTATGTATGAGGGTGCACCCTGTATGTATGAGTGTGCTCACTGTATGTATGAGGGTGCACACTATGGGCCTTATTCACAGAGGTAAACGTACACTTTTGTGGTAAGTTTGCTATGTTTTTGCTATTCACAAGCTACAAGTGTAGTTTTACTTGTACTGTCTTTATGACTGTGGAAAACGCCACACATTAAAAGATAGGACAGTGTCCTCATGTAACGCAACTGGTGCTCATGTAAAGCGCTCTGATACCCGATACCCTTGGGTCAAGTTCGCGCTATATAAAACTCTGTAAGAAAAAGTACTTCACTTAAAACTACACTCGTAGTTTATGAATAGCAAAAAGTAGTAAACTTACACCAAAATTGTAAGTTTACCTTTGTAAATAAGTCCCTATATGTATGAGGGTGTACACTGCAAGTATGAAGGTGCACACTGTATGCATAGGGGTGCACTGTATGTATGAGGGTGTGCACTATTTGTATGAGTGTGTGCAGTGTGTGAGGGTACCCACTGTATGCATGAGAGTGTGCACTGTGTGCATGAGGGTGCACACTGTATCTACAAGAGTGTGCACTGCAAGTATGAGGGTGTGCACTGCATGTATGAGGATGTGCATGGCATGGAGGAGGGTGAATGCTGCATGTATGAGTGTGCACACCGTATGTATCAGGGTGCGTACTGCATATATGAAGATGTGCACTGCATGTATGAGGATGTGCACTGCATGTAGGAGGGTGCACACTTCATGTATGAGGGTACGCACTGTATTTATGACAGTGCACACTTAATATGTTAGGGTTCATACTCTATGTATGATGGTGCACGCTGCATGTCTGAGGGTGCTCACTGCATGTACGAGGGTGATCACTGCATTGTTGATGGTATGCACATCCTGTACGAGGATGTATACTGCATGTATGAGGGTGTGCGCTGAGTGTGTAAGGTAACTTGGGATGCACAATTATGGCTAGGTGCTTTGCCGCATTGAACTTTACCTTCTCAGACATTTTTTAAACAAAATTTCTTCTAAGTCTGAAGGTAAGCGCATACCTGGCCCAATCCACTTTGTGTATCTGAACTGCGCTTCATTGCGGTTGGCCGTACCTTTCAACTTTGCCCTTGTGTCACACGACCAGATGTCCGCGGTTGGCGGTTTGCTATCTAGGCATTATTTTTCACTTTAAAAATTCATCATGCCGGGTCTAATGATTAGATTTTTGTCACTTTGGTGTCACGTCATTTATTACATTTTGCTGTATTTTTAGGTTGAGCCCGGGCAGCGCATGCGCTGCTCTGCGAGGCATGCTGTATTTGAGTATGGACTTGAAGACCCGTCCACTCCCATATTTGTCATTTGCTTGTGTCATTATCCTTCATAAATGCTGGCTTCTGATTCGTTAATAGGTTAATAGTCCCTCCTTAGTCCCGCCTTGTCTTCATTTGTAACCTCCCATGAGGGCTGGCCCTTTTACTTCTGTTGTTACACGGTACGTCTTATTTAGTCTGTAAGCACTATTTTCTTCAATGAGTTTCTCCTATGGCAGGCACCACATGCTTTCCTGCAGCATTCAGTGCGTCATGCGTGCTTTCGCTTTCCAAGCAGCCCGGGACATTGGCGGCCGCTTCTTTGAAATGATATAGGTCTCACATTTACAAGAGATTGAGCTATCGGCATTGTAAATGACAATGCCTTTTGTTTGTGTTAATTATCAAAACAGATAAATAAAAGGCATTGTCATTTACAATTCCAATAGCTTAAACTCTCGCAAATGCAAGACCTAGTGCACTGCACATGCTTGTTCAAAATTGGTGTGGGATTTTTCTTGTTGTGTTTTCACTTTATTGCTGTTTGTGCGCTGCATAAATACTTTACACGTTGCTTCAAAGTTAAGCCTGACTGCTTTTGTGCCAAGCTACCAGAGAATTAAGCACAGGTTAATTTAATGACTTTGGGCACACTCTGATAGGGGTTGTGGCTGTTGCTTTGAGAAGGGTTCACAACCCCCTCAACCAACAACCCAAGGTCTCATAGCAGGCCTGGTTTGTGCTTCACTCACAATCAAGGACTGTTTAGGAGTCTTATCCATGAAACTTACATCCTGCTACAAAGCAGCCAAGCCCTGCACATGAGGAGAGGGGGCAGAGTGGCATGCTGGGGTGGGGAGGGGCGCTCTGGGGGAGAGTGAAAAGGTAGTATAGGGAGGGAGGGGTGCGGATAGACCCAGGAGAGTGTGCCAGGCCTGGAATGGGCAGGAAGGGTGGGGTGACAAGGGGCAGGAACAGAGAGATGCTTCTCTGAGAGTTCACCTGTGGAGATGCGATGTGGCGACGAGGTATTGCTTGAAACCATCAATGCCCGACTCCTTCCGGGAGTGGGCGGGGCCTGGAGAGGTGATATTCATTAGAAGAGGCAGAATTGCTGTCCAGTGAAGCAGGGTCCTTGGCTCTCCGTGAGTTGCTTATGCTTGTTTCTTTTACCCTTTGCCTCCTGTGTGTGTTTTATGTGTTTTTCAGTATTGTTTATTTCTCCGCTATATGTTGGGCTGTTAAGTTGCCAATATTTAAGGGTCGATAAATAGGCGCAGATGACACATACCATGGCCAAAATAAAAGCGTTCACAGTCAGTGGAAAGGTTCACAGATATGATGACCACAGAGGTCACCGTGAACGGATCTCAAAGCCTTTGACATTTGCAAGGTTCAGAATTGTAAAATTAACAGAAAAAAGAAATCCAGATACTGGGAGTCATTGGCTCTCAAAAACGTGGCAGACAGAATATAGGGGCAATGAAAGTTACCAAGACAAAATATTATTTTAAAATCTCATAAGAGGCCAGTGCCAAGGCTGAAGTATTGTAAATAACTCTGAGGTTCTGAATATTGCCTGTTTTATGGGAGGGACATTGAAAGAAAAAAAACTCATCTGTCTAGAAAGGAAAAGAGTGGATTTAACACCCCTCGAAGTAACAACTGATGACGATAAACACAATAAAGGGACCAGGTGTAAGACACACAGGATCGCGAAGCCTGACGTGCAAGACACATAGAAGGGTGAAGCCAGACATGTGCAAGGCACGCAGGAGAGCGAAGCCTGATGTGTGCAAGACACACAGGAGCGTGAAGCCAGACACGTGCAAGACACACAGGAGCGTGTTGCCTCACATGTGTAAGGCACGCAGGAGCGTGTAGCCTGATGTGTGCAAGACACACAGGAGCGTGAAGCCAGACATGTGCAAGGCACACAGAAGCGTGAAGCGCGATGTGCAAGACACACAGAAGCATGAACCAAGACGTGTGCAATACACATAGAAGGATGAAGCAAGACGTGTGCAAGACACACAGGAGCGTGAAGCAAGAAGTGTGCAAGACACACAGGAGCGTGAAGCAAGAAGTGTGCAAGACACACAGGAGCGTGAAGCCTGACATGTGCAAGGCACACAGAAGAGTGAAGCAAGAAGTGTGCAAGACACACAGGAGCGTGAAGCCTGACATGTGCAAGGCACACAGAAGCGTGAAGCACGACGTGCAAGACACACAGAAGCGTGAAGCCAGACATGTGCAAGACACAGAAGCGTGAAGCAAGAAGTGTGCAAGACACACAGGAGCGTGAAGCCTGACATGTGCAAGGCACACAGAAGCGTGAAGCGCGACGTGCACGACACACAGAAGCATGAAGCAAGACACATAGAAGGGTGAAGCAAGACGTGTGCAAGACACACAGGAGCGTGGAGCCAGACATGTGCAAGGCACGCAGGAGAGTGAAGCCTGATGTGTGCAAGACACACAGGAGCGTGAAGCCTGACATGTGCAAGGCACGCAGGAGAGTGAAGCCTGATGTGTGCAAGACACACAGGAGCGTGAAGCCTGACATGTGCAAGGGACGCAGGAGAGTGAAGCCTGATGTGTGCAAGACACACAGGAGCGTGAAGCCTGACATGTGCAAGTCATGCAGGAGAGTGAAGCCTGATTTGTGCAAGACACACAGGAGCGTGAAGCCTGACATGTGCAAGACACACAGAAGCGTGAAGCAAGAAGTGTGCAAGACACACAGGAGTGTGAAGCCTGACATGTGCAAGGCACACAGGAGAGTGAAGCCTGATGTGTGCAAGCCACACAGGAGCGTGAATCCTGACATGTGCAAGACACACAGAAGTGTGAAGCAAGAAATGTGCAAGACGCACAGGAGCGTGAAGCCAGACATGTGCAAGACACACAGAAGCGTGAAGCAAGAAGTGTGTAAGACACACAGGAGCGTGAAGCCTGACATGTGCAAGGCACACAGAAGCGTGAAGCGCGATGTCCAAGACACACAGAAGCATGAACCAAGACGTGTGCAATACACATAGAAGGGTGAAGCAAGACATGTGCAAGACACACAGGAGCGTGAAGCAAGAAGTGTGCAAGACACACAGGAGCATGAAGCCTGACATGTGCAAGGCACACAGAAGAGTGAAGCAAGAAGTGTGCAAGACACACAGGAGCGTGAAGCCTGACATGTGCAAGACACACAGGAGCGTGAAGCCTGACATGTGCAAGGCACGCAGGGAGTGAAGCCTGATGTGTGCAAGACACACAGGAGCAAGAAGCCTGAACTGTGCAAGGCACACAGAAGCGTGAATCGCGACGTGCAAGACGCACAGATGCATGAAGCCTGACATGTGCAAGACGCACAGATGCATGAAGCCTGACATGTGCAAGACACACAGGAGCATGAAGCCTAACGTGCAAGACACACAGGAGCATGAAGCCTGACATGTGCAAGACACACAGGAGCATGAAGCCTAACGTGCAAGACACACAGGAGCATGAAGCCTGACATGTGCAAGACACACAGGAGCATGAAGCCTGACATGAACAATACACATAAGGGAGCGCACAATAAGCCCAAGACGTTTACTGAAAGTTCATTTAATCAAATATTCATTATTGTCCAACAAACAAGCGAATTCTACTTTGAGTCCATCACGGGGCAGGAGCCATAATATGGGATCCAAAATAACTTCATTTTTAATCTTCAAACATCACAATCCAGCCCAGCCAAAGGGTTTCTATAATCTTGTATCTTCTTCCTGGACAATAGTGGACCAGAAAATGAATCTGTTGAATGCTATATCACTCCCAGAGTTTTCATTTCGGTGCATTGGCGTGACCCGCTTGGGAGTGATACGCCAAAACCCTGTGAATGAGGACCCTGGTTTGGAATCAAGACTATGCGGTGTCGGTATTCGGAATATTCACTCGCACCTGCCGCAGGCTTCTGAGCAAACCTTTGGGCCCCGGCACTTAAACCCTCATTTATGGGATTTTGGCGTAGGACAGCTTGCTGCACTGCCCTGTGCCAAAGTGAAAGGGCAGGAATGCACCGTATTTATGCAATACCGTGCATTCCTGTCCTTTCTCCCTGCCTGGCGGCATTTCGGCAGCCTAGCGCCAATACAGGCACCCCATGGTGGAAGCGTGCCTGCGTTGCAGGCAGGAGAAACAATCCCGAGAAGCGTTTTCCTCTTTCTATGCGTGCTGCAGAATGTGTTTATTTTCTTCTGCCTCCTCTGATGTCCTTGGCACAGTGTGTTTATTTTTCTTAGCTCTAAAATGCTCCCTGGCAGAGTGTCCTTATTTTGCTCTTAGCTCTATGATGCCACCTGGCAGAGTGGGTTTATTTTCTTCTGCCTCCTCTGATGCCCCTTGTGCAGAGTATATATAGTTTGCTCTCCGCCCTCCGATGCCCCCTGCTGGGCACTTGTCACTACATCATTCTGCAGAGCTCGTTCACTCTCCCACCAGTGAGCACCAATTGTAAAGCTCTTTCTGTGGCTTCAGCCGGAACTGATTGCTGCTGCTTTTCACATTAAGTGCCTTTCATCAGCATCTCAAAAGAGGGGTTTCACAGAGCAAGCAATTCCAGTCATGCCCACAGTGGGTAGGTTTAGCCCTAGGGAACTTACCCCATTCATTAGGGCATACCTATGATCATTCCCACCCACTAGCTTGTGCCAGGCATAATGTGGCATCTCCAGGCACCCACCTCAGAACACTGCTGGACCTGAGGAAGATCAGAAAAGGACTGAAACTGCTCACTGCGACCTGAGCAGAGCCGTGAAAGACTGGACCTGTCTCCCTTGTACCAGGACAAAGACATGGGCGCCTAGGGTCATAAGGATGACCACCTTTTAAAGCTACAGTGACAGAAGAGGCTACAAGATGCCTTTTCTTGCAACTGTCCAACTGACCAGTGGCAACTGGACCTGGACTGGACTCTGCTGTTTGGAATCTGCCAGACATCCTGTGAGTCTGAAAGTGCCTGCCCTAAGGTCCTGGGAGCTTTAGAAGTGTACTCCTGTGTGTCTCTGAGTGCCTCCCCTGAGGTCCTGGCAGCTTTAGAAGTGTACTCCTGTGAGTCTGTAAGTGCCTCCTCTGAGGTCCTGGGGCCCTTTGGAAGTGTACTCCTGTGAGTCTGTAAGTGCCTCCTCTTAGGTTCGTGAGCCTTTAGAAGTGTAGTCCTGTGAGTGTGTAAGTGCCTCCTCTAAGGTCCTGCAGCCTTTAGAAGTGTACTCCTGTGACTCTGGGGGCTTTACAAGTGAACTCTGCTCCTGTGAGTCTGTAATTGCCTCCTCTGAGGTCCTCGGGGCTTTAGAAGTGTACTCCTGTGAGTGGGTAAGTGCCTCCTCGGAGGTCCGGGGGCCCTTTGGAAGTGTACTCCTGTGAGTCTGTAAGTGCCTCCTCTTAGGTCCTTGGGGCTTTAGAAGTGTACTCCTGTGAGTCTGTAAGGTCCTCCTCTAAGGTCCTGCGGCCTTTAGAAGTGTACTCCTGTGAGTCTGTAAGTGCCTCCTCTAAGGTCCTGCAGCCTTTAGAAGTGTACTCTTGTGAGTCTGGGGGCTTTAGAAGTGAACTCTGCTCCTGAGAGTCTGTAATTGCCTCCTCTGAGGTCCTTGGGGCTTTAGAAGTGTACTCATGTGAGTCTGTAATAGTCTCCTCTGAGTATTTGGGGCCTTTTGAAGTGTACTCCTGTGACTCTGTAAGTACCTCCTCTGAGGTCCTGAGGCCTTTAGAAGTGTACTCCTGTGAGTCTGTAAGTGCCTTTTCTGAGGTTTTAGGGCCTTTGGAAGTGTCCTCCTGTAAGTCTGTAAGTGCCTCCTCTAAGGTCCTGGGGCCCTTTAGAAGTGTACTCCTGTGAGTCTGTAAGTGCCTCCTCTAAGGTCCTGCAGCCTTTAGAAGTGTACTCCTGTGAGTCTGTAAGTGCCTCCTCTAAGGTCCTGCGGCCTTTAGAAGTATACTCCTGTGAGTCTGTAAGTGCCTCCTCTGAGGTCCTTGGGGCTTTAGAAGTGTACTCCTGTGAGTCTGTAAGGGCCTCCTCTGAGTATTTGGGGCCTTTAGAAGTGTACTCCTCTGACTCCGTAAGTACCTCTTCTGCGGTCCGGGGGCTTTAGAAGTGTACTCCTGTGAGTCTGTAAGTGCCTCCTCTAAGGTCCTGCAGCCTTTAGAAGTGTACTTCTGTGAGTCTGTAAGTGCCTCCTCTAAGGTCCTGCAGCCTTTAGAAGTGTACTCCTCTGAGTCTGTAAGTACCTCTTCTGAGGTTCGGGGGCTTTAGAAGTGTACTCATGTGAGTCTGTAATAGTCTCCTCTGAGTATTTGGGGCCTTTTGAAGTGTACTCCTGTGAGTCTGTAAGTACCTCTTCTGAGGTCCGGGGGCTTTAGAAGTGTACTCCTGTGACTCTGTAAGTACCTCCTCTGAGGTCCTGAGGCCTTTAGAAGTGTACTCCTGTGAGTCTGTAAGTGCCTTTTCTGAGGTTTTAGGGCCTTTGGAAGTGTCCTCCTGTAAGTCTGTAAGTGCCTCCTCTAAGGTCCTGGGCCCCTTTAGAAGTGTACTCCTGTGAGTCTGTAAGTGCCTCCTGTAAGGTCCTGCAGCCTTTAGAAGTGTACTCCTGTGAGTCTGTAAGTGCCTCCTCTAAGGTCCTGCGGCCTTTAGAAGTATACTCCTGTGAGTCTGTAAGTGCCTCCTCTGAGGTCCTTGGGGCTTTAGAAGTGTACTCCTGTGAGTCTGTAAGGGCCTCCTCTGAGTATTTGGGGCCTTTAGAAGTGTACTCCTCTGACTCCGTAAGTACCTCTTCTGCGGTCCGGGGGCTTTAGAAGTGTACTCCTGTGAGTCTGTAAGTGCCTCCTCTAAGGTCCTGCAGCCTTTAGAAGTGTACTTCTGTGAGTCTGTAAGTGCCTCCTCTAAGGTCCTGCAGCCTTCAGAAGTGTACTCCTGTGATCCTGGGAGCTTTAGAAGTGAACTCTGCTCCTGTGAGTCTGTAATTGCCTCCTCTGAGGTCCTTGGGGCTTTAGAAGTGTACTCCTGTGAGTCTGTAATAGCCTCCTCTGAGTATTTGGGGCCTTTAGAAGTGTACTCCTGTGAGTCTGTAAGTCCCTCCTCTGAGGTCCTGCGGCCTTTAGAAGTGTACTCCTCTGAGTCTGTAAGTACCTCTTCTGAGGTTCGGGGGCTTTAGAAGTGTACCCTATGAGTCTGTAAGTGCCTCCTCTGAGGTCCTGCGGCCTTTAGAAGTGTAATCCTGTGAGTCTGTAAGCGCCTCTTCTGAGGTTTTAGGGCCTTTGGAAGTGTCCTCCTGTAAGTCTGTAAGTGCCTCCTCTAAGGTCCTGGGGCCCTTTAGAAGTGTATACCTGTGAGTGTGTAGGTGCCTCCTCTAAGGTCCTGGGGCTCTTTAGAAGTGTACTCCTGTGAGTCTGTAAGTGCCTCCTCTAAGGTACTGCAGCCTTTAGAAGTGTACTCCTGTGAGTCTGTAAGTGCCTCCTCTAAGGTCCTGCGGCCTTTAGAAGTATACTCCTGTGAGTCTATAAGTACCTCTTCTGATGTCCTGCGGCCTTTAGAAGTGTACTCCTGTGAGTCTGTAAGTGCCTCATCTGAGGTCCTTGGGGCTTTAGAAGTGTACTCCTGTGACTCTGTAAGTACCTCTTCTGAGGTCCTGGGGGCTTTAGAAGTGTACTCCTGTGAGTCTGTAAGTGCCTCCTCTAAAGTTTTGGGGCCTTTAGAAGTGTACTCCTGTGAGTCTGTAAGTGCCTCCTCTAAGGTTTTGAGGCCTTTAGAAGTGTACTCCTGTGAGTCTGTAAGTGCCTCCTCTGAGGTTCTGGGGCATTTAAAACTGTACTCCGGTGGTGGATGGTACTTAAATGACAAAAGTCAGAAGGTAAAATCTTTGACTTGGATGAACATGGTTGGTGTATTCAGCCTACGCTCCTTCATGGTTGGCCTAAGTCCCGGTCTATTGTGACCATTGACTATCATCGGCACTTTTCCCTTCTTGGCGCTATTCCTACTTGAAGCTTTAAAAATTCATGTCTTTGGTTCCCTTTGTTCAATGTTTGTTATTTTGGTGTCATTTTGTGTTTTACATTTTACTCTATTGTTGTAATTGGGTTTTGGGATTTTTATTGTTTTGCATTTCAACTTTATTACTGTTTTGTTACTGCATAAATACTGTACTCATTACCCTAAGTTACATCTGCCTGCTCTGTGCCGCAGCCACCAGGGGGTTGAGCTCAGGGTCATTTAGAGACTTAGAGGATTCATCCTGACATGGGCAGTGATTGTTCCTTGAGGTGGGGAGTCACGCACACTAAATAATAATCCAAAGTTATTCACCCACTCTCACTCATTCTTTCTCTCACTCACTCTGGCTCTCTACCTGTTACTGACTGTCATTCACTCACTCGTACTTTCTCTCACTCACTCTGACTCACTACATGTTACTGACAGTCATTTACTCACTTGTACTCGTTCTTTCACTCACTCTGACTCACTACCTGTTACTGACTGTCATTTACTCACTTGTACTCGTTCTTTCACTCACTCACTCTGACTCACTACCTGTTACTGAATGTCATACACTCACTCATTCCTTCTTTTTTTCACTCACTCACTCTAACCCACTACCTGTTACTGAATGTCATTCACTCACTTGTTATTTCTCTCACTCACTTTGACTTACTACCTGATGGCGGTCATTCACCCACTCTCACTCATTATCTCACTCACTAACTCTGACTCATTGCCTGTTACTGACTGTCATCCACTCACTCTCATTCTTTCACTCACGCACTCAATCACACTGCCTGTTACTAAATGTCATTCACCCACTCTCACTTGTTCTTTCACTCACTCACTCTGACTACCTGTTGTTGACTGTCATTTGCTCACTCTCACTCATTCTCTCACTCACTCACTCTGACTCACTACGTATTTCTGACTGTACTTCTTTCACTCACTCATTCTTTCTCTCACACACTGTGACTCACTACCTATTGTTGACTGTCATTTGCTCACTCTCACTCACTCTGACTCACTACCTGTTTCTGACTGTCATTCACCCACTCTCACTCACTTTCTCTCACTCTGACTCACTACGTGTTGCTGACTGTAATTCACTCACTTTCACTCACACGTGCTCACACATACACATGCTCTCTCACTCAAACACACTCCCACCCTTGGTTGCAAACAACATGCATTTGAAAGCATTTTTGACCTCAGCTGCCGGAGAAGGTCCTGTTCCATTATTTCTGACCCTAATGGCGAATAATGGAATGATCGTATTCACTATTAATATAGTAAGAAATGGACAGAAAACAGGGTTAGCGAAGCCATGACACCCAGAGGTTTGAGACGCCCCTGTGTTCTTGGCACTGATTTGCCAACTTTGAGGCAGGGGTCGCAAAGGCAGTGCCAGGGATCGCAAGAAGCAAGCCCGGGGTCGCAGCTGTGACTCTAAAGGATGCCCTTGGAGCTGTGGTGGTGTGTCAGCAGCACTTTTAACCTCGCACCACCCTGAAATAGGTGAACAGTGACTGCGGTTGTGGTACATTGCACACTCGGAACGGAATTACTCCGAGGTTCACCCAGTGTGCCACAAGGTTTGAGATTTACCCAGGATAACACAAGCTGATCAGGTGCAGAAGCCGGGATTTGAACCCACAGCTCCTGAGCCCACAGTCTGCAGCTCGGTCACTATGCCCCATCCTGTACCTATGGGTGTGAGTTAGTGTGAGAGGTGTGTGTCGGATGAGCAGAGCTGCCAGGATAACACAAACCGACCCTTTGAGCCGTCACCTTTAAATCCAAAACACCTGCCTCGCAAAGGACTCTCTGTGTGTTCTTGTGCGGTTCCTGCACCTTGCCTTTGCCTCAACAGCTCAGCAGATATCGGTTTACTGCCCAGGGGCCCAGGAAGGGTCCTTCTGCCTGGCTGAAGCCCACCAAGACCCGAGCCAGGATGCCTTCCACACTTGTTCGCCAGAACTGCAGCACACAAGGCTGCCAGGTGGTGGCGCTCTCAACTCCACCTACCTGACACTGCCTTACATCCGGGCTGAAGAGGTCTGTAAGTTAATAGAAGGGATTGAAAAAGCATTCAGATCTGGACTGGCACGGGTGAGGCTGGACCGACACACTAAGGCTGGACTGGCATGGGTGAGGCTGGACTGGAACAGGTGAGGCTGGACTGGAGCAGGTGAGGCTGGACTGGCACAGATGAAAGTGGAGTGGCACAGATGAGGCTGGACTGCACAGATGAAGCTGGACTGGCATGGATGAGGCTAGACTGGCTGGCAGAGGCCATGATGGACTGGCATGGATAAGGCTGGAATGGCACAGATGAGGCTGGACTGGCACAGGTGAGGATGGACTGGCACGGGTTAGGCTGTACTGGAACACGTGAGGCTGGACTGGCACAGAGAAGACTGGACTGGCACAGATGAGGCTGGACTGGCACAGATGAGACTGGACTGGCACTGATGAGACTGGACTGGCACAGGTGAGGCTCGACTAGCACAGATGAGACTGGCCTAGCCTGGGTGAGGCTGGACTGTCACAAAGGAGGCTGTATTGGCATGGATTGAGGCTGCACTGGAACATGTGAGGCTGGACTGGCTCACTTGAGGCTGGACTGACACAGATGAGGCTGGACTGGCACAGATGAGGATGGACTGGCATCGATGCAGCTGGTCTGGCACAGATGAGGCTGGACTGGCACATGTGAGGCTGGACTGGCTCACTTGAGGCCGGACTGACACAGATGAGGCTGGACTGGCACAGATGAGGATGGACTGGCATCGATGCAGCTGGTCTGGCACAGATGAGGCTGGACTGGCACATGTGAGGCTGGTTTGGCACAGATGAGCCTGGACTTGCACAGATAAGGCTGGACTGGCACAGATGAGGCTGACCTGGCATGGATGAGTCTGGACTGATACAGATGAGGGTGGAGTGACACAGATGAGGCTGGACTGGCATGGGTGAGGCTGGAGTGGCACGGATGAGGCTGGACTGGCATGGGTGAGGCTGGAGTGGCACGGATGAGGCTGGACTGGCACACATGAGGCTGGACTGGCACGGATGAAGCTGGACTGGCACAGATGAGACTGGACTGGTACAGATGAGGCTGGATTGGCACAAGTAGAGCTGGAATGACACAGATGAGGCTGGACTGGAGACTGGAATGGGTGAGGCTGGAGTGGCACGGATGAGGCTGGACTGGCACCGATGAGGCTGGACTGGCACAGATGAGCCTGAAGTGATACAGATGAGGCTGGACTGGCATGGGTGAGGCTGGAGTGGCACGGATGAGGCTGGACTGGCACACATGAGGCTGGAGTGATACAGATGAGGCTGGACTGGCATGGGTGAGGCTGGAGTGGCACAGATAAGGCTGGACTGGCACACATGAGGCTGGAGTGGCACGGATGAGGCTGGACCAGCACGGATGAAGCTGGACTGGCACAGATGAGACTGGACTGGTACACATGAGGCTGCACAGGTGCATGTGGAGCTCCTGCTGGTATTTAAGACTATTATTGTGCATATGAAATTGTATCAACCCCCAGACGTGATGCCCAGCATATGATGGTTGTGCTTGAAGGTTTGTGGATGTGCTTCTGGACATGATGTTTGTACCAGTGAATCTGGCACTAAACATTGCCTTCAGAGGCTTTGCGATTACATTTGAGTCTGTACCTCAGCATATGATGTGTGGCGGTGCTGTGCCTGGGTTTAAAGATCACAATGCCTTGGGAGTGCCTTGGTAACTCAGTCTGTCCCACCGCCTATAAAGGCTGCTTCCAGATGTATGATGGCAGTGCCTTGGTATCTCAGGTTGTCCCTCAGCCTATAAAGGCTGCGCCCAGAGGTATGATGGCAGTGACTCGGTATCTCAGTCTGTCCCTCAGCCTATAAAGGCTGCTCCCAGATGTATGATGGCAGTGCCTTGGTATCTCAGTCTGTCCCTCACCCTATAAAGTCTGCTCCCAGATTTATGATGGCAGTGACTTGGTATCTCAGTCTGTCCCTCAGCCTATAAAGGCGTCTCCCAGATGTATGATGGCAGTGCCTTGGTATCTCAGTCTGTCCCTCAGCCTATAAAGGCTGCTCCCAGATGTATGATGGCAGTGACTTGGTATCTCAGTCTGTCCCTCAGCCTATAAAGGCTGCTCCCAGATGTATGATGGCAGTGACTTGGTATCTCAGTCTGTCCCTCAGCCTATGAAGACTGCTCCTGGATATATGGTGGCAGTGCCTTGGTATCTCAGTCTGTCCCTCAGCCAATGAAGGCTGCTCCCAGATGTATGATGGCAGTGCCGTGGGATTTTGGGCTGTCCCTCAGCCTATAAAGGTTGCTCCCAGTTGTATGATGGCAGTGCTGTGGGATTTGGGCTCTCCCTCAGCCTATAAAGGTTGCTCACAGATGTATGATGGCAGTGGCTTGGTATCTCAGTCTGTCCCTCAGCCTATGAAGACTGCTCCTGGATATATGGTGGCATTGAATTGGTATCTGTCTGTCCCTCAGCCTATAAAGGTTGCTCCCAGATGTATGATGGCAGTGCCTTTGTATCTCAGGTTGTCCCTCAGCCTATAAAGGCTGCTCCCAGAGGTATGATGGCAGTGACTTGGTATCTCAGTCTGTCCCTCAGCCTATAAAGGCTGCTCCCAGATGTATGATGGCAGTGTCTTGGTATCTCAGTCTGTCCCTCAACCTATGAAGGCTGCTCCCAGATGTATGATGGCAGTGACTTGGTATCTCAGTCTGTCCCTCAGCCTATGAAGACTGCTCCTGGATATATGGTGGCAGTGCCTTGGTATCTCAGTCTGTCCCTCAGCCTATGAAGACTGCTCCCAGATGTTTGATGGCAGTGCTGTGGGATTTTGGGCTGTCCCTCAGCCTATAAAGGTTGCTCCCAGATGTATGATGGCAGTGACTTGGTATCTCAGTCTGTCCCTCAGCCTTTGAAGACTGCTCCTGGATATATGGTGACAGTGACTTTGTATCTCAGTCTGTCCCTCAGCCCTTAAAGGTTGCTCCCAGATGTATGATGGCAGTGCCTTGGGATCTCAGGTTGTCCCTCAGCCTATGAAGACTGCTCCTGGATATATGGTGGCAGTGACTTGGTATCTCAGTCTGTCCCTCAGCCTTTAAAGGTTGCTCCCAGATGTATGATGGCAGTGCCTTGGGATCTCAGGTTGTTCCTCAGCCTATGAAGACTGCTCCTGGATATATGGTGGCAGTGACTTGGTATCTCAGTCTGTCCCTCAGCCTATAAAGGTTGCTCCCAGATGTATGATGGCAGTGCCTTGGTATCTCAGGTTGTCCCTCAGCCTATGAAGACTGCACATGGATATATGGTGGCAGTGATTTGGTATCTCAGTCTGTCCCTCAGCCTATAAAGATTGCTCCCAGATGTATGATGGCAGTGCCTTGGTATCTCAGGTTGTCCCTCAGCCTATGAAGACTGCTCCTGGATATATGGTGGCAGTGACTTGGTATCTCAGTCTGTCCCTCAGCCTATAAAGGTTGCTCCCAGATGTATGATGGCAGTGCCTTGGTATCTCAGGTTGTCCCTCAGCCTATGAAGACTGCTCCTGGATATATGGTGGCAGTGACTTGGTATCTCAGTCTGTCCCTCAGCCTATAAAGGTTGCTCCCAGATGTTTGATGGCAGTGCCGTGGGATTTTGGGCTGTCCCTCAGCCTATAAAGGTTGCTCCCAGATGTATGATGGCAGTGACTTGGTATCTCAGTCTGTCCCTCAGCCTATGAAGACTGCTCCTGGATATATGGTGGCAGTGACTTGGTATCTGTCTGTCCCTCAGCCTATAAAGGTTGCTCCCAGATGTATGATGGCAGTGCCTTGGTATCTCAGGTTGTCCCTCAGCCTATGAAGACTGCTCCTGGATATATGGTGGCAGTGACTTGGTATCTCAGTCTGTCCCTCAGCCTATAAAGGTTGCTCCCAGATGTATGATGGCAGTGCCTTGGTATCTCAGGTTGTCCCTCAGCCTATGAAGACTGCTCCTGGATATATGATGGCAGTGCCTTGGTATCTCAGTCTGTCCATCAGCCTATAAAGGTTGCTCCCAGATGTATGATGGCAGTGCCTTGACATAGGAAGCCTCTTGTGGGCATATGAGGTTTGATGTATGGTGACTGCAGCCTATGTAATGGCCGCCGACTTAACCTGGGTTGCTTGTGATTACCTTCTAAAGATGAGACATTGCAGGGTGTGCTATAAAAGAAATAAACATGTACATGAAGGTATCCTTGTCATGGATCAGGTGGCAGAAACTCTATTTATGATAATTAGTCGTTCGTTTCCTTTGCTGGCTGTGACAGGCACTGCCTTCGTCGGTGAGGGAAGGGCCTCTGAATGAATGTCCTTAAAATGGAGGACCCTTAGTAACTATTGGAAGTGAGTTACAGTGATGGGAAGTCAGCAGCCAATGATAGAACCCCCTCCCCCAGCTGCTGTTGCTCTGACTGTCTGATCTGGCGCCCTCTGATGGAGCCGCCTCTTTGCTTCTCAGGCCGCCATCTTCAACAGTTCTGTTAGGAATGGATTATTCCATCCTGGGCCTTCTTGAAAGAATAAACTTCAGTGGGCGCGTACGTGTGTCCTTCTTCTGCTGCCACTTATGAATGAGCCGTCTCCACTAATGAGCGCGCTTTGGCCGGTGGACGCGGCCTCCGTTGGGCACAGCCAGCCACCATCTGCTCAGGGGTGTGGGTCCATCTGCTTCATTTCAGAACTAAACAAATAGGGCTTCTTCCAAGGCCATGAGCCAGTGGGGATATTGCCATTGAACAGAACTCTTATTTAATTGGTAAAAAATACATTTATTGCCAACTTTTAGCAATTTAGTGAAAGTTCCAGAGCTTGCAATCAGTTGAGAATGGTAAAGTGCTTGTAGGAAATGACCATCTCTTGTGTGATATCCTCCATATTTTTACCCTATATTTTCACTGGCTTTAGAACTCTGTGCACTTTACCTCTGGTAACCAGTAGTAAAGTGCCTGTGCTTCCACTTGAAGCATGATCGAATTGGCACACTCCTAATTGGTGTATTTAACTTACTTGCCTATACGTTCGTAGTATATGGTACAAAATGCACCCAAAGGCCTGGAAGTTAAGTGGCTCAAGTGGACTGCAGCACCTATTGTGCCATCACTATAATGTCAGTGTAAACGTGGCTTCAGGCCTGTCACTGTAGCCTGACTGTAACCGTGCAAAACATGCAGTTCGATCTGTAAATCCTTTTTGACAGGTAAAAACTATTCCTTTTAAAAATTTGTAAGTCAACATTTTGTAAGCCATGTAGTCCAGAAGGTATGCTTCATGGTAATTAAAAGTGGGGCATGTAGAAAGTTAACGTTACCATGTCCCTACAGTGACAAGGCCCTGAAAGTTATTTTCACATAGCAGGCCTAGCTGTCATATGTAGAAAACCAGAGTGCAGATTCAAATGCTAATTCTGTATCTCGGGAATGGGACCAGCTAGAAAAATAATTAAGCCATTTTTAACAATTATTAAAAATCCAATTCGATTGTGAAGTCAGATTTTTAAATAATATTAAGGAAAGGAAACCTTTTGGAAAGTTATCTTTTCCTTGCCTGAAGTTGCTGGAGGCTAATTTGTATTAGTTCTCCAACTTCCGCAGCCAGTGATTAGGCTTGAATAGGTGGGAAAAAGGTGTGAAATGCCTACCAGCAGCAAACAATAGGCGGCTGTGAACGGGACGAGATGACCCCTTTGAGTTCAGCAGAATTTGATCATAGGGTCTGTGGGCCTCCTTCTGATTGCACAGTGTCAGATCCTGCTTGTCAGGTCTGTTGAGCCACATGTAACACTTGGGGCACATGTGAAAGGGAGAGAACAGGATTCCAAAACACTTCTTGTGGATCTCTTGTCTTGTTGCTGAAGTACACTGCTTTTGTTCGACCAGACATCCGTCTCTGGGTTTACATATAACGCGTGGGGTGCACTTGAAAGGAAGAGAACAGGATGCCAAGACAATTCTTGTGTATCCATTGTCTGTTTGCTGAGGCATTCTACACTGAGTGCTAGAATCCAATTGTAGGGCTCATTAACTCTTAAGCCCTCAGAAAAGTAGAAATGCAAATGTTCGCCACGGAACTGTACATGTCACTTTACCGACAGATCATCATGGCATGCTTCATCATTGGTGACATGTCCCCACCAAGGTAAGTAACTACTACCTTGGTGGACTCTACCGCTAGTCCGGAATTCTTAATATGTGTTTTCTTTGCCTCTTGACCAAAATTTGCTCAAGAAAAAGACACAATATCATCAGAAAGGAAACCCATCTACAATGCTGAATCCCTGAGTCACTTTCTGCCCTTGATGTGTGTAACCCACACAATCTTGGTTTGAAATGGGCAATTCGGTTGAAATCCTTCCAACTATTTCTGGAAGTCATAGAATAAATTGTAACAAATTTTGGTATTACTTAAAAACACAGCAGGAGACCAGATGAACGAGCAGCTGACAAACCAGAAACATATGAGGGAGCCAAGGAAGCCCTTATTGACTTCTTGACCCCATTGCCAATGTTGATTTGGAGAGTACATCTTCAGCAAAGCTCGCCACATGCTTGGTGAATCCATGGTTGAATTCGTCCATCGCCTCTAGGAACTAATTGAACTCTGAAAACTCAAGGAGTTCATTGATGAGCAGTCTGTTCGACAATGCATTACTGAGAGCTGCCATCTGAGTTATTCAAGAGACGACGCCTCCAGAAAACATGAGAACTTGACACAATCTTTCAAATGGTGCAAGCAAGCGACAGAGCGGAGAGACAAGCTACCACCATAGAGTCAGGATGCACAAACCGTTCATGGAAGTGATTAGTCAGAAGGGACCTCGGAAAATGCAAAGAAACTAAGGAAAGCCTGAGAAACAAACCACCACACTGCACAAGGCTCAGATGGAAAAGAAAGAACATGCTTCAGACTACCCCCATGAGGGCCACTGCTCAGCAATGGGGCAGGAGATGTGGAAACCTAACCATTTGCACACAGTGTGAGAAAAGAAAGAGAATCAAAATGGACTGAAAGGCAAATTTACAAAAGAACAAGACAGATTATTTTAGGAATAGTTAATTTTGCTGACACCACACCAGAAACTTCCCAAGCAGCAGCATCTACTGACTCACCGGCCACTTCCAGCAGTGACTTTGATGATGACGACAACTGTCATTACCTCATCTCTGAAAGACAGAGCCTGATTGATCCACCATTGGTAATCCTACTGCTAGGAGATCACATGACCACATGTGCTTGACAACTGGGCATCCATGAATGTAATATATTGGAGCAAATTCAACACTCTAGCCATCAAGCCACAATAGGAGAAAATGACTGGCAAAATCCCTGTGTGAGTGATTACGAGTTCCCAGATAACTCTGTGGGTCAATACTGGGCCAGAAATACCAATACCGGGTGGTATCTCCCTGTGAGATAATGCAGATTGCAAGATATTTCCCCCAGAATGGCGAATAACATGCAGACCCGCTAATGCCAGGTCTGATTCTGCATGCTTTCCCCTTCCGAAGAAATAACAGGCCCAAACTCACAAACATGTGTTACCTGCTTGGAGCAGCTGGTAAATGGCATAAAGGCATTTTTGCCCCAGGGGAATAAAAAGGGTGGCAGGGGCAGCAGGACACAGGGATTCTTTTTTCCTTCAGGTGGTTGGAAGCTTCTTTTGCTACCCCACACCCCACTGAAGGATGCAGACAGGTGAAGAAAATGGCACCGCTGCTCCCTGCAGCCCCCGCAGCTCAGCAAATGACTCTGGGTCTGGTATCTCTGGGTCTATAATTATAGGGTTCAGAGTTTGAGAACTGGATAGTTCCGTACCCAACAACACAGGAAAATGTTTAGTTGGCAACTCGTAATGTTGCCTAATTTTTTAACCTGCAAGGAGATTTCACAGCAAACCTGCAAAATGGCTGGATGAAGTCCAATGCAGTCATACATGTGTTTGAAGGTAAGATTCCAGCCCCATGTCTTCTTATGCTATAGATGGCAACAGCACCCACCCAGGTCAGCATCAACTACAACATGACCAACATATATTAAGATGGCCTGCAAAGGAAGAAGAACTGCCCTGTTATCCATCTATGTGAGTAGCTACACATCTTTCCTCACTGGCTGTCATGTGAGCAGAGATGTATGTAGTACGACATGCCACAGCAGATGTTCCCTCAAGCCCCTTAAGTGCTGAGGTCCCTCATATACAAATCATTTGAGACAACTCTGAAAGGGAATATGTATACATCATTCTTACTAAGCTGTGAGATGGCTAAACAAATGGGCCTCATATTTGCTAACTTTATGCTAGAGACAACACAGGAGACACCATTGTCCATCAAATGGACATTTCTGTGTCTCCTCTGTGGCTTGGCAACCTGAAAACTATCAAGTAAAGATACACGTAAAATACAATATCCATCTAGTTGCTCAACCTTATGTGAGAATTGCTTTCTACCTTCAAGAAGCTGTTGAAGAAGAAGTCTGGGCAATACTACCCCTCAACATAATTGAAGAATCAAAAGGCTCTGCACCATGAGTGTCACCGATAGTGGTGGTACCCATGAAAGAGACAGAAAAGTTAGGCTATGTGTAGACATTCTACAACCTCTGAATGCCATTAAGGGTGAAAGATACCCTGGGCCACACAGGGATGACATGATGACTAACTTGAATACAGCAAAAATATTCCCAAAGCTAGATTTAAACAAGAGTTATTAACTGGAGTAGGAAGAAGAGTCCGGATACCTCACAATTGTTATCACTCATACAGACCTTTTCAGGTTACAGCATCTTAGAATAGGCATTTCATCTGCAGGGAGATCTTATAGGAACCAATTCACAAAGTCATATGACCAATAATTCAATGATGGCGTTCTGGCATTTGAAGCCACGAGAAAAGAACATGAGGAGTTGCTTCAGAGAGTATGCTCTAAATTACACAATGCAAACCTAACACGGAATGCAGAGAAATGTGAATTCTACAAGAAAAGCCCAAGTTCTACAGACACAAGTTCTTAGAATAAGGCATGCAGCCCAACTCAGCCAAGGCTGCAGCCGCTGGTACAGGCGGCACCTCCAACAAGTGTGAGTTCACTCCTCTCCTTGGCTGAAATGGCCAGTTACCGCACCATATACATCAAATACAATGGCATGGTCAGGGCTCCATTGAGATAGTTGACTAAAAAGCATCAAAAAGTAAAAGAGATTTTAAGATGAAAAATGGGGTCTCTAATGTGGAGCATCTAGTGAATCGACCACATATGAGACACAGGACTCACAATAGACTCCTCTAATGCTGTGGCATAGTAGCACCATGAGCTCTTGGGGACTCTCTAATGCTGTGCCATAGCAGCACCATGAACTCTTGGAAACTCTCTTATGCTGTGGCATAGCAGCAGCTTGAGCTCTTGGAGACTCTCTGATAGGCCAAAGCAGCACCATGAACTCTTGGGAACCATCTAATGATGTGCCATAGCAGCACATAGAGCTCTTGGGGACTCTTCATGCTTTTCCATAGCAGCACAATGAACTCTTGGTAACCATCTAATGCTGTGCAGTAGTAGCACCATAAACTCTTTAGGGTGACTCTCTAATGTTGTGTTGCCATAACACCACCATAAACTCTTGGGAACTCTCCATGCTGTCCCATAGCAGCACCACGACATCTTGGGAACTCTCCAAGCTGTGCCATAGCAGCACCATGAACTCGTGGGGACTCTCTAATGCTGTGCCATAGCAGCACCATTAACTCTTGGGAACCCTCCATGCTGTGCCATAGCAGCACCATGAACTCTTGGGAACCATCTAATGCTGTGCCATAGCAGCACCATAAACTCATGGGGCGATTCTCTAATGCCAGTCGGAGAGAACGGTTCGGGTGCGGAGAGTCCGGCCAAAGCCGAAGATTCCAGCCCGACTGCGCACGTAAAGATACAATACGTAAATGACCTCTGTGAATACCAGAAGTGGTAAAGTTAGACTTTTGTCTCAGATTGCCTTTGTGAATTGGGCCCATCAGTTCTAAAATCTAAGATGAGGGACAGTGGGGTCCGTAAGTCCAGCCTCCAAAGTCAATAGTCCCGGCTTGTTGTAGGTATAATTTTACTTGTTGTATTATATATCTGGATGCAATGACAGAGGCAGCACAATAACGGCCGGGCGGCACACTATGCTAAGCACAGAGTTTTTGGTTACGTGTTTTTAAGCCACGCCCTTAATTGCATCAGGCACGCCCCTTTGAGAGACCCACCAGTTTTTTCATCCCACTTAAAGCCCTGAGCAAGCCTAAAAGCACCATGTATGCTTTCAGAATCACTAACATATATTAGTGACTCTGAAAGCACACATAGTGGATGTCTATGTACATTCCCCCCCTGCGTATCCTGGAAACCATCTTCAGAGCTGATAAGTGAACTCGTGATTATCAGTTTTAAAGAGTGGAGTGATCCCCCCTGGTAGAGCCAGCTCTGTTCTGCAGAGAGTCTTGCCCTGATGACCTTGAATAATTCTTAAACAGATTATTGCAAATAGCATTTTCCTTTAATTTATTTTTAATCTGGGAAATGTGTGAGATTGTATTACAGACATTTTATGACAAATGTGTTTTTGTTTCATGCAACATCCATATTTTTTTTAAATTTTAGATCCAAACAGGATCTTAGATATGAGAAATGGGAGGATGTCACAGTGATTATTTGCAGTAGTATTAGTGAGCTTCTACTGTGTTACAATATTGGAAAAATACATCACTATCCATGAATATTAACTATAAACACATTTAGAATTTTAACAAGTGTGTCTGTACACTGTTTGTGATCTGGCCAAAGAGGACACGAGAGAGCTGAAACTGGATCATAAATTCAAAGCTGATCCGCACAGGGGCCCCCAAAATACGTTTGGCCTAGAGCGCTCAAAGTCCTTAAGAATTCCCTGAGCCGCCGCTGTGTAGTTAGTTAGGAAAGAAGAGGTTCACTGGCACTGTGGAATGAGGCCGGTTGCCCCGGTTTACTAATATATATTAGTGTAGCTTTGTTGTGGTTGCAGATGCTCTGCACTTTCTCATTTCGAACATGACACAACCATTGTACGCCAGTCACCAATACGAAGGCCACCCCCTGGCTGGACTGGCCTTAGCAGGCATCGGGCATTTGCCTGGGAGGCTGGAAGGGTGGGAGTCAGTTTTGGAGCAGTGGGGGCCAGTTTTGCAGCGATGCTGCAATATGGGCCCTCAGTACCAAAAGCACCAGTGCTGGGGACCGGTTTTAAGCAGTAGTGATTGACCCCCTGGTGGGTGGGAGCCGGTGCGGCAAAATTGCCAAGGCTACTTTGGGTTCCCAGTCCGGCCCTGCCTGCCCCATCAAATAGGCCTCCTCCGTTCCAGTACCTAGGTCATTTATCTGCACAATCAAGCAGGAACCCTGGTGTCAGAACCCCTGTCGCTTCACCCACACACACGGTTAGGTTCTTGGCGCACATTGCCGTGGCTGGAGCGCACAGAGACCTCACACTGCCACACACAGAGGAAAAAATTAGAGGGAACATTGGTGATGAGCCGAGAGCCACCAGAGGTGGTGAGCCCAGAGCCACCAGAGATGGCGAGCTCAGGGCCACGAGAGATGGTGAACCGAGAGCCACGGGAGAGGGTGAGCCCAGAGACACTGGAGATGATGAGCCCAGAGCCACTGAAGGTGGTGAACCCAGATCCACCGGAGGTGGTGAACCCGGCGCCAACGGAGAATGTGAGCCCAGGGCCACCGTAGGTAGTGAGCCCAGAGCCACCGGAGGTGGTGAACCCAGAGCCACCAGAGCTGGTTAGCCCAGAGCCACCGGAGATGGTGAGCCCAGAGCCACCAGAGGTGGTGAGCCCAGAGCCACCGGAGATGGTGAGACCAGAGCCACTGGGGATGGTGATCCCAGAACCACAAGAGGTGATGAGCCCAAAGCCACCAGAGGTGGTGAGCCCAGAGCCACCAGAGGTGGTGAGACCAGAGCCACCAGGGATGATGAGCTCAGGGCCACCAGGGATGGTGAGCCCAGGGCCACCGGAGGTGGTGAGCCCAGGGCCACCGGAGGTGGTGAGACCAGAGCCACCTCCGGTGATAGTGAGCCCAGAGCCACCAGAGGTGGTGAACTCAGAGCCACCACAGATGGTGAGCCTGGAGCTAACGGAGATGGTGAGCCCAGAGCCACCGGAGTTGGTGAACCCAGAGCCACCAGAGATGGTGAGCCCGGAGACAACGGAGATGGTGAACCCAGAGCCACCGGAGATGGTGTACCCAAAGCCACCGGAGATGGTGAGCTCAGAGCCACTGGAGGTGGTGAGGCCAGGGCCACCGGAGGTGGTGAGCCCAGAGCCTCTGGAGATTGTGAGCCCAGAGCCACTGGAGATGGTGAGGCAGGGGCCACCTGAGATGGTGACCCCAGAACCACAGGAGGTGGTGAGCTGGGAGCCACCGGAGATGGTAAACCCAGAGCCACCAGAAGTGGTGAGCCCAGAGCCACCGGAGATGCTGAGCCCAAAGCCACCAGAGGTGGTGAGCCAGGGGCAACCAGAGATGGTGAACCAAGAGCCATGGGAGAGGGTGATCCCAGAGCCATGGGAGAGGGTGATCCCAGAGCCATGGGAGAGGGTGATCCCAGAGCCACTGGAGATGGTAAACCCAGAGCCACCCGAGGTGATAAGCCCAGAGCCACCAGAGGTGGTGAGCCCGGAGCCACCGGAGATGGTGAGCCCAGAGCCACTGGAGGTGGTGATCCCAGAGCCACCAGAGGTGGTGAACCCGGAGCCACTGGAGGTGGTGAGCCCGGAGCCACCGGAGATGGTGAACCCAGAGCCATCAGAGGTGGTGAGCCCAGAGCCATCAGAGAGGGTGAGCCCAGAGCCACTGGAGGTGGTGAACCCAGAGCCACTGGAGGTGGTGAACCCAGAGCCATCAGAGAGGGTAAGCCCAGAGCCACTGGAGGTGGTGAACCCAGAGCCACTGGAGGTGGTGAGCCCGGAGCCACCGGAGATGGTGAGCCCAGAGCCACTGGAGGTGGAGAACCTGGGGCCAACAGAGAATGTGAGCCCGGGGCCACCGAAGGGGTGAGCCCAGAGCCACTGGAGGTGGTGAACCCAGAGTCACCAGAGGTGGTGAGCTGGGAGCCACTGTAGGTGGTGAGCCCAGAGCCACCAGAGATGGTGAGCCCAGAGCCACCGGAGATGGTGAGCTGGGAGCCAGTGGAGATGGTGAGCCCAGAGCCACCGGAGATGATGAGCTGAGAGCCAGTGAAGGTGGTGAACCCAGGACCACTGGAGGTGGTGAGCCCGGAGCCACCAGAGATGGTGAGCCCAGAGCCACTGGAGATGCTAAACCCAGAGCCACCGGAGGTGGTGAGCCTGGGGCCACCTGAGATGGTGAACCCGGAGCCACCGGAGATGCTGAACCCAGAGTCACCGGAGGTGGTGAGCCCAGAGGCACTGGAGATGTTGAGCCCGGAGCCACCGGAGATGGTGAGCCCAGAGCCAACGGAGATGGTGAGCCCAGAGCCATCGGAGATGGATAGCCCAGAGTCACCAGAGGTGGTGAGGCCAGAGTCACCAGAGATGGTGAGACCGGAGCCACCGGAGGTGGTGAGCCCAGAGCCACTGGGGATGTTGAGCCTGGAGCCAACAGAGATGGTGAGCCCAGAGCCACCGGAGATGTTGAGCCCAGAGCCACCGGAGATGTTGAGCCCAGAGCCACCAGAGGGGTGAGCCCAGAGTCAACGGAGGGGTGAGCCCAGAGTCAACGGAGGTGGTGAACCCAGAGCCACCGGATGTTGTGAGCCCAGTGCCACTGGAGATGTTGAGCCCGGAGCTAACGGAGATGGTGAGCCCACAGCCACCGGAGATGGTGAGCCCAGAGCCACCGGAGATGGTGATCCAAGAGCCACCGGAGATGGTGAGCCCAGAGCCACCGGAGATGGTGAGCCCAGAGCCACCAGAGATGGTGAGCCCAGAGCCACTAGAGATCGTGAGCCCAGAGCAACCAGAGATGGTGAGCCCAGAGCCACTGGAGGTGGTGAGCCCAGAGTCAACGGAGGTGGTGAACCCAGAGCCACCGGATGTGGTGAGCCCAGAGCCACTGGAGATGTTGAGCCCGGAGCTAACGGAGATGGTGAGCCCACAGCCACCGGAGATGGTGAGCCCAGAGCCACCAGAGATGGTGATCCAAGAGCCACCGGAGATGGTGAGCCCAGAGCCACCGGAGGTGGTGAGCCTGGGGCCACCGGAGGTGGTGAGCCCGGAGCCAATGGAGCTGGTGAGCCCAGAGCCACTGGAGATGGTGAGCCTGGAGCCACTGGAGATGGTGAGAACAGAGCCACCGGAGATGGTGAGCCCAGAGCCACCAGAGGTGGTGAGCCCAGAGCCACCAGAGGTGGTGAACCCAGAGCCACCGGAAGTGGTGAGCCCGGAGTCAATGGAGATGGTGAGCCCAGAGCCACCGGAGATGGTGAGCCCAGAGCCACTGGAGAAGGTGAGCCCAGAGCCACCGGAGATGGTGAGCCCAGAGCCACTGGAGAAGGTGAGCCCAGAGCCACCGGAGATGGTGAGCCCAGAGTCACCAGAGGTGATGAGCCGAGAGCCACTGGAGATGGTGAACCCAGAGCCACTGGAGATGGTGAACCCAGAGCCACTGGAGATGTTGAGCCCAGAGCCAATGGAGATGGTGAGCCCGGAGCCACCAGAGATGGTGAGCCCGGAGCCACCGGAGATGGTGAACCGAGGGCCACGGGAGATGGTGAGCCCAGAGTCACCGGAGATGGTGAGCCCAGAGCCACTGGAGTAGGTGAACCCAGAGCCACCAGAGATGGTGAGCCCAGAGTCACCAGAGGTGATGAGCCGAGAGCCACTGGAGATTGTGAGCTCAGGGCCACCGGAGATGGTGAACCGAGAGCCATGGGAGAGGGTGAGCCCATAGCCACTGGAGAAGGTGAACCCAGAGCCACCAGAGGTGGTGAGCGAGAGCCACCAGAGGTGGTGATCCCAGAGCCTCCGGAGATGGTGAGCCCAGAGCCACTGGAGGTGGTGAACCCAGAGCCACCGTAGGTGGTGAGCCCAGAGCCACTGGAGGTGGTGAGCCCGGAGCCAATGGAGATGGTGAGCCCAGAGCCACCAGAGATGGTGAGCCCAGAGTCACCAGAGGTGGTGAGCCCAGAGTCACCAGAGGTGGTGAGCCCAGAGCCACCAGAGGTGGTGAGCTGGGAGCCACTGGAGGTGGTGAGCCCAGAGTCACCGGACGTGATGGCCCCAGAGTCACCGGAGATGGTGAACCCAGAGCCACCAGAGGTGGTGAGCCCAGAGTCACCAGAGGTGGTGAGCCCAGAGCCACCGGAGGTGGTGAGCTGGGAGCCACCGGAGGTGGTGAACCCAGAGCCACCAGAGATGGTGAACCCAGAGCCACCAGAGGTGGTGAGCCTGGAGCCACCAGAGATGGTGAGCTGGGACCTCCCGGAGATGGTGAGCCGAGAGCCACAGGAGGTGTTGAGCTTATCATCTGAGTAGGCAGGGGTGCTAGTCATGATGGCTTTGTAGCTGATGCAGCCGATCTTGAAGGCGGTGCGTTCTAGCAAGGAGGGCCTCTAGAGTTCCATCAGGGTGGGATGATGTGGACATATTACTTCATTCCTAGTGAGGTGTTCTTCTGCACGTGTGATGTCCTTAAAGGGGGCCAGTATGGATTACAACTTCAAGATTTGGTTCCCAGATAACCAGTGCAAGATAAATGTGTGGCACATGAGATTTTACTGTAAGAAATGTATGAAAGGAAAAAAGACAGCTGAAAATAGTTGGACTTCTATTAAAGGCATCGGTTACATCACTGTAACATTAAGGATCTAGCGAGATAAGTCTGAGTTCTGATATATTTACCTGTTTATTTGAAAGATTAGAATACATCGGTCAGACCTCGGACAGGGTGGCAAAGTGCTGTACACACAAAGCATTTTATTTGGGGCTTTTCCTGACAGTGATTAGAAATCTGGGATTTCTCGACCTTATATTGTCAAATGTGAATCTACCAGAATACATTGATGTGGAAGTTGAAAAGGCTTGTGCCCTGAAGCATGGATTCAAGACCCCTAATAGTCAGTATATACTTAGGTGCTTCCAACTGGCACTTCTGTTTGTAAATTAGCATGATGCAGAGTCAATTAACTGTTTTAGACAAATCTCCTTTCACCTGCATACAATGATTTTCCCCAAATTCACAGCACACCTGAAAAAACATCTAACAGCTATTAATTGATGTTGTGAACCTGGCTTCTTTGGGGCTCACAGTGCTGGACCATGGCTCGAAGGCCCAGAGGGGAGAAGTGCAGCCCTCAGTGGTGCCACGCGGACAGTATTCTGCCAGCATGGCCAGTATTTTCCAGTGGTGGCCGCCTCACAACGAGAGAGAGGGGCTGGGGAAAGGGGGAGGATGTGACGGGGAATTGAGGGTAAAAATAATAATTTAAAAACCTTACCTCTCGCTACACCTACGGCCACCTCGGTGCTTCACTCCCAGCAGTCTCTGGAAAGCCACAGGCTCCCCAACCAATCCAGACACTGCACCAGGATTGGTCTGAGGGCCTGCCCTGTCACGCAGACTCTGCCTGTGAGCCTGCTGCTTTCCTCTAACCGGGCGGTGAGCACAGCTGGGTTGGAGAAATAGAAGTGCGCATGCCCGTTTTTCCAGCCTAAGACGGCCGGCCAAACTTATATGCGCACTTCCAAGTGCCTACCACTCCTGCCTGTCATGGCCCAGCCTCGCTCGCACGCACGCTACCATCAGCCAGAGCTTGTCACAGAAAAATCTAATTATATTATTGATTTAATATTTTATTTTTCTGTGACTGACTCTGACCAGTGGGAGATGCTCCTCCGCCATTACGGAGGAGCCGCCCCTGGTATTTTCATGTCTAAAGCAGAAGAAAAGAGGGAAGGGGCACAGCCGGTATTATTCCTCCGTTGTCGACGGGAGAATCGAGGCCCGTTGCACATGGTTGGTCCTCGTCTATAGCTCACAAGGAGGGTTCGAAATCTGCTTAGTTTGCTCGTGTGAATTTAAGGTAAATATTAGCAAAACTGTCATTTGCGCCATATTTTAGCAAGAAATGCATTCTCGTGGCAATTTTTGACGCAAGAACATATTTTAAAGTAAAAAAAATTGTGTAAAAAAACGAATTCAATGCAAACAACATCCACTCGCGTGCTGTTCCTGCGCGTTTGTTGTAAATTTTTACTGTGACTGGCCTGCTTCTTGCAGTACATTACTACCTTCAATGGCACAGAATTATGTGACGTGGCGTAATGTGTAATTTTATGAATTTTGTGTAAAAAGCTGAACCTGAAGAAATCACGCAAATTACGCCAGCCTAATTTAAATTTCACCCAGTGATGGCCTGGAATCCCTCCCGCAATAATTCTCATGGGCTGAAGTGAGTTCAAGGTTCCACCTTTCTCCTTCCACTCGGTGAAACGCATTAGGAGGAGTTATAGGGACGCCCAGATTTAGGCCCCGTAGCCCATTGGGCCAAAGGACACCATCTCGACCTCACTGAGGAGCCGAACAAGTCCGAGACCAGTTTGGGGTGATAGTGTTTCTGTTGCGAGGGGACATGCATGTCAAATCTCTCTCAACAGGGGTGGGCTTTTCCTAACTCAGCAGAACTGAGACTGATTTGCATAAATTGATCCCTGACATCAGTAACACTGTGAATAAAAAACATGGGTTGAAATTCTGCCCAAGGGAAACACCTGTGTGTGTAGATTGACTCAAGCATTCCTTCCATCACTTCTTGTTTCTCTCAACAGAGCAAAAGAGCAAAAATCTGAACAGAACGTCTAGGGATTTAAGAATATAGGGGCAGATTTACAAGCCCCCTGTGTCATTTTGCACTGCCGTTGCGTCACTTTATTTGTGCGGTGGCGTAAAAATGCGGCCCATTTACAATGTGACGCATCTAGGGAGATGTCACCTTGTAAAGCCCTTCACCACATTATACCTGCGTTAGGTATAATGTATGCAGAGTGGGCGTTCCCATGCAAAACAGCCTTGTAGAAGTGACGCAGTGAAATCTACAAAGATTTTACTGCGCCACTTCTAGGACGCCACTGCGTCAAAACCTTACACCTGCTTGGAGCAGGTGTAAGGAGTGACGCAGTACAATGAGTATAGGCCTCCCATGCATTGCTGGAGTTGCGTCGTGCTGGTGACACAACTCCAGCAATGTGTAACTTTTGCGCCAACAGATGCGTCAGAATTTCTGATGCATCGGTCTATCCTTGCACCAAGGCGCGCCGTATTGTAAATACGGCGCATCCTTGGTGGCGCGAGGGTTTCTCAGGGTGGCGCAGGGAAAGTGACGCACCTCTACAGATGTGTCACTTTCTTGTAAATCTGCCCCATAGAATACAAATTCTTAGTTCGCCAACCATTTATAATTGCTCAGGTTGGAAGTGTGTAGAGTATAAAGACAATAGTTTAGAGATATGAATAAAAGAATTTATCAACATAGCTGACACTTATACATTTTAAAAAGGAAGCCAAAAATAGTTACTTCTCCGGTCGTATCTCCCAAGCTTTGACCCTGTCGAAAGGATTAGTACATATTGTATCAGAACTGCGAACTCACACACCTTCCTTAGCTCCTTACAACACTCCAAACTGTGTGATAAACTTTCTCATTCTTTCTTAAAAACAAATAAACTAACACGTGACAGCTTCCTGGTAACCTTCCAACTCACAGCATCCAAACTGTGAGAACTTCAAACACGTTCACACCAACTAACGAGGCTCAACCTGACGCCGCCCCTTTAAGATGTCCTTTGTCTGGTTTATGCCAGAGGAAATTTAAGAAAATTATTTTCCATTTCCTTAAAAAATATAGCTGCTGGACTTGTTTAACTGTTCTTTAGTACAAGGTATGTTCCCCATTACTAGGAAACATGCCCCTGCAAAAACCTGTTTAAAAAAACCTTCGCTCAAGATCTCATCAACATTCGGCCAATTTCTCTTCTACTGTTACTTGGCAAACGTTTGGGAAAAGTGTTTTTAAAACAGATTCAGCATACCCTCAATGACCATAATCTTTTGGGCGCCTTCCCGCTGGATTCTGGACAGGCCTGGTACAGGGCTGGCGACCCTGTTGGTTTCTGATGATCTTCGACACCTTGCTGACAGTCGGGCACCAGGACGTATGGACCTGTCAGCAGTCTTCAGTACCATACGTCATACCACCCTGATAAAACCCTAGTTGACAGTCGGTTACCAGGAGGTATGGACCTATCAGCAGTCGTCAGTACCATACGTCATACCACCCTGATAAAACCCTAGTTGAAGTGGGGCACCAGGGCGTATGGACCTGTCAGCAGTCTTCAGTACCATACGTCATACCACCCTGATAAAACCCTAGTTGAAGTGGGGCACCGGGCGCATGGACCTATCAGCAGTCTTCAGTACCATACGTCATACCACCCTGATAAATCCCTAGTTGACAGTCGGTCACCAGGAGGTATGGACCTATCAGCAGTCTTCAGTACCATACGTCATACCACCCTGATAAAACCCTAGTTGAAGTGGGGCACCGGGCGTATGGACCTGTCAGCAGTCATCAGTACCATACGTCCTTCCACCCTGATAAAACCCTAGTTGAAGTGGGGCACTGAGGCGCATGGACCTGTCAGCAGTCTTCAGTACCATACGTCATACCACCCTGATAAAACCCTAGTTGACAGTTGGGCACCGGGCGTATGGACCTGTCAGGAGTCTTCAGTACCATACGTCCTTCCACCCTGATAAAACCCTAGTTGAAGTGGGGCACCAGGGCGTATGGACCTGTCAGCAGTCTTCAGTACCATACGTTATACCACCCTGATAAAACCCTAGTTGATGTGGGGGATCGGGCGTATGGACCTGTCAGCAGTCGTCAGTATCATATGTTCCTCCACCCTGATAAAACCCTAGTTGAAGTGGGGCACCGGGGCGTATGGACCTGTCAGGAATCTTCAGTACCATACGTCATACCACCCTGATAAAACCCTAGTTGAAGTGGGGCACCGGGCGTATGGACCTGTCAGCAGTCATCAGTACCATACGTCATCCCACCCTGATAAAACCCTAGTTGAAGTGGGGCATCGGGGCTTATGGACCTGTCAGCAGTCGTCAGTACCATACGTCCTTCCACCCTGATAAAACCCTAGTTGAAGTGGGGCACCGGGGCTTATGGACCTGTCAACAGTCTTCAGTACCATACGTCATACCACCCTGATAAAACCCTAGTTGAAGTGGGGCACCGGGGCGTATGGACCTGTCAGCAGTCTTCAGTACCATACGTCATACCACCCTGATAAAACCCTAGTTGATGTGGGGGATCTGGCGTATGGAACTGTCAGCAGTCGTCAGTACCATATGTTCCTCCACCTTGATAAAACCCTAGTTGAAGTGGGGCACCGGGGCGTATGGACCTGTCAGCAGTCGTCAGTACCATACTTCCTTCCACCCTGATAAAACCCTAGTTGAAGTGGGGCACCGGGGCGTATGGACCTGTCAACAGTTGTCAGTACCATATTTCCTTCCACCCTGAAAAAACCCTAGTTGAAGTGGGGCACCGGGGCGTATGGACCTGTCAGCAGTCATCAGTACCATACGTCATACCACCCTGATAAAACCCTAGTTGAAGTGGGGCATCGGGCGTATGGACCTGTCAGCAGTCGTCAGTACCATACGTCCTTCCACCCTGATAAAACCCTAGTTGAAGTGGGGCACCGGGGCTTATGGACCTGTCAACAGTCTTCAGTACCATACGTCATACCACCCTGATAAAACCCTAGTTGAAGTGGGGCACCGGGGCATATGGACCTGTCAGCAGTCGTCAGTACCATACTGCCTTCCACCCTGATACAACCCTAGTTGAAGTGGGGCACCGGGGCGTATGGACCTGTCAGCAGTCTTTAGTACCATATGTCCTTCCACCCTGATAAAACCCTAGTTGAAGTGGGGCACCGGGGAGTATGGACCTGTCAGCAGCCTTCAGTACCATATGTCATACCACCCTGATAAAACCCTAGTTGAAGTGGGGCACCGGGGCGTATGGACCTGTCAGCAGCCTTCAGTACCATACGAAATACCACCCTGATAAAACCCTAGTTGAAGTGGGGCACCAGGGCGTATGGACCTGTCAGAAGTTGTCAGTACCATACTTCCTTCCACCCTGATAAAACCCTAGTTGAAGTGGGGCACCGGGGCGTATGGACCTGTCAGCAGCCTTCAGTACCATACGTCATACCACTCTGATAAAACCCTAGTTGAAATGGGGCTGGCAGGCCAAATCATCAAAAGAATGACATCTTCTCTATCTGACCTCCAGCAGATCAAGTTTCCACCTTCTTATTCCGCACCTTAGCAATTGAATGGTGGTGTCTCACAAGAGTCAATCCTGTCCCACTGCTATTTAATCCACTCCTGTACAACATGTAGGGTTCAGTTTCCATTTGTATGTGGACGCATTGGGGCAGATTTACAAGCCCCTAGGGCCGCCGGTGCATCGCGTTGCGTGACGCACCGGTGGCGCAACCTGCTGACTGATATTTACAAGCACAGGTAAAGCCACCTTGCATGACTTTACCTGTGCTTGTAAATATCGCCTCTTTTCACTCTACACTTTGCGTGTTAGGGTGTGACATGGGTGTTGCTGTTTGCTGTGGGTGTTCCCACGCAACACCCATGTTCACTGATGCATTTCCAGATTTACGAGGAGTCGTAAATCTGGAAATGCGTCAGAATGTTACGCCACCCTAGGGGTGGCGTAGCGAGGTGCAACGACGAGAAGTGTTTTCATTTCTCCTCATTTTTGTCCTCTTTCAATGCTTGCTGCATTCTACAACACACATTGGAAGAGGAAATCACCTTCAATGATGGTTTTGTGCAGGAAGGTGCGCCTTCCTGCACAAAAACAATCTCTCCATGATGCAGGCATCTTTGCACCGTGGTGCAAGGGTGCCTGCGCCGGCACATGGCAGCAGTTTGTGCGCCAGCGCAGAGGGAATTACAGAGATGCGACATATTGTTGTAATTTTGTCGCATCCCTGTGCTTCGAAACTAACGCAGCGCCGCGCAGTAAAATGACTTGCGGCACCGCGCTGCGTTAGTTTCTTGTAAATCTGCCCCATTGTATTTAACATGAACTTTGCACAAGATGGAAATACTATAACTAAAGGCCTTCCTTTAACTGCTGGTGGATGCCTTCGAACTTCAAGAAAATAAAAGTTAACACCCAAAACATCTCCTTCCTGACTCACTGCCTGCTTGTGTGAATTTATGCAGCCCCCTCCTTTATCTCACTTAAAGTAATCCCCAATCCGGGCCTCCATCTCAACACCAATCCACCACTTGTGGGAAAGTGTCTGGTGTGTGCTTTGCCAACTCATGATGTTTCACCGCTCACCGCCATGGGAAATACCCATTTTCAATTTGTGGCGTAAGCCCTTAGAACCATCTACGATTGCTCTTCTATCCATACACTGTGCAAACATTTTTGAATTATTCCAAGATATCATGGCATTCTTTCGTAAAATACGTTTGAAAAAATTCTTCTCAGAAACACCATGCAATGTGAACCATTTGGAGAATCGCACAGGACTGCGTCCGGTATCCACTTTCATCCTCACCCTAGATCAGGTCGGACCGGAAGTGAGTATGTTTGAAAGCGCAGTATTGACTCGCCTTAAAACCATGACTAATAAAATACCACGTCCTCCTCCTAATTTGGACAAAAGGGAACTGAAGCCCTATGTGATCTCTTTTTAAAAAATATTTTTTATTAAGATTTTCTTAGGTCATATTACAAAATTAATAAACGGTTTAGGCAAATACAGACTATGCCGAATTAACCATTAAAAGATAACAAGCACATGGGGAAGATAAAATCAGTTACATCTCGACACAGATCCGCTTCCAGAACACAGATCCATCAATATGTGGCCTGAGGGATTAAAACAGTATCGAAAGCTTGATTGCCTAATGATTTTATGTCATCTGATTAATCCAATTAGTCACTACCAGCATTAATAATATTCCATTTAAAATTCTTCCAGACCCTTTCGAACTTTAACAGCGGGAAGGAGCCTCTTACTTTCGCCAGGGCGAGTTCTAATTCATACATTTGTTTAAGACGGTGGCCCCGTTCGGCATCCTTAGGGCCTTCCTCTGAGACCCAGGCTCGCGCTATGCCGAGTCGGGCAGATACCAGCATAATCATAACCAGTTTCTGCAAACCTCCTACTAATTCATTTTTAACACCCATCATCTTCTCTTTCACCGATAATTGTACAGTAAAGCCGAGGTTAAGTGTCATACCATTAACCACCCCTTCCCAGAATCTTTGTAAAGAGGGACAAAGCACAAACATGTGGAGGACATCTGCTGCCTGGAGCCTGCATTTAGGGCATCTTGTCCTGTCCGCCCCACTTTAGAACTACATCTGGCGTGTAGCACAAACAGCACAGTATACGCCATTGCTGCAGCTTGAGATTAAGGAGTGTACCGAGCGATCCAATGGTCTAAAGCCATCTGAATCTCTCCGGCTGAAACCTCTGATGAAAGCAGTCTACTCCATTTTACAGCCAATAGCGGGGTGTCATCCATCGCATACTGTGGAAATAGTTGGCACCTCAATCTTATAGTGGGTTTGATACCAGGTTTAAAATAATGTAAGGAAACCTCTGAACTGTCGCTGCCTTCCACATCTCGGTGAACCATCCACATATAGTCCCTGAGCTGGAGATATTAAAAGAAGGAGTGATAAGGCAATTCAATGCTGCCGTAATTCTGAAAAGGATCTAAAACCATTAAGATCAAAGACTTGACCCATCTTCCTGATCCCACAGTCCGCCCAGACTCTACAAGTTAGATCTTGAGAAATGCGAGAAAAGCAGGATTAACCCATATAGGGGTCTCCTTATTAATAAACCCAATAGAATATTACTTGCCAATCCCTCTCCAAGTATAGATAATATCCTTAAGTATCTTAAAACGTACCCTCTTGAAATAGTTGGGATCATCTAATCGATAAAAAAAGGCTAGCTTCTGCCCCCAAAGCGAGCTGATAGCAAAGCGGTATTTTATTTGTTTCCTCATATATCAATAAGCTACGCAAGCGGCCGGTGAAAGCGGACCAAAAATAGAGCTTAAAATCGGGAAGTGAGAGCCCCCCCATTCTATAAGAAGATTTCAAGTCGGCTGGCCCGCCTAGCTCGTCTATACCCCCAAATAAAGCTGCTAATAGCGCCTTCCAATCGCTTAAAAAAGGAATTGGGGACCCTCGATGGAATTGCCCTAAATAAATAAAGAAATTTGGGCAAAATATTCATCTTAATAATATTCACTCTGCCGATTATAGTGAGTGGGAGCGTATTCCATGATTTAAATTTGGTAACTGAAGCTGATAAAGTATCATAGTTTAGCTTTACAATATTGAAGACCGCGGAACACAGACTATTGCCTAGATAAACCACCAGTGTAGTAGCCCCCAGTATTGGAGAACTGGGAGTAGAGTTCAAAAGAACCTGTGCTTTGCTAAGATTCAGTTTGTACCCCGAAAATTCACCAAAAATAAGTGCTTCCTGCAATATCTGAGTAGTGGCTGGTGCCGGGCTGGCAGAAAAAATTGCAACATCATCGGCATATGCATTCAATTTGAGTTGACGACCCTCAAATGCCCATGGCTGAATATCCATATTCAGAGGAGAGACTGCAAATATGGCTCTATATATAGAGCAAAAAGAAGGGGCGAAAGTGGGCACCCCTGCCTTGTCCCCCTCTGAATATGAAAAGATTCCGAATAACTCCCAGCATATGTAACTCGTGCACGAGGGATCTTATAGAGTGCCTGGCTCATTTTCACAAAACCCTCCCTATACCAAAGGCGGGCAAAAAGACCCACAGGCAATCCCAAACGACACGGTCGAATGCCTTCTCCGCGTCAAGTAATATCATGCCCATATTCAAGTTACATTTCCCCGCAATATGAAATGCAGTGATTGCTGTATTAATGTGCTCTGTAGTGTCCCTACCTGGGACAAACCCATGCTGCTGTGGGGATACTAACACTGAGATAAAAGGAGCAAGGCGGCAGGTTGAATTTTAGCAAACCATTTGGCATCTGTATTGATCAACGAGATGGGTCTATAAGAACCCATGTCATCGGCAGGTTTATCCTTTTTTATAAAAAAACACAACATTAGTCGTATTCCAACTGTCTGGAATAGTCCCTTCAGTCTGAATGAATTGAACAACATGGCAAAATTCTGCACTCAGTATTTCTCTAAATGTTTTATAGAATTCAATGGGGAGTGCATCGTCCCCAGCAGTCTTACCCGACGGCAAGGGCATAAGTGCAACCTCGATTTCTGGTCTTAAAATGTCTGTCTGCAGGTCAGATGCCTGCTCCTCTGTAAGAGAGGGTAACTGGGAATGTTGGACATATTTCCGACACTTCTCAATATCAAACCCTTCTGGCTGACTCTACAGCCTACCATAAAATTGTGCGAACTGATCCAAGATAAGTTCAGATTCAGAATAAGACCTACCATCTAATCCCTTGATGGCCTGACTTCTGCCCTTCATTTGTTGTTGTGTAATTTGATATGCTGATACCCGGCCGACTCTCTCCCAAAATTCATACTGGAGTTTCTTATACTAGACAAATCTAGCTGCAACCTGTTTTTTTAATCTGCGTCCAACCCGAGATCGCATTTCTATCAGTTGCCCAAACACTTGGCGCTCATCATCAGCCCCGTGTATAATTTTAGTAACATGTGGAAGCTCGAGCTGTCGAACATTTTGCCGTAAGCTATAAGCTTCTTCGGTAGCAACACTATTTTGCTTAATCAAGTATTGAAGTGTTGTACCGCTGATGTATGCTTTCATAGCATCCCATACTGTTGTAGGGAGAGTCGATCCTCTATTAATAATAAAAAATTCCCTAAGAAGGCCTGAAGTAAATTGTATATACTCACTGTTATTTAGTAGATGGTGAGGAAAGGTGAATCCAGGTTGGGCTTGTTCCACCTCAAGTCCAATGGAAAGTGAAAGTAAATAGGGTTGGGCAAACCGTCATTTCCATATTTTCTATCAGTGTGCGTTTAGACAAAGCCATATCAATCCTTGAATACTGTTTGTGTGGGTGAGAATTATATGTGTAACCCGGGTCCAATGGATAGAGGGTCCGCCAAGCATCACAGAGGCCGTACAGTTTGATCAAATCCATAAGAGAGGCCCCGGTTCTAGGTTTGCAAGATGTCACCCTACGATTAGTAGAGCAAATACTATAGTTCAAGACATAGTTAAAATCACCCATAATAATCAGTTCGCCTACCCAATCCAATAGTTCAAGTGAAAGTGTGTCAAATATTTACGGGTCATCAATATTTGGCCTATAAACGACACACAACACAAATTTAACAGAGTGCAAAATCAGTTGTACCAAAACCCATCTACCCATAGAATCAGCCAAAGTTTTTATTATCTGACCCGGGAATTTTTTAGAGGAAAGAACGGCCACCTCCCGAATTGATGTAGTCTGAGATGTACAAGCAACAACATCGTAGTCTACCTGCTTAAGTAAGGCCTATCCTTGTATGTCAGGTAAGTCTCAGTTAGAGCTACCAAATTAGGTTTATAATGTCTAATCTCTCCACGAACCAGTTGTCTCTTGGACCGTGCATTAATCCCTGACACATTCCAGCACATACATCGAATCTGGATCATTTTATCCATCTATATGATATAAACAAACTCTGACTTCCCCTGTGTTGACAATTAAATACAAAAGCTTTGTATAAATCCTGAATAAAGCCCTTGTCTATGACCATTTTCTCCCACCTCCTCCCCCACTCCCCAACACACCCCTCCATGAATGGGCCAACTCGGCGGCAGCAAAACAAACTCTTTCCTTTCCAACCTGGCCCTTCCTGCCACACCACCCATCATTCCAAACCCCACTCAAAAACCCCCGTTCTTTAAGGTTAAAATCACCCTCATCTGGGCCGTTGATGAAAGGCGGCCCATAAAGAAGCCCCCGTCCTATGTAATCTCAGTGGCACCTCTGATGTAACTATTAAAAATTGCGATAAAGGAGGAGGTATAAGAGTTTTAGACACTGACAACTATGTAAGCAGAATGCATGCTCTGTTAAACGACTTGAAGCATTGTTTACCTGTGAAACTAGACCCCACTACTAGAGTGAAGAGAAAGATCTACAATCCTACTACGAGAGCTTTGGAACCAGGTATCATTTGTCAAAAGAATTTGACTTTCTTAACATCAATCATCCTCGTATGGCAAGCATATATGGAGTACCAAAAATGCATAGTTTAGTTTAGTTTAGTTTAGTTTGTAGGCTTATATAGCGCTTGAATCACCCCCTAAGGGGTATCTCAGCACTCGAGGACATGCAGAGAAAGTTGTTGCAGTGGGCAGGTCTAGAAAAGGGCAGTTTTCAAAGCCTTCCTGAATTTCAGGTGGTCTGGGCATTGCCTTAAAGCTACGGGGAGTTGGTTCCATAAGAAGGGCGCCTGATATGACATAAGAACAGTATTGATCCTCCATATCGCCCCATCGTTACTACGATAGGTTCCGTCACCGAACCCATTTAGAAACATGTGGAACTCATTTTACGTCCACACACATCCAAAACTGCTTCCCACATCAAAGACACCAAACAAATGATTCAAACTGTTGAAGGTCTCCCTTTTAATGCCATGAGGGAAACCCTTGTCACGTTGGACATCGAGTCCTTATACAGTAATATACCCCAGGGAGATGCCCTAAAG